>JAUPFZ010000010.1:17360400-17895400 GCA_036937285.1 Euphydryas editha
TCACCTTTTTCAATATTTACTTATTAAATATGTAACAATCAAAATTACCTATATACTTGCTCTCAAACTTGGGTAATCGGCTAAATGCAAGTTGGTTCCTAAGGGGAACCCTTCATCATCATTATCATCATATCAGCCATTGGATGTCCATTTCTTAACGTAGACCTTCCCCATCGACCTCCAGAGCAGCCGGTTCAAAGCAGCCTTCATCCAACGGCTGCCGGCGACTTTTTTTAAGTGTTCTGTCCATTTCGCGGACGGCCGCTTGACCGTAATTTTATTTATTTTTTATTTCGAATACGGAGCTTTATTATACATATTTTTATGTGATGTTAGTTATAATAGCTATCGTTATAAATAATATATGAAAATTTTAAGTACTTGCCTTTCATGGCAATAAAAAAGCTACGGCCCCAGGTACCAATTTTATCCCTTAGCATGCAATTAGATCCCTTTAGCCCACTTGAATGAAGTATCCTAAATTATTTAAAAGCGCGTAGACACGCAGCAGAAATTATTATAATAGAATACCGAAAATTGTATCAAATAACATTTCTCAGAAATATTCTTTCATTTATTTTCACGCTTGATATTCTATCAACAACGACGTTAAATTTTGTGATAGCTCAATATATTTTCAGATAGTGAAATATAACCTAAACATAATGCCTATTTGAATATCAATTCGATCGAAGGATATTTCGGTAGATTCTTGGTATTGAATAGCCATTGATGTATACAAATATCATTTAGACCAGGTGTTCAAAAATACAGCTAACGCTGGTGCTTTTCAAAATTATTAATACTGGATGTTTTAGTAATATGTTTAATGTTTATATTTTAGAGATTGATCTTCTTATTCCCAGATTAATTAAAAATCATTATCATAATCATATCAGCTATGGGATGTTCACTGCTGAACATAGGCCTCCCCTATTGACCTCCTCCAGAGCAACCAGTCCGAAGCAATCTCCAACCAACGGCTTCCGGTGATTCTCCTTAAGTCGTCTGTCCATCTCACGGACGGGCGTCCAACGCTGCGTTTGCCGGTACGTGGTCTCTACTCGTAAACTCTTCTGCTCCATCGGCAGTCAGTTCTACGAGCTATATACCCTGTTCCCCGCTACTTCGGGTTATAAATTCATTGGGCTATGTTGGCAACTTTCGTTCCTCTGCGTATCTTATCATTTCTGATTCGATCTTCCATAGAAATGCCAAGCATAGTCCTCTCCATTCTTTGCTGTGCGACTTGGAGCTTGTTTAAAAGGCCTACAGTCAGAGACAACGTCTGAGATCCATATGCTATCTCTAAAACAACACACATTGGTAAAAAAAATTCGACTTCAGCCACTGAGGTATGACGGATGAAAAGATGTTTTTTTTTAACTTAATATTAATATATGATTTTTTTATTATTTATTAATACGCGAACACTTCACTCGTCATAACATCTACTTCAAAGTCCGATAGTAATTTTATAACAATTTATTCATTTCTTTTAAATTATATGGCAACTATCGGGAAAAGAGTTATCAAAATCTTACCGGCTCAAATAACCAAACACTGCAGTTTCAACATAAAATAGATAAGGTAGCACCAACTGGTCGACTGGTAGTTTATTCCACCCAAATCGATAAGGATAGTATTAAATCAA
Source organism: Euphydryas editha (assembly GCA_036937285.1). NCBI lineage: Eukaryota > Metazoa > Arthropoda > Insecta > Lepidoptera > Nymphalidae > Euphydryas > Euphydryas editha. The sequence continues at coordinate 17,362,055 of JAUPFZ010000010.1, forward strand.
TTATATGCAAATGGTTGGAGGTCAAGCAAACTAGGCTCTTCACGTCCATTAAATGATCAATGAAAACAATTTTGTTATTAATAAAAAATATTACTACACATTAATCTTATTTTACACGTATTCGAATTTAAATCGTTGTCAAATTAGTGTCATTAATTGCGTGATGTTTTATTTGTATAGTTTTTTTTTTCCATAGGTCTTAGTTGAAGCTCTATATGACTCACATATATACGTTCAACGTCGACATTCGCGGGTTCGGTTTCTGTCCGGAGCAAATTTTTGTATTTGTACAATTATTTGTTTCGAGTCTGGCCGTAATCTTTGTGGGTTTTCCCACCGTGCCTCGGAGAGCACGTTAAGTCGTCGATTCGAGTTGTTATCATAGACACCTGGTAATGATCGTTACATGGTAGGGATATAATCCGTCAACCCGGAGCAACGCGGAGCAGTGTGGTGGTTTAAACTCCAACCCTTCTTTTACTCAGCTTTAGGACGTTTACCGGCTGATTCAGTTCAGTTCAGTCAAATACACACATACATATATATTATCACTCCTTTCCCGTAGGGGTAGGCAGAGACCACTTCTTTCCACTTGCTACGATCCTTACATACTTGTTTCGCTTCGTCCACTTTCATTATTCCCTTCATACATGCTCCTCGGTTTAGGGCACTCTATATGGAATCACATTTTATATAAAGCTCAGCAACCTAAGCCCGTATATAGGTTACTCCACCACCTCCAAGTTCACAGTCGTAGCGACAATGTTATATAGTACTATGGCTCTTATATAGTCATATTATCTTACTAGAGTCCGCGGTGTTGCCCTCATAATATGAGGAATAAAAATGAAATATTATATTATAATTTGGTATGCAGTTGAGTAATTTATTGAAGGTACTAACTAACTTATTTCGTCTTTTCTCATTTACTGAGTTTTTAATATAAATGTCAATATGTAATTATTATTAATAATAATAATAACTCTTTATTTCAGACTGAGGTCCATATTGGGTTAGTAAAGCAAAACAAACAAAATGAAAAATAAATTTAAAAATAAATCAATAATCAATAATGGTGTTAGTAAATAAAACAAATACAAAAAATAAAACTAAAAATAAAAAATAAAAATAAAATAAACTTATAAACTAGGTAACTAAAGGCTAAATTATTACTATAAACATTATTTAGCACAACGTTATTATAAGTTTGGATCACATTTAAATGTATTAACTCACCCATGTTACTCTTCTTTCATGCCGTTATTCAAAATACAAAATTCGTATTACAATAACATATGATATACAGTGAAGCAATTTTGATGAAATAAAGCTAAATGTTGCCTCAGCATAATATGATATATTATGATTTTCATAATTTCAATCTTTTTGATTATTCAACTAACACTTAGTACTTTAGCTATGATGCGTGTACAAACAAACAGACTGACAACAGAACAAAAGACATAAAGACTGACAGATATGTCTAAAAATGGTAGAAATGTATAAAATTAGTGTTTTTATACCTTTGCAAAAATTTTCGTCAAAACTTTCAAATAGAAAACGAAACGTGAAATTTACAATTTTATTATATTTATAGATTGGTTTTATGTTAATACCTGTTGACGTAGCTTTTTAATATTGAAATACTTATCAAAATCGGTTCCTTAGATACATATTTTATTAACCTCAACTAAATAAATCAATCTTCCTTTCTTATAATTTTAATTAAAACTAAAGATTTTATCTTTGGCTTTAATTTGTAAACTTTAGAGCACAAAATCTCACATTGCTGTCAAACGAACCGAGCTAAAGTTTGCATTACTTAGCGCTACAAACTTACTTATGATATGCAGTCAAGTCACAGAGTTATCAACCACACTTTGAACTAGTTTTAGATTCACTTTGACGTGATTTAAAATTAAAGAGACAATTTAAATATATTAAATGTTACACGAATTCGAGTTAAGACTTTATTAAAATTTAAATAAATAAATACTTCACACTCTATGGCTCTCGTAAACATTCTAGTAAGTGTATAAGATACCGAAAATAATCATAATCTATACATATAATAAAATGGTAGGAAAGTCAAAACTGTACATTGAATATTTTTTAAAAAGAATACTTGAGGTGTGATCTACAATCGATACCGAAGCCAAAAATATAGTTTTTAGAATTTTTGTCTGTTTGTCTGTTTGTTTGTTTGTCTGTATGTATATCCGGGATAAAATCAAAAAGTACTGCATGGATTTACTTCAAATTTTTGGCACGAATACTATTAAGAAGTCGGGTCAACATATAGGCTACATAATATCACGCTATTACCTACGGAGAACGAGCAGTGAACCTTTATTTCTTCAACGCATTCTGTAACAACGTGTAAACTAATAGCGTTCACGCAGACGACGTCGCGGGCAGCAGCTAGTTTTAAATAAATTATTTTTTTAATATTAAACAATATCTTGATAGGCAGCAGCGACTCATCATCATAACGATAGGAATATTAACCAGTAATACTCAATACTCGCCACGCTTGGCAAACGGGTTGGCGAGCGCATCATGTTGTGGTAGGAAATTGTTATTATATTTTTCATTATATTACAGAATCTTTTAGTACGTATTGTACAAATTTATAAATTATATTTTCTAAAATAAGTATCGGACCTGCAAATAATACTATAAATAAACAAGCATCTCGACATTTTCAACACACTTTATAGAAATCCAATTTGAAAACTAGTTATAATTTTGTTCATGTTAGAAATAATAAACGAAACTTATAAAACTTTCACGATCAAAACGATAGTGTTATTTAACCATTATTTTAAATCAGAAGTAATTACTGACAATGGTCGGGTTAAACATTTGTATTCCTAACAGTCTACGTTAGAGTTAAACGATACCTCCATTCCTCTAATTGGCATGCCAGAGCAAACTTTTCATTTAAATTGTACCTCTAAAATAAACCTTGCCGCTTTAGAATACGGTCTTACATATATTTACTTGATTACAACACTGACGGCTCGATCTGTAACACTTTAAATGAAACGGCAACATCAATCTTATATCTATAGCAATAAGGGTGACATGTGCATTGAATGGAGATGATTTGGTTGAAATGTAACCTTTATCTCTATAGCTATTAGAGCGATACGGTTAAAATTGTATCGTGGAAAATTTATTCAAATGTAGCGCTTATGTGTTGGTAATAAAGTCTATGTGTTTATTTGTATTTTTCGAGCCAATCGTAGCAGGGAAATAGTAAAGGCATTCAGCATGTAAGTTTCTATTAGGTTTTTAGATGAGCGGTTACCTTTCACTGGTTTTTTTAATATCTTTATTTTGCTATAGTTTTGAATATCTAGATTGTTTTCACTGCTATTTATTTATTTATTACACATTTTAAGTACACTAGGATAACAATAGGAAATAGCACTTATAAACAATGCTAATACAAAGGCACTACTTATCCCATGATGGAATCTCTTCCAGTAGTACTGGCACAGGAAAATTATAAAACAGTCTCAAAATAAGCGTGTACAAACTCTACATTTTTAAAATAAAAATATAATATATAATAAATACATAATACAATATATAAATGCATACATACAGAATAATGTATATACACACGTAGATACAAATAATATAATACTTATACCTACATACACGCATACACATATACGATACATAATATAGTACATACGATAATATATTCCAATACGCATAAAGACACTTCAATAAATAGATTTTAAACTAGGATTGATTTAACTAGAATGTTTATTTTTTTTTTTTTATAATCAATCGATGAAGTAAAAAAGTAATGGAATGAGTTTAAACGTTAATGAGAAAAAAGCACGTTTCAGATACACCCGTAAACGTAAGATTCATGAAACTTTTAAATTAAATATTTAAATATTAACCAACAATCACACCACGTTAACCTAGCCCCGTGGTAAGTTCGTATGAACTTGTGTTACAGGTACTAGGAACGGAAATAAATTTAAGATATAAATACATATATACACATCCATGACACGGTGCAGACATCTATATTCGTCATACAGATTATCTGCACCTGGCGGGATTCGAACCCGCGACCCCTGCGTAAAGTGTCCAGTTGCCTGACCACTCGACCAGTCGGCCGTCATAACTTTGTGGAGAATATCCGCAATTTATTCAACCTGTGACGACATCGGACTTATTATAGGTTGATAAAGACACAAGAATGTGTGTGTGTCCATTAAGCTTGTCATATAAAAATAGAAACGACTTACGAGCAAATTCGATTCAACTTGATCTATTACACAACCAGAATATTTCCAACCCAAAAACCCTAACAATCTTCAAATATTCTTAACTTAAATTTTAATCTAATTCGTTGGAGCCGTTTGTGAGACTCTCTGGACTCACGAACTCGACCGTTGCGTTAACTTTTCTTTCTCTTCTCAATTTCTGATTTTGTGACTTAAGTGAAAGTTTTGGTCAAACTTTGTAATTGGAATCTGAGAATCAAAGTTCGAACTGACATTTGAGCTTCTAATAAAAAAAATCACGATGATTATTAAAATATCAAAGACCTAAGCAGTAAGCGCTAAAAATAGAATAGTACATTACACTAGCCCGTTGAATTTTTTTATGCTATCCTTCTAACATAATAGGAGATATGATTACATGGTTATTTATCGAATCTTTCATTCCAGTTCTCGCGATTATGCTTCTCGTAATTTCAGCCCGTTGGCTTAATTGGCAGTAACCCTGCCTTCTAATCCAGGGTTTTAGTTTAGTATTTGACTCAGGATGGGAATTGAATCCACATGTTATGTCAAAAACAAATGTATATCAGTCTTACAAGTTGACTGGCCGTTGCCACTGTTGGCAGTGACCCTGCTTTCTTCTACAGGGCTGTGGGTTCGATGCCCGCCCTGAGTGTGGTGTAATGTTTATGTAAGTATTTATCAAGCTATTAAGTTGCCTACTATAGGAAAACAGTATATACACTGTATGTGTATGTTAAATACATATAAACATTTTAATTTTACGTCGATACAACCAAACAAATTAATTCAAAACTTTAATACATAATATGCAGACTAACAAAAAAAAATCTGTCATTAGTCTTATACCTGTATGTATCTATAAAATCTCAACGCAAGATTCGTTTGTTTGTAATCGGTAAATCTTAAACAATTGAAAAAAAAAATTGTCTTACGATAAAAATATCCGAAGGAAAATCACGCTATAACTCAAAATATCAGAATAATACGTATGACGTCATGAATATGAACACAGGTGAAACCTTGAATTTGGTTTAGTATGTGAGAAAAGCATATTAAATTTCGTTGCAGACTAATCTACGACTACACGACACGACATAAATACTTAATTTGAGAGACACAAGTAAATTATCGGTAATATCATAAAGGATAGCTTGAAATAATAATTATACCATGTATGTATTAAAAAATATTGGGACATCTGTTCTATAACAACATTAGTGATTTTATATTAGACGTACATTGTTGTATTTGTACCACTTCATCTAAAGTTCAACAATCAAAATCAAAATCATAAATTTCTTTATTCAAGTAAGATTCCTAAGCACTTTGAATCGAAATTTTATACTGTAGGTATATAACATTTTAAATTAGCTAGGTATAGTTAATGTGAAGCTACCACCGATTTGAAATATAGATTCTGTTGAGAAGAATCGGTAAAAAACTCAACAATTAGTCTTTTAAGTAAACCGTTAATATATGTACATTACAAATTTATATGTCCTGTGTGAAGGATACCACTACTAAGCCCACACATCATTGCTATTTATATAACCGCATCACTGCCCGTGTCAACTACTAGTTGACAAGGGTTTAAAAACTAACAGCAATAACCGCAAGCGCCCGTGTCAAGTAATGGTCGCCATGGCTATATTGCCGATGTCAACTTTTTTTCGACACGGGCATTAGTACGCGAAGTGCACCTGTCAACTACATGTTGATTAACGTATATTACATTATCACTGGTAGAAAATTACGTAACAAAACGTGAGAGGCCTTGGGCAGTTTTGTGCAGTTGGTAAACTAAAAGGTCATTGCCCGAACACTCAAGCGGATAATCTTGTACAGAGTTTGATATGCTTTGGCTATAAAAACCTTTTTTTAATACAAACTTTAAATATATTTATTGGTAATTGTACTATCATTTGTGAGATTTTACTTTAAATGCGTATATCTTGGCTCATAAAGGAAACGTTTACTTTGCGAAGTCGAAAACTTTGTGCTACAGTTTTATCGTTCTTTCTCGTGTTTATACTACATTTGTTTCTGATACCTATTAAATAAATATATAATATGACCTACGCAGTTTAGTTCAGCAAGTTATTAAGTTCAATTTAGTTTATGCAATTATCAACCAAATGCACATTAAAATAATATAAATAGTAACACGGGACATTAAAAACCGGGACGTCCCGGTTTTACCTGGCAACATTGTCGAAACATTGCATTTAAAGAACGAAGCCACTGGCAAGCCTCCAGTGTTGATACCGCGGTTTTGTAACATCTGTCGCAGACATGCCGGCGTCGAGTTTTATTGTGCCAATGAGCTTCGGAAAAGCTTTTTTCTTAGTCATATTTATGGATATTGCCGTGTCTATTTATTTTATAGTTATTTTACTGCTCGATAAGTGATTATACGTGATTAATTTGTATTTACATTGTAAATTATACGTTTATATGCAGATAGCATCTCAAGATCTTCAGATATTATAATTTATTAAAAAATTAATTTTGATCATATCGCAAAATATATCGGTTTTGGTTGGTTGTCTATTCTATAAATTATGACGTAGATATAACAATATCGACCCCAGTTACGAAGCGTCACATGTGCGTAATCGAAAAAGTTTTTGAGCTGTTCCTTATAAAGAAATTCAGAATCGTAATAAAATATGTCACCCTGAGGGGGAAGTAACAAAACTGATAAATTATTTCTAAGCAAAATATTAAACAAAAGATTAATGACCGAGGCATTTATTCTTTACGAGATTATTTAGATCATAAAGACGCGTGAATTTATTGATTATTATGCTTGTAATATATACATATACAATTAGTGATACATAAAAATAATTAAAAAATGATAAAATTTCTATTATAAGACAGTGTTGAGTTTCAGTTTTCAGTTATATCGGTTACATATGAAATGTGAAGAAAATGACTATAATGTATGTTATATCTTTCATTTATCACAAATAGCCACAGTGGTCAAAACAACTGGTTGTTGCGCTAGTAGTTACGGGTTTGATTCTTGTATTTGTATTTATAATATTTATTTATAATTTAAAGTGTAACGAGTATGTCCTTGTATAGAGCACCTAAAATCTTAAAATATGTACCTACCTATTATGTTATCATAAGCAAGTAACAGCGGTCATTGCTCTTGTATGAAAACTGTATGCCAACCTGCAATGAGGCAGCTTATCGGATTGAGCTCTACTGCTTCTCCTGCAATATGAAGAAGAGCCGATTGCCCAGCAGTTGGACATTTACAGGCTGTTTAGGTTCAGATCATTATAGAGCTTTTGAACGTTTCCTTGAATACATATTTTGATTGCAATTTGCTACGTAAGAAAATCATTAAGTCAATTTTATACAGTTCAATAGGATAAGCTAAATTATGAATCTCTGTTAAACTTTAATTTGGTTTGATTATCGCCTAAGTAGAGGTTATTAAGTTTTTGTTTTAATGTTGATAAGATTTGTTGTTTGTTGTTAAGACGTTTTATATAATTGCGTCTGAGTTAAGATTTAATATTCTTAAGATTAAGAATAATATTTAAGACTATTATTTAATTATTATTAAGAATAATATTCAGTAGAACAGTATAAGTCGAACATTAAGGGAGACGCCAAAACATTCGAGTTATACAGTTTTCGATTTATAGAGAATTTCGACTTAGGCGTTATAGGTTATAGGTATATAGGTAATATAGGTATATAGGTTGAGATTCATTCTAATAATTTTTGAGTTAGAGAGGTAAAAGAAATAAAAATTCAAGTTACAGAGGTGACACATATTTTTTACTTATTATATAAACAATGGTGTACTTCCACTGTGGCGTATTCTTAAAGTCGGTAACTTATTTTTCTTCGAACTATAGAGGTAATAAGTCTCAAATAATCGAGTTGTAAAGGTTGTAAAATAAAAGATTGCTATGTTCGAGATACAGAGGCAAAATTTTATTTTTCGAGTTACGGAGGGAAAATATGTATCAAAATGGCTTCGAGGGACTTACTGATTATGTCGACTAATAGAGGTTTGAGATTTTGAGTAATGGAGGTTTTGGTGTTTGAAGGGAAGGGAATAAAACATGTTTTAGAGATTTGGAGGTTTTCAAATTATCGAGGTTCGACTTAACGAGTTTCTACTTGATATTCAGAATTCTTGACATTTCTGGTCACTGTTTTTCTTCTAAAAGCCGTCTTATCGTTTTTTTTTTCAAAAGTTCATACAAAGAAACTTTATTAAATTAGATTTTTTTGTAAGTTGATCAAAAAAGATGAAAGCAGCTACTTAAAGTCGAACCCCTTTGAACACAAGCCTGTAGTACTATTAAAGGTTTTATCAAATATTTCACTTGTTTTCTCTTGAACACGTTTCAGCACTCAGATGCATCTTAAGTTTGCTCGGGAAATTCTGAAACTGTTGTTTCGATGCTCTTTTTATTAATGATAGAACCGAACGAAAGATTGTATATCTGTTTAAATAAATAAATATATAAATAAAAGAACTTTATTTGGTAAGCACACTGTTCCTAACACACATAAAACATCTAAGATAAGTGTTACATTCGAAATTTTGTTGTTAAAACACAGTATTTGAGAAAAAAAAACAGCAATAAAGAAGATAATTATTATTTTAGTAGTGTTGGTAACTGTGCCCTTTGCAGAAAGGTGGGACATCAGCTGTAGTCAGAACTAAGAGCCCTAACACTGGTTTTCAGGACCACCGTTGCTTTTCCCATTTTGGTTTATGGAAAATAATGCACTTTAACTTAATAATAAAAAGTTAACACTAGTGAGACGCGGCCTTTTTATTATCGATTACTGTACTGGTTAGTTGAGATCGTTTGAGCATAATTAAGTAAAAAGTAAACATGTTTCTTAAAAGTCAAAACTGCTCAAACATCGCGGACTAAAAAATAGTTTTTAAAATATTTTTAAAACAAGGGCATTAACAAACTCCGCTGTTCAGATTTTAGTTCCTGCGGATAGCGTAATACGGAATGTAACAATTTAAACTTTTTAATTGCATCAGTAAAGTTTACTTTAATGTGAGGAAGTACATTGTTTGTATAAAATAGCTTGCTGTGTTACTGTAAGTGTAGTTTTATTTACATTACGTCATGTTATTGAGTTAATTGCAATAAATACGAGCGTCATACTTAATTCTTCCGCTTATACGAAGAAAAAATGTAATATGAGTATAAAATGTGGTTTTGGGCCTTAAAATTTAAGGGTTTTTATTATTATCGGTAAAATTAAACTTAAAAAAATTATATGAGGAAAAACGTCGTCACGACGTTAAATCGTGTGATTTTTGGAATCTGTTAGATTGCTGATGATAATTGCGTTTCCAGCTCCGTTTAAATTTCGACAAAAATATTTTATTTAATCGAATTGGTAGTTTTGGAAATTAGTGCATTCAAATTAATGATGTCTAAGACAATCTAAATATATTTTTTAAGAAAATCTTTTTATTTGGTGGAAGGTATATAGGTTATATAATAAAAATCATGCGATAAGACCCGAAGCAAAACAATAATTAAATTCAGCTATTCTAAAAATTAATCATTTTAAATAACGCCGTTGAAAATCCACATGTGATAATCTGTATTAATTTTTGAGTGTTCAGTATTTAAACGTGAGTAATGTAAAGTGGGATCAATGAGATAATGTCGTAGCTTCTAAGGATCGTTTACATGAATGTCTTGCACCGAAGTAGCACTTTTTGTTAATACCGAGGACAGTTAAACAAAGACTAATAAATAATTAATACAATAATTTAATTACTTATTTCCTTTAGTAGTTTTAACAGTAATATAGTATTTAACACACATTTCACTTCTGTAAAAATTTCTTTTTGATACTACAGTAGTTATAAGTACGGAAGTTGTTAATACAAGCTGTAGTAATCTATACTAATATTATAAAGCTGAAGAGTTTACTTGTTTGTTTGTTTGTTTGAACGCGCTAATCTCGGGAACTACTGGTTCGAATTGAAAAATTCTTTTTGTGTTGGATAGCCCATTTACCGAGGAAGGCTATAGCTGATATAATATCACGCTGCGACCAATAAGGGCTGAGCAATAATAAGAAATGTTACAAACACGGGAAACAATAATCTTTTTTGGAAGCTTCTGTTGCGTCCTTTACTATTTATCTTCTCGAGACATTTTTAACTATAGTTCCACTTTAATACAAGTAAATGTAACATCACTCTTTTACTGAGTTACTTACTGCTTGTTTCACCCGTGAAACAGCTTTGCTGTGTTTCGAAGAGAAGGGCAAGACAGGCAGTGTAATTACTGGTATCGAGACTTTAACACCTTATGTCTCTGGATAGGCAACACATAAATGAGCTGCCTAGGCTAGTTCCAGGTAAACTATTTTATGTTCATGGGCGACAATAACCATGTACCATCAGGTAGAACGTCTGCCAGTTTGCCTATCCAACTAAAATAAAAAAATAAAAAAAACTGAGAGTTATCGAAAAAAAAACTCAATACCTTTCACGTTGAACCCAGGAATCAAATCTGAGACCCCTTGCTCGGCAGTAACGCTTGCGACCGCTCGACCAACGAGGCGGGTACTCTTAGAGTAATTGTTTAAAAATATTTAAATACGTTTTCGCCTCAAATTAACGCGGGTGAAACCGCGGGGCACAGCTAGTTTTAATATAATTACTTGCATTTATTGCATGATACCTATCAATTGTCATTACAATCGACCCAACACGTTAAATGCTATTTAATTATGAGTTGTACTGCTCACCGTAGTAGTTTCTCTATCAATCATATTAAAAAATTCTGCCAAGTTTGAATAACATATGTCTTTATTCACATGACACCATAAATCCTATAGAATCTAATCTAATCCTAGAAAGTTTTGGAATAAAATGTTTTATTTTGGGTCTCTATTAAAAATACCAGATTCCAAAAACAAAGGGCTTAACAGTTTAGTTTACTTTAGTTGGGTGTCGTTGTTCAATGCAAGGATTAGCCATCTAATGAAACGACTATTTCAACAAGTTGACTGCGATATAATAACCAATATTTTTTTTATCCCAGTATTTATTTAAATCGCATAATCCGAAACAATGAAACCAAACACTTCCTTTAAAATTTCCAATTTACTTTTATAAGTTAATATTTTTTATATTATAAAACCACAAAAATAGAATACACGATCTACAGACAAATAATGCGAAAACATCATTCAGCCTCTAATTTTCCCTATTTTTTAATTTTAATACAAGTTAAAATCAATCTTGTGCTCATTGTACATGGTTCATAATCACTTGGTTGTATAATCACAGCCTCAGGCTGATATGACTGAGTGTTCTCGACTCCCGACTTTGTGTGCTTCCTCTTATAAAGGAGGAACTTGACGCGAGAGTGTCAATTTGTTTTATTTTATGACTTTAAAAGGTTGAAAGATTATTTTAACATTTGTTTTTTTAGTCTTTAGAAATAAAATTTTTACTTGCTCTAGATTATTATGTAAAATACCTGAACGATTTTCTTGTCTGCAAGATAGTTCGTAAGATTTATATTTAAACTAGAAGTGCCTCACGAGTACAACCGCGTTAAGTTTTGATTTTTATTTTGATTATAGTGAAATTTCTGATATTTAAAATCTTAGCGTGGTATCCCTCAATCATTGCTACCCTTAGTACTCACTCAGACTGATATTTAAAAAAAAAAACTAATGTAATTTATTTCCATATTTATTTATTTTTTATTTATTTTTTGTTAAAATTATCAATGGTATGTTTTCATGAAGCCGATAAAAATAACTTGTGATATCAATTTCAAATAATTAATAAGAGCTAAATATATTTCTATTTCTATAGCCATATATACAAGTATTATTGGTAAAGTATCAAATTGAAATGAGCTCGATAACATGCAGGTGTATGACCCACATATGACCTATGTGACATTGTTTGAATGTTGCCATTCAAGTTTCATATCAGCTTTCGTGTTACCATATTTTTATCGATTTACCTAACTTTTTATTCGATGTCCACTTAACTTGCTAGGCATATTTTTTTCGACGTTACTATTTTTAAATTTAGGCATTGAATTTGATTCTTTTTAAGAAAAATCACTGCCGTTTTAGTATAACGACATATTTTCTGTAACGTCTTGTTATCTTGTCCATCATGACTGAAAATCACCCTAAAGTGTCTCTTATAAAGAGGAACTTGACGCGAGAGTGTCAATTTGTTTTATTTTATGACTTTAAAAGGTTTGAAAAATAGACTTATAAACGTCGATAGAAGGGCTTAAATGCTCATTAGTGTCATAATTCTATTTTCATTTCTAGATGTTTTTGTAAGCAATTAATGTTTTATATTATACGATGTTTTATATATAACACACAATGCTTCAGATCATACGAAACCATGTAATATGGCAATAAAAAAATAAAGTGCTATTCAGACACACACACGATTCCGTAACACTGTAAAATATTTAAAAATTCATATTTTAATGTCGAGCAGACGCCCGAAAAATACGTACCGTTCATATGGTAATACCAAGGAACTTATATACAAACTGGAATGCTCGCGTGCACTCAAAAAACGTTCCTACGGCCGGAATTGCATCTCTTTCTACCATGAATTCAAGGCAACTCTCGTAAGAAAGAGACAAAATACCAGTTGTCAACAAAATGCTCGGAATGATTTTTCACTTTACATGTTATAAGCCAATGTCAAACTTATGTCAGTTATTTCAAGGTACACCTTGAACATATTACATATTTGAATATACAATTGTATTAAGTGAGCGTTCCAGTTATGATATAAATTCCTTGGGTAAAACATAATGTATGATAAAGTAGTTCCTACGTATTATGATTTGAGGCATAGACTTCTCTATGAAACAAATGGATATTCAGCGGAGACACAACAATACGTAGCAAAGCTTTCGTTAGTAGTTTTATCTACTCCCATGCTTTAAATCTTATATAAAAGATTCTGAAACAGTTAGCCCTATTGCCAACATTAAAACAACCAATGTCCTAATAACTACTGTAATTAATTAAAAAAATCAAAAAACCCGACTGCGTAAAATACTCTTATTATAAACTAAAAAGAATAAAACAATTTACTAGTTTTCATTTGATACCCATATTGCTACAGTAAGAAAAAAAAATTAACTCCCCCCCCCCTTATTCCGCCATTTGCGGGCACCATTTTGAAAATTTATATAGCCTATGTCACTACTACAATTTAGACAAATCCAATGACACCTCATATGTCAAAAACCGTCCAGTCGTTTGGGCTGTAGGGCGTGCCAAAGAAATGGACATACATACATACATACATACATACATACATACATACATACATACATACATACATACATACATACATACATACATACATACATACATACATACATACATACATACACTCGAAAAACATAACCCTCCTTCTGTCGCAGTCCGGTAATAAGTACTGAATTTCATAGTAGCACTCCTTTGTTTTTTTTTTTATTCCCTTCTGCGCAAAGGGTTTACTCAATAGACAGCCACATTCTTACTGCTCGATGCGTGGTATCTGTATAAATTTCAAAAAAAATAGCATCCGTATGAATTTCAAAAAAAGAACATTGTCGTTCACGCTCGTTTCACTACCAAAACGTCACGCGCCGAAAAAAAAGAAAATTTAGATTAGGCCGTATGGACTATAGTCCTTTTCCCTACCCTATTTGGGATAAAGCTTAAAACAACAACAACGCAAAAAATGTTGGTTATTCGAATCCCCGCCATTTTTCTTCGATATCTTTATTGTTTTGTTTGGATTTAAAGCATGGGAGTAGATAAAGTCTTGTATGCAACTGTTGGTAATTAGGTATTAAAACACTCATGTGATACTATTATCTTTTATATTATTAGTGATAAACCCACATTCGTGTTTTAATACCCCTTATTATACAACAGTTGCATAAATAACTATTACAGTACAGCGTTTCTATTACAATCAGAGGCGTAGGTACCGCCGTATCAGCCGTATCAAAGATGCGGGGCCCAGGGCCTACAGGGGCCCGACAATAGAGTTCGGGATAGTTTAAATTCAGAGATGACCTTTTTTTAGGAATACATATAGCCCGACGGAGTAAATACCAGCGGTCCGGAGTTGCGATGACCTTTTTTATGTTTTTATTCTTCAATATAGGCCGCAAAGAAAAATATCGGTGTAAGATCGCGATGACCTTTTTTTAAACTAAAATCGTTATAAATAAAAACACCGATATAATAATTTCACCGAACAAACGACAGGAGTATTAATTTTAAGTAATAACTTATAAATAATCAATATGTCACTATTTCAATTCCATGCGAGTGGTTTTGTTCCGTTATTGAAAAATCTTTACCCTTCATTTGGGCCCGTTTACAAATTTTGATACAGGCCTATATAAGTCAAGCTACGCCACTGATTACAATGCGCACTTTATAATTGACTCATTAAGTATAGGAATATCTATTTTATACTAGCAAACCCGGCGAACTCCGTTTCGCCACCAGATGGCTTCGTTTTTTGTAACATTTCGTTTGGGGATAAAAAGATGAAGTAGTACATGCTATGTATCAGAGATGGCGCTGTATGTGAAAAATGATTTTCCCTGTTTTCCTGCTTTTCTGTAAAAAAAATTTCTGAATTTTGTTTGCTATAAACCTCACGGAGCCCGAGAACTTTCCAACGAATGCAAAGCCGTGGAAATCGGTTCGTGCGTTCTTGAATTATAGCGTCAGGAAGGAAAACCCGACTTATTTTTATATTATAGATTACCCCACGCAAAAATTTCAAGGTTTAATAGTGTGTGTAATGTATATCACATTATATAAAGGATTCATACGTGTCAATAGGTACATATTATTATGTACGAGTGTATATTTCCTTCTTCTTGATCGTAGCTACTTGAGTGTAATTTTCGTACGTTTACTTCTCGTTACAAGATACCGTCGAAGTAAAATCTTATTAACGTTGCGGTGTCTTGTTAGCTGTCACTGAGACTTGTCTTTCATTAGTAACTTTAAATGTAAGCAGAGTGGGAAAAGGATACAAGCTTCGAAAAGGTTAAAGTTAGAAAAGGATAGGATACGTTAAATTCATTTTCTCGAAACTCATGAGCTTAAGAATGTTGACGTACTTAATTAAAATTTTATTTGACTCTTTTTAATAGAGGATTCCCAATTGTTCTGGTGTAGGGCCGCGACTAGTCGCTTCAATGCTGGCGGTCGTGGGTTTGATTTCCGCTCTGGGCAGATATATGTATTTGTACAAATATTTGTCTCTGGCCTGAGTGTTTGTCGTTTTAGGTCTCCTTACCGTGTCTAGCATGTGAAGTCGTCAGTACCGGTTGTTATTACAGACACCTGATAACGATCATTACTCATGTTAGGGAAATTATCCGCAGTGGAGAAGCATGGAGGATTAAACTCCAATCCTTATTGAAAAATGTGATTGTCCCTTTTCACAGGGACGAAAATCGAACTTTCGGCGGAGGTAGGAAAAAATATAAACTTTATTGCATTTCTTTACTAAACAACCCAAGTATCACAGAAATAAAGCCTATTTTTTCTGTCATCGAAATAATTGCATGCCTTCGATATTTTGAATAATAACTCACTTTACTTTTGACGCGGAACGATTTCATAGAACGACCTTTTGCCTTATGGAATAAGTGATTGATTGTATCCCTTATCCCCTTAACATACAGTGTACTATCGTTCATCAGTGTACTAGCTTCTGTTATTTTGTATACATCTGATTTTATTCTTCCCACGAATATGTTGAAAATGGTAATATTATTTTGTAACTAAGAAGCTGACTTACTTAATCGAATTGATTTGTTATAGTTGTGTTGAAGTTCTCTATATTGTTATTAATCCACACAAAAATACGTCACCAATTTCCACAAGAAATCCTTTATAAAATAAATAAAAAGTAATAAAAATATATTTTTAAAAAAATATTCAAAATTTCATGTCTTTTTTTTTTGTGAAGCAAAAGAGTTTTGTTTGCTACAAAAGTTCTTTATTTAGTATAAACTGTAATTCTCACTTCAGTATTTAACTATAAAATAAATACACTTGTACTTTACAACGACAACATGTTTGGTAATACATCTACTGTATATAAATATCACTGTTTTGTTAAAAAAGCATTTTGTTAATTGAATCATTAATATTGGGATTTGCTACCCATTGTTTTTGGTAATAGAGATAATAACTAAAAAAAACATGGATTTATGGCTAATAACATTTATATTTTGAATAAAAACTATTGAAATCAAATCGAAATTAATGAATTTTTTTGATGTTTTTTACAAAAATCACCTTGTAAATGTTTTTTTTTTTAACTCTTATTTACCCTCTATGAATCATATCTCATAAATAAAACATACTAGATTACATTTCTTCAATTCTTCAACAGACAGACAACAGATATCTAACTAAAAATATATATTTTCACCGAAGATATCTATGTAATAGAGATCTATATTTTTTTTTTATTTTTTGCGTTATATATACATTATGTGATGACTTCACTAATTGGAAACTAATTTTATTGATTCCTTTCTCATCATAAGAAATTCAAGAAGTGTAATATAACCTTCTGAAAGAAAATCTTCTCGAAATTTGCAAAAATAGACAATAAAATATTTTTAAAACTACAAAATGTAATTACTTATTAATGTTATAACTACACTGTGTTTATGTTACCGGATTGTTGTAGTAAATATTATAGTTTTGCATAAATGTATGTATGTAAAAGTCTAAAAACGGATTTTATCGCGTTTATTTGAAGTTACGGTTTAACAACATTTAATTTAAATTATTTCACGACGTTTCGGACTTTTTACAGCGTCCATGATCTCGGGGGACTGAGGTGGTGGGTGTCCGAATAACTTTTAATTAAATGAATAAAATTCGCGTAAATATAAGAGAACAGTATACATATACTACATTAACGAGGTTTGTGGTATACATCTAATATTCTCTCATTAACTAGTATAATTAGCTACATTGAAATTAAGTAGTAGGTTTAATTACAATTTGTGATCAAAATTATTTTATTTGCAAAACAGCATGTCATAAAAACTATGTAAAATTCATCTATTTAAGGGCAGGGCTAATTAAAAGCATTTAAAATATTTCTTATGTAATATATGCGACTAATATCTTAAGCTTTATTTTATATATTATTAATTTTCAAATACATTTTTATGAATTAAAAAACTGAAAAATTACAAAATAAAGAGGAAAACAATATCGAAAGTATCGGAGTAAAGAGGAAAACAATATCGTAATTAATTATTGTAAGATATTAGATTGTGCTTAATAAACAGTTTATCATATTAATTATATTTGTTTGTTTCTTTTGCCGTCGAATCACATAATTTAATTTCACTTATAGATAATCAATAAGAAAAAGGACTTTTTTTACAAAAATCAACGAAAAAAGGCAATAATTTTCAGTAAAAATAAGTGTATACATTAAAAATTAAAACGAAAAATATAAGTCAATTTAAAAATCTTGACTGTGATCAAGTGCGCCTAAAATCAAAGTGTTCTAATTGTGTTAACGAGTGATTTGAGAGAAATCCAAGATGGCTTTTGCAGCGGCGCGTATGATCTTAAAAGATAAGAGAAGGAAGGCTTCTAAGGAAGATTTTAGAGATCCGAGAAACAGGAGCAAGGTATATATTTTATATTTATTATAATTAGAAAAATAAATAGTAGTAGCAAAAGATAGTATCTTCAAACCAATGTTAAATTATAGCAAAAAAAAACCATTTAACAACTTTAGAAGTGAAATTTTATTCTAATTAATAAGGAACTTAACTAATAATGAAGGTTTGACATTATAACGTCGGTTATGGGTCGACCACAGTCCAGTATGGGTCGGTTCTCTGACTCGTTCTCTTAGTAGTCTGTGGTTCTCTGTCTGGTAAAGACTTGATCTACACTACAATGTTAGATTGTAACTGGAACAGGTTAGAATAAAATTTGACAGTGTCGATTGTATAAAATCTCAAGTCGTTTCTTAATTGAGTGTATGTTTTATCAGATCAAGATCGGACCAAAACCGAACCGTGATTGGCATTGTTCATCACTTGTAAGAGGAATGGATACGTCATAGTAAGGTTTTAATTTCTAAATTTAAAGGAGGTTATAAGGCTGATATTAACTTACTATGCGGTTTTAATTTAAAAAAAAAAGTGAAATGAAGTCACCCCGTCCCATATAATTACCAATGCCCAAAAACTGTAAGAAGAAGTCTGTTAGAAATTTTAGAATACGTCAGAATGCGTCCAACAATACGTACATATATATATATATATATATATATATATATATATATACTTATTTATTATATATTTTTAATAAATTGTTCTAGTATGGTTAAAATTATTACTTATTTATTTTTTCATCTTTTAAGGTTCACCAGTAATTGTTTACACCAGTACAGACAGTATACAATATACATTATAATTATTCTAGTGACAGTGTAACAACCATTTATAAGTAAAATCCACATGCACATTAAAATTATTAAAATAATTCAAAATATTTTTGGAAGTGAAAATTCTTTAGAATCGTGATTTGAAACGGTACTCGACGGAAACAGCGTCAGGTAAGAGAGACAAATACAAAAATGTGTCGGAGAGAATGAGATAGTATGATGTTGCGTATCCTAGCAACGCGTATCCTAGCAAAGCGTAAACAACAACAAACAACGCGTAAATAAGTAATATAATGTTTAACTATTAATATTAAAATAAGTAATAGAATTTTTAACTATTAATATTAATAAATTTTAAATTGAGTTGGCAAAGATGTTTCACTTCTGACATGTGTACTCCGTACGCACGACTTTTTTTTAAACCAAAAAAGCTAATACGTTGACATAAAACATATCATGGTTTTTTAGTTTTAGTTTCGTTACTTTCACAATAAATGAAGTTGATACTAAGTAAATGGTTAAACTTATTGTTAAGTAATCTCACGATTCATTGAATATTGTATATTATGTTGAAAAATATTGTGTATGTTATGTTTTTTTTTTTGTAATTATTAAATTATAATATTTAAGAACACCTTGAACCTCTATAAATATTTTTGCATAATAATTATAATAAGGTTTTATTAACTAATCTCTTGATTTAAGAACAAAATTGTAATGAAATATTTTTTTTTGTATTATAAATTAACCTGTTAAATAGAATCGACACACTAAAACTTGTAAATTGAATGCTATCTTGATAAAAATAAATTACAATTTAGATTGATTCATTAGTGTAATTCGTTCGGAAATTTCTCATCGGGGTACGTCAAGTCAAAGTAATCAAGGTATGATTCACACCGTAAAGTAACACGCAAATATTAAAAAATGTGTGATCTTTAATTCTTAAAAAATGTGGTAATGAAATAATCCATTGTAGTATTAATATAACTAATCAAATTAACAAAAATATTAGCAAATATTTTTACGTTTGTTTTTTGTTTGTATGTAAATGTAAAATAAAAAATATATATAGCGTATTAGTCAAAGGGTTATATTCTAGGGCTGTTCATTACCCACAATCCCTTATGTTATAAATGTGAAATGTAAGTTTGTTTGTTACGCTTTCAGGCAAAAACTACTTAAGCGATCATTTGAAACTTTGTACACATATTCTTGGAGGTATTAGAAGTAACATACTCGTAGGATACTTTTTATAAAAAAATAAAAAATATTGTTTCTCGAAAAATCTCAAAATCTAGCTACTTCAACGCCATCTAGCATTCCAGTCATGGAGTTCCAATCCTGAGTACTGTAATACCGTTGCGTTGTATTACCGACGGTCACGTCAATATCCAATCGAATCATACAAATGATTCTAATATTGTAAATGCGAAAATAAAATTGTTTGTTACGCTTTCACGTGAAAACTACTTAATCGTAACATAAGATACTTTTTTTTGGCCGCGATAATGTGTTTTTTGAATTAGTTTTGCTGTCGCGTAGTACCAAGGTAATTTTTTTTTTTGTATATTGATAACAATACCGAGGGCAGGCGATCAGTGAAATCTAATTGTTGCAATTTATTTATATCTAGCAATTAAAAAAGAACGTGGTAGAATAATAAACTGAAAAAATATACGGTTCATATAAGTGTAAATGCGTTCAGATGTTTTCCGCCAATCTTGGTAACATGAAGAGCGTTATATACCTAACGAGGTATGCTTAATGAAGACCTCTTGTATATAGGACAGAGAGGTAGTGATCATGATGTCTGAGTGATGAAGTCTCTAAAGCAACTATTTGCATAATTTGTAACCACAACAATGTGTACAAATAAAATGATTTTATATATTTTCTGCTTATATCTGAAAGTGAGTTTATATGTCCAAGTTAACAATTAAAAAAAATAATAAGCATAAAGAAAATAGAAGATATATAAATTATTTAAAATATAACTATTTTATATAAAACTAGCAAACCCGGCGAACTCCGTTTCGCCACCAGATGGCTTCGTTTTTTGTAACATTTCTTTTGGGGATTAAAAGATGAAGTAGTACATGCTATGTATCAGAGATGGCGATGTATGTGAAAAATGATTTTCCCCGTTTTCCTGCTTTTCTGTTGAAATTTTTCCTGAATTTTGTTTGCTATAAAGCTCACGGAGCCCGAGACCTTTCCAACGAATGCAAAACCGTGGAAATCGGTTCGTGCCTTCTGGAATTATAGCGTCAGGAAGGAAAACCCGACTTATTTTTATATGTATATAAGATGTTCATAATTGTATTTGCAAGTTAGAATAAAAAGCAAGATCCTCTTGAAGTCTCTCAATGATTGATGATGATGATATCAATGAACTCAGATGATTTTTTCCCTCATTTGTCTAAATACATTTCATGTCAATTTTGTATTGTTTTTTTTTTTTTAAATATTTAATACGTAGTTACATTGTTAAATATACATAAGTATTTTCTGAAAGCTATTAGCTTTTTTTATATATATATTTTAACGACTTCTTTTAAAAAACGAATATTTGAAATTAAAAAATAGTAGAAAAAGGTTTAAAAATTTAAAATTGAAATTTGTTTTTTCATATAAAATAAATTTCAATTTTATATAACAGTAGCTTTTGCCTTGAAAATTTCAATCTACATCATATTTGGGCGAACTATTTTTAATCTGTGCATATTTCCCGTCACGGTAACGTGGCCGGAAGTGCGGCTCACGGCCATCGGAAATTGGTTTACGCGTCGCAACATTGCCTTAGTACGCCGGGATAATATAACATTGTAACGAGCCTCTATCAAGAAATGTTCTCCCACTTGTGATAATATCTAGAGTTATACAAAATCGTTATCTTCGAATTCACATGTCAACGAGTTAAAATATATGAAAATGTCCTAAACATCCTAATTTATATTTTAGATTAACAAAATTAATTAATATTTTTCGATAAATAAATTCCTTCAATCGTAAAGCTAATTTAGTCTAACCCTGCATTGTCTAGCTTTTCTATGTATGCTTGAAAGCATGTTGTGTGTGTACTTAAGTGTATTCAAGCGTGTTAAAGATTGTATTGTAATTAATGTTCAGAAAACTAAATATCGTCAATAATGATTAGGTTTAAAAATATTAATCTTTACATAAAAAATATAACGACTGTCCTTACGTACAGTATCGAAACTGAAAATTTGCGATTTTTTTTTATTGCACTAAGAAACTCCTTTTTATATTTGTTTTCATACAAAAAAAGAGAATAAGCTAAAAATACATATTAAACCACATTTTTCATGAGTATAATATCGATACTTAACAAATAAATGACAATTTTGTACACAAAATTAACTTAAAAGTGCTCTCCTGTAAAGTACCTTTTTTTCAGTTTCGATAGTATATGTAGAGACAGTCGATAAGTTCTTTAAATAAGTACGTGTTGAACTATTTCTCATCTTCCTAATATCTTGGAAGTTTTATAGACAGAGTAATAAACCGGGCATCATGGCTGGCGTCTCGTGGGATCGTGATGAATGAAGTTGTGAGCCTTGAATGGATTCCTTCATTGATTGACCGTATTCTTATTTAGAATAGAGTTTTTATTTTTGTTTCGTCTTGAATATTAATTAGTTTGTTTTATGAGGAAAAAGATGAAATTCATGAAACTGGACATTTACAAATTATTTATGTTGAAATACATTTTATTACCCGACTGCGACAGAAGGAGGGTTCTGTTTTTCGAGTGTGTGTATGTATGTATGTATGTCCATTTCTTTGACACGCCCTACAGCCCAAACGGCTGGACGGTTTTTGACATATGAGGTGTCGTTGGATTTGTCTAAATTGTAGTAGTGACATAGGCTATATAAATTTTCAAAATGGCGCCTGCAAATGGCGGAATGAGGAACGGATGAGTTGAATTTGTTTTTGCTTAGTGTAGCAATATGGGTATCAAATAAAAGCTAGTAAATTGTTTTATTCATTTTAGTTTATAATAAGAGTATTTTACGCAGTCAGGTTTTTTGATTTTTTTAAATTATTTAAGTAAATAAATGTATGATACAAATGAGTTGCTAATATTTTGAGTAAAAAGTAATTTTTTATAAAATTTATTTCAATTAGTCTTACATCGTTTAGTTGCATACTCAAAAAATATATAAATTGTATTTTAAAATATGAATAATATTATAATTGAAAATGAAACCCACATGAGAGTTTGTATCGGAATTCACAACCGACTGCCTCAGTTGCGTGAAGTTTGCGGTGTGAAAATTTTTCGAACGAATTAAACTAACACATATTAACGTATATATAATTTTATATGACGCATTTCATACATATATATATACTATAATACGATATGATACTAATATCGATATTAATGTTGTTATATTATATATATGCATTATAATTTTTTAACGTATCTGACGTATAACGTTATCTAAACGATAAAATTTTATGATATATTTTCTTTTTCGCCGTCAAACTCTACTTTATCTGCTAGATAATTCTATTTGCAACCTGTTAAGATAAGGGTTGTAGTTTATTAGCAGAGATGAAACAGGTCCTAAGAGGCTGTTTTACCTCCAGCTCATAAAGTCTACTAGTCACTTATATTCCCGATAACTATTTAATTATTTATTTTATTTATTTAATTATTTAATTTATTACAGGAACTTGTGAAACAAGCTGATGTAGTAAAAATGACAAATGATATACGTATATAATTATATAAAAACCTTTATGTAAACACTAATAAATCATATGTATATATTATATATTTTTTGCACAAATAGGTACATTGTAAAATAACAAAACAAATGGCTTTGATGTTAAGATCATTTTCTCCTAGGTAACCTTAAGAGGAGAACGGTTTACGAACAAATGGAGAAAGACCTGATGCAATAATTTCTGCTTTTAAAATATGTTGACTTATGCACGCTATAGTTATTATAGTAATTTTGTATTTACTTATTTCAATATAGATATTAAGAATTAGGGTGGAGAAGGACTTCCAAGAACAATTATGATAAAATAATAAAGGCGTTACCTAATTATTAGCCTGAAGAAGATTTTTTATTAGGAATTTTTTCTTAAATCTTTATTGAGAAATTAATATCAATAAAAAAAATAATAATAAAAAAAGTTGGTGTGAACTAGTAAATCGTAGTCAATAACAGTAGTAATAGGAAAAAGCTTAAAACAATTTTATCATTATTATTTTTTTATAAATATGTAATTATATTAGTGTCTTGTCATTTATAAAAAAATAATATTTTGTGTTTGTTTTTATTTCCTCTAATAAATATAAATGTTAATGTCATATGTATTTTACCAACTTAACGAAGATCGCAAATAAATCGCCAATAAAATATCATAAATAAGATACATAACAGCAGAGGCTTCCGGGGTCTCTGCAGGAAAATCCGAAGGTCGAGTATTCCGTATAATTTAAGCTTAAATCTCTCAGATTTGTTGATGCATTATTATACAGAATGTTTTATTGTTTTAAAGATTTGTACATTTTGTTTTCTCACTTCGTCGTTGTAATTTTAAATTCTAAAACGTTTATAAAAAAAAAGAACTCAAGCCGGTTCAAAAAATAACAAAACCAACATTAAATTAAATTTTAGTTGTAAGTGTAAGTCATTAATAAAATATTTATCTTTAAATCTAAATTATGTAGTGATTTTCAGGCGCATTTCAGGTTCCAGCTTACACTTTCTCAATAAAAAATTAAAACTAATTTTGCAGTATCAGCCGTAACATTCTCAGTACAAAATTGCAGATACTTTATTGTTGTAAATAATCGATGTCGCTGATGGTCTTGGCAAAATGCTTTGGATGTTATATCTGCTTATATAAGTGTATGTCTATATAGCGTCCCACATAGCTTCAGCTCCGAAAACGAACACATTGGATGATATATGTTTCATGCCTTTTGATACTGGTATAAGTAAGTGTGTTGACGACTGTACATCGATGAACTGTTTTATAGCTCATCTGTTAGCGTTCTAGTAGTTGTTAATCTAATATAAAAGCAGTGGAAATACATTCACAATAAATATATTTTTATTAATATTTGTTTAGATTTGTACACGTGTGAAGAGTCACTTGCCTTTGCAAACTTCTACTTCGCTTCTGGCGACTTAACTAAATATTTACTCACTTCTGAATCTATTTATCTAATTAAACGGGATATTATTGCTTGCATATATATGTATATATATTCGTTGTATTTTAAAGCTGTATTTGAGTCTGATTTTTTTTTATATTCAATAATTATTTTTCACTATAAAATTAGTGGTCTCAAGTACAGCTTAAAATATACAAACATTTGATAACTGTTCTATGTGTACCAGACCAATGAGGCTGATATGCTGCACAACTGTTTCTTCTTTCCAATCTTTGCACTTTGCACATTGAATGCTATCACCGTAAAATGGTCACAAGTCTATTCTAAATAGCACAACATTTCAAAATATCAAGTCGATGAAACACTAATGAAATTTTCAACTGACATTCCGACTAATGGTTGGTAGTAACGTTCACCATGTTGAATTATTAGGTAATTAACAACTCCAATATCAGTGATTCATAGCTTATTAAATTTCAAATAGCTAATAAAGGAAAGCTACTACTTAGAAATTATCAAGATTGTTATGCCGAGGGTAAAATTTTCTGATAGGATTTTATTTTCAAAAAAATTCTATGTAATTTTTAAAATTATTTTATAGCTAGCTGCGGAAGAGCGATATCACAAAACGCGTCAATCTTCCAAAAATGTGCTTCATTTTGCTTTAAAATAAGAATATTAAAAGTGACATAATAACGTTACACAGAGATTAGGCACGAAAGACACTGAAAAAGAACATAAACGAAAAACTAGAAAGTTAAAGTATGCAAGTAATGGGACATTTAAAAATCGTGACACAGATCCGACGCGGTAAACTTTTTCGTATTTAAATAATGGAAAAATGAACATTAATGTCAGGAAAATTTATAAATATAAATTTGTATTATAAAAAGTCGACGTTTTAATCTCCGTTGAAAATTATGTCCGCGCTGTGGTAAATGGTTATAATAAATCTTTGGACGTAAAAAGTTTTAAAAATGTTGATTTTAATTGTTAGAAAAAAATTGCTATAAAAATTGATGCTACAGTGATTTTCGAACGAGGACAATAAGATAATTGACAACAACTAATTATGAAATAGTGCCATATTGTTTATAGTATAAAGGCACAGTTTTTTTTTTAACTTAATATAATTGCAAAATTGTCAAACTGTAAAGCGAATGACGCTCGCTAGATAAGGGGCTATCGTAAACGACCAACCTCATATTTCATCTTTAAGTCCCGTTACTGAACGTTCATTCAAAATTTTATACGATGGCACAAAATGAAATTGATGTCGAGAGAAATACCTTAATCGTGAAAAATTTTAAAATTTTATATTCTGAGCGTTACAATAAGGAATTTTAAAGTATAAAATTTAAAAAATAAAACTAAAATATACAAAGGATATTACTTTGTCTTAAAAAGGCAACTTGTTCAGTTTTTCAGTATTAAAGTCTTATAGAAATTATTATGACCTGTGACCATATTACTATTGTACTATTCGTCTAGTTGGTACAGCATGTCAAACTTTTCGGTCGTGTTAATTGCTAAGTGTGCTTGGTGTATAGGACCAATCTTTCTTCTTGCAGGCCCGGAGCGCTAGCACCAGTAGCTTTAGGAGTGTAAGTCAGGTAATGACAGTAAATAAGCTTGATCACGCCTGGCCATATACATGATGATTTTATATTTCGTTGGTTGTTTTGGTCGGCAACGATTTTGGTCTTTAATGGTTTATTATAGTAATAGTTCACACCATTACCATTTGACAATATAAATATTTTGCTTAAATCAATTGCATTAAATGTTAATTTAATTTATTTGATTTAACCAAAATTATTAATTCATGTTGTATTAAATTTATTTTTAAATGGGGTCATAAATCATTGCCAAATATTATGTCACGAGTCATTTGCTATTTTACAGTAGTTTAATTAGCAGTAGACGCATCATAATCATCTGCTGTAGAAAATCCAACACTGAGGTAACGTATAACTTTCCTGAATAATTCAACAATAAGGTTCGATATAGAAAAGCAATTTTCAAATAGGTACTCATCATTTGTATTAAGAAAAACGCTGTCTTTTATAAAATTAAGTAATTTTTTTGATTTTTTCATTAAATCAACCAAATCTGAGCCCTAAAGGGATACTAATATACATATGATATAATCTGGATTTAGCGATTGCCAAAAAATAAACTTCTGCCTACTTTTAGAATTGCAGTACCAAACTTTCAAGATTCTAATTCTGTCAAAATAAATAAAAGCTCCACATTAAAACAAAGATGTGAAAAGAATTATACAGGAATCACATAAAAATGATACAGAAAGAGACTTGTACTCGAACTGCAATGTCTATTTGTATCTGTGTTCTTATATAAGATCTAAGTGCTACTAGTCATGTGTATCTATAATCGAAGAAAAAAGGGCCTGGAATTGTCATGTTAACGAAAAAAAAAAAAATCCTGTGACCTATAAACCTATTTTATCCCTTCGAGCCTCCGTCTTTCATTTTTCAATGTCTACACAGACAGACGACTTTTAAATTACTAGTCATTTATTCCCCTTAACATATTTATTTATGAAGAAAAATATGGTAATCTTGACAATGTTTTAAAATAATTTTACATTTCAAATTAATTACATTTAGAGTTACGTTTCATATGAACGACACTGTAGGTATAGCTCCTCAATATATGAAAATCAAAATTATATATATTATAAATTTTTTTTTAAATTCCTAAGGCAATTAGGTAATTTATGAAGTGAACTGAACTAAATCAGTCTATATACGTCCCACTGCTGAGCAAAGGGCTTTTCTCTATAAATATTTGTACAAATACAAAAATATGTCCCAATCGGGAATTGAACCCGTGACCGCTGGCATTAAGGCGATTAGTTGCACCACTGCACCAGAACATGTATGTGTATATTTTTTTTGTGCTCACGGCGGAATCCCTAGAAGACCTCACGATTATGCTCTGTGACCTCAATGGAGTTTCTCAACAAGTGGGCCTTAAAATGAAAATAGATAAGACGAAAATCACGTTGAATGTCCATTTCGTGCCCACCCTCATATCAGTTGGAAATTCTACTTTCGAAGTTGTTGACGAGTAAATCTACCTAGGACATAAGTTCCAATTTTGAGAAAGAGATTAATTGTCGAATCCAGTTAAGATGGGCAGCGTTCGAGATGTTAAAAAACGTCTTTTCATCCGTAACACCTCAGTGCCTGATGTCGAAAGTCTTTGACCAATGATTTTTACCAGTGAGACAGACAGGTGATATACGAATCTGAGTCGTGGTCTCTGATTATGGGCCTTTTAAATATGTTCCAAGTCTCACAGAGAGCAATGGAGATGACTATGCTTAGTATTTCTCTGTGAGATCGAATCAGAAACTAAATATAATGAGATCCGCAGACGAACGAAGGTTTACCGACATAGCCCAACGGATTTGCAAGCTATAGTGGCAGTGGGCAGGGCACATAGCTCGTAGAACTGAAGGTCGATGGAAAAGAAACGTTCTCGAGTATACACCACGTACCGGTAAGCGCAGCGTCGGATGGCCATCCGCGAGATAGACAGAGGAATTGAGGGGAGTCGCCGGAATGCGTTGGATGGAGGTTGCTTGGAACTGGTCGCTCTGGAGGTCGATATAGGCGGCTTAAGTTCAGCAGTGGATATATATATCCAATGGCTAGTATGATATGATGATATAATATGATGTATATTTTAACAAGTCACCATATCATATATCTTATATATAAAATTCTCGTGTCACGGGGTTCGAACTTGAACTCCTCCGAAACGGCTCGACCGATTCTCATGAAATTTGGTGAGCATATTGAGTAGGTCTGAGAATCGGCCAACATCTATTTTTCATACCCCTAAGTAATAAGGGTTGTTCACCTTTAAAATTTTTTTTTTAATTTTTGGATGTCTTATATATAAAATTCTCGTGTCACGGGGTTCGAACTTGAACTCCTCCGAATCGGCTCGACCGATTCTCATGAAATTTTGTGAGCATATTGAGTAGGTCTGAGAATCGGCCAACATCTATTTTTCATACCCCTAAGTAATAAGGGTTGTTCATCTTTAAAATTTTTTTTTTAATTTTTGGATAAAATTTTTTGTTTTTATTTTTTTATAATGTGGCATTAAAAAATACATACAACCCTAAATTTTTACTTTTTTATCACCAACCCCTATTTTTTTTATTACTTAAAGATTATTTATATGGCAAAACAACGTTTGCCGGGTCAGCTAGTTATATATATTAAAGCTTAATAATGTGTATGTTTGTTTGTATTTAAAATGTACTAATCGTATATCTTGATTGGGAAATTCGGACAGTTCGTAGCAGTTATCGATTATATTATCAATTATTTCTGAACATATTTTATCAAATTTTCAGCATAGCCTTATATCAAATATTTGAAAGGATAACTTCTCTTTAACTATGCCACCCTCGCATTCTCCATTATCTAAAATAAGCGATATTAACCGATTTCGACGAATTATTTTAGCAATTTAAATTTGTATTTCTAATTAAATTTGTTAAATTCTTCAAATTTAATACTCAAAATAACATATCTAATATTTAGAATTTGAATAAATTGAATTGAATCTCAAAATTTTAGTGTACATATCTCTATAAATAATGCTAAACTATACTTTATACATTATAATTGAAACTATTCCCTCCACTTTGCTTAAGTATCATATTTCTTAACAAATTGGGGCAGAAAATGGCATACGTGAAGTGAGAGATTTGGGCATAAATCATCGTTAATGAATAATATTAATGGAATTTAAATGGGAAATTCTTATTTTTATATAAGTTTAAAATTCAGCAATAAAATAAAACACAAAAAAAAAAACACCCACTGCTGAACGAAGTCCTCTTATTTATACAGAAGGGTTGTAGCTTAATCAACCACGTTGCTCCACTGCGGCTTGGCGGATAATTTCCCTACTATGGGTAAATCGTTATTAGGTGTCTACGATTACAACCGGGACTGACGGCCTTACGTGCTCTCCGAGGCACGGTCAGGAGATCCACAAGGACATACACCCAGACCGAAAACAAATATTTATACAAATACAAATATCTGTCCCGAGCGGGAATCGAACCCGCGACCGCTGGTGTGTGGCGTAGAGGCAACTACTCGCGCCACTACACCAAAACGGTCGTCGTAGTTTTACTTATTAGTTCAATATTATATAGAGTGGACTCGATTCCC
Source organism: Euphydryas editha (assembly GCA_036937285.1). Classification (NCBI taxonomy): domain Eukaryota; kingdom Metazoa; phylum Arthropoda; class Insecta; order Lepidoptera; family Nymphalidae; genus Euphydryas; species Euphydryas editha. The sequence goes on from JAUPFZ010000010.1 coordinate 17,392,214, forward strand.
GTTAGTAGAATATATTTGTTGGCGGTATTTGTTCTAAGTCGTCCAACTCCTATTGCCAATTCCCTCTCACTCTTCAAAATCAGGTTGTGAAATTCGTTGCCTTCGTCAATACGCACTACCACGTCTATATTTATTTTTAAAAAGAAGTTAAAAGAGCATTTTCTGTCCATGACATGATTTTATTGTGCCAGTAATAACTGTAAGTATATTTGTATTTTAGTATATATATAATTATATATATGTAATGTATATTTGTATTAAATTTTTGTTTTAAATTATAGTTTATTGATATTATTTAAAAATTTAATATTTTCTTTTGTAAATTGTACGTCTACCATCTTCTATTTTCTGTCTGTAATATTTTCTTTTCGGGTGTGCTGGAAGAAATCTCTTCTAGGGATAAGCACAGCCTTTATACTCGTGTTTCAATAACATGTGTCTTTTTATAATACTGTACGTATAATAAAGTGTTAAATAAAAAAATAAAAAATAAATAAATAAATAAGTTGTTTTTTATTGTGAAAGCTCATGAAATAACATAATTATTATCTTACACAGTTGTTTTTATAAGCACCCAATGTCTATCGTTACTCTAGGTAGAGAAATTATTTTGGTCTAAATCCTGTCAAATTTACTACAATAATATTTTCAATTCAGATTTGGAACAATTTATTTATAACAGACAAATAAAACTCAAGAGTAATCCTATAAGCATTTCTTTCTCATTCGGATATACGGAATTCTAAAAATATATTTTGAGACAGCTTAGAAAAGCCTTCTTACAGCCGTAGAAAATTCCACCTTTCTACTGGACTTAACGAAATCTTTTAGAGAATACACAAGGGATTTTACAAATTGACCCTAGTGTGTGTCATCTTAAATTAAGCTTAAGTGTTTTGTATATAGGTTCCCATTTTTTGTGTACATGTAATTTTCTTTGGTTTTGCTAAATCCTCCAAGGTTTATGAATAGAACTCTCATTTGCAATACTCTATACTTTTTTTTTTAAATATAACGTGGATCCGTTATCGTGTAGTACGTCTGGTGTGTACAATTCCTGCTCGTGACAGATATTTCTATTAATACAAATATTATTATTTAAAATTATAATAATAAATAATATTTTTATTATAAAATATATTGGAATTATATTGATTATATAATTTGATTATTTATTGTGAATTTTTATTAATAATTTTTGTTTTGTTAAATGACTCAATGGAATTGAATGTGTTGTACTTTTTATCTTTATATGACACGTATCTAACACGACGACACTAACGCATTAGGATAACTATCCTGTAATGTTAGATGTAAGATGATGGAATAAATAAATAAATGAATAGTTTTTAGTCTAGGTGTCCTTGTGGATCGCGACACTGTGCCTAGTAGGACACATAAAGCCATCAGTATATTATTAGTAGTGTAGCTATTATCGTAGACATCTGATAACGATCATTAACCGTGGTACGGAATTTATCCGCCAACCCGCAGTATAGCAACAGATTAAGCTCCAACCTTTCTTATTTGTGGAGAAGAGTCCTTTACATATTAATGGGACGTTTTCAGGTTTATTCATGTATACTCTTTTATATTCAATGACTCAAAGTATCGGCAACTAAGAAAAAATCTATTTAAGATAGAGATAGGCTATATTTTGTAAAGGTATATTTAACGAGGGTGAAACCGGTAGGGTCATCTTGTTTTCAATAATAGAGTAGGGGTTGCTTTTCACACTAGTTCACTCATTTATAGACTAACGGTAACGAGGAAGGGACAGAATAATTAATACCTTGATTGATACATCGACTGAATGGAGTAGCGGTCATTACAAATAGATGCTGAGCTACACGTTCGGTCCCTTTTATAGAAATATGTTTGTGTAGGTCTTAAAAGACGTGCGTTAATTACTTAAGCTTAAATAGAGAGGAGAAAAAAAAGTTAAAGTGAAATATCATGAAATCCCCTTTACACTGCGGAAAACATGATGGTAAATTTCACGTTTCAAAGAATTTATTTTATAGTAACTATAGCGTAAATTTGACCTCATGAGACCTTCCCTATTTCCCTTAATCTCACCAAGGAAGGAGAGGTTCAAGTTAAAGGAAAATAAAAGCAGTGGACGCTATTAAGGAATGTGTAATTACGAGTATTTAGGATGTTGCGAAAGTTTTAACAGAGGTCACGAATAAAAACTACATTCACGAAATGATAATTGCACTTTAATCTTTATACAAGTGTGATACCAAAAAGTTGTATTATTGCTTATATTTGTTTTAAATACATAAAGTTAACTTTTTATTTTGATAAAACTAATTAGTAAAATTACTTTAATCACCAGTCATCATCTCCATGAACTCTGAAAAAAAGGAAATTAAATAGTATTATTGTAATTAAACATATTAAAAAATTATGCAAATGGTGGGTATAGACATATTAAACATATATTCTGAAAATATAGATTTTTTTATCTTGGACGTTCCCAGAATCAGGTATATTCTATGTTTATTCATTAATTAGAAGAAATTAATATAATCTATTGTTTAAAATGTTATTTAAATGGGAAATAATGACTTTTAATTACTGGTATAATTTAAATTTGCGTCGAGGTTTTACCTACTGGTTCTTCTTACAAGCTTAAACTATATTGGATATGATATGAAATTAAGAAATTTTGACATTGTAACTTGAGGAAAAAAATAAACTGTTTTTAAATTTATACTGTTCTGAAAAAAAAATATATACTTATTTGTCGTAGTTACAATTATTACCATTGAATTATTTACCATTTCATAATTGGAAAATGCGTTTAACCAATGTCTATTGTCCAATCTGTAATAATATCGATAATGGCAACGAAATCATCTAAAACTCAGTTTTTTTTTTAATAATGTACAGATCAGTTATTATGTATAGCAGTTTCAAAAGGAGAGAGTTATAACATGTCTTATTATTTAGAAAATAATAATGGGTGAATGAAAATTATCAGAATTCTTAAGTTAAATCTTAAGATTCTAGTTTTAAAAACGCACGTCTTCTTCGTTCGGGTAAGGTGGGTGAAATCCATTACTTGCTCTGTGATTTGTTACATATTATTTTACATATTATTTATTTTGATTTAGTTCATGTTTTCTTACATAAAATGTTCAGGTAGAAGAGTATTTAAATAAATTAACCATTGCCTTACGATACGAGTAGTAGACCTTCATTATTTTCATGCATGTTTCTGCGTATTAATACATTTCAAATAACTATCAACGTAGATTTACCATCAAAATCGACAGTTCCAGAAGCATCTGTATCTATTTCAGCGATCATTTCGTTTAGTTGGTCCGGTGTCAGCTGGTCGTCCAATGCTGCGAGGATTTCCCTTAAGCTGGAAGTAGGAATATAACCGTTACCTGTAATAAAATTAAAATGTTTATCATTAATAATATTGAAAATCTCTGCCTTCACCGCACGGCAGAATAGTCCGACCTCTTTCTTGCCGAGGTGTCGTATAAGGCGACTAAGGTCATAGAGGTGCGAAAATCTGTACACCAACTAAGATGGTGATGGATAGCAGCGTTAGCATATTATCTTGCTACAACACACTGCGCTCGATATATGCATTCGAGATTCGAATCCGATAGTATCGAATTATCTAGTATCGATATATCTGATCCGATATATATCGATATATTTTCATTCAATTATTATCGAGTAATATTGATATATTTCATTCGATATATATCGAGTATTATAGTACATCCGATATAGATCGATGCGTAAGAGCGACGAATTTTTTTAGGAGTGTGCGGAGGTTAGAATCGATATATATTTGATAGGTAGGAATACGCATAGCCTGAAGGTCTATATATCGGTACGGGGATGCGATCACTTTTTTTTTTAAAGTAAATCTTCTTTAGAATCGTTATGATTTTAAACTCGATGGAACGAAAAATAAGCGTCAAAATAAAGAAACAAACACATGCATGTATGGGGGAGAATAAAATAGTAAATATAGATTTGATATTGTCGATGATGTCGCGTATCCTAGAAACACGTAATTGAGCAATAGAATGTTTATTTATTTGTTATAACACCATATGAAATATGAAATTAATTATATGAAATATGCATATGAAATTAATTTATTAATTAAGTAAAAGCATATAAATTTTTATTTTTTTTAATAATTAACTTTATTTTTAAATGAGTTCAGATAAATCTGACATTGACACACAACTTACCGAAGACGAGATTATTCGTAATTTTGATGATGAAGCCAAATTAATAACGGACAATTTATTACCTCAAAAATCTAAAGGGCGCTATAATTTTGCGTAAAAACTGTAAAATTGTCGATATCTGTTATTTTTTCATATGTACTCCTGATACATCAAAAAGTATTGATATTTTTTTAGCATATATCGGAAAGATCGAGACATTTATCCGATATATCGGAAGTATCGATATATTTATCGGATATGTCGGAAGTATCGATATATTCATCTGATATATCGGAGAGTATCGTTATATTTCCCTGATGTAATCGGATCAAAAAAAATATCGATATATTTTTCATACGATATATTGCAACGTATCGATATCACGTTACGATATATATTATCTATATTTATACTTTTTGCACATGAACATCCCTACGACCTACCAATTGTGGCGAGTATTGGCAACCTCCCCAGATATGATGGGGAGGCCTATGTTCAGCTCATCACATCCACTGTTAGATGTCCACTACATGTACCAGTTGATGTGGTAGTGGATTTTTCTATTCTGCCTTCAAAAGTTTGAATAGATTTTCATAAGCAGGCTGAATCAATCAAAATATTGAAAAATATTGATCTTAAATGGCTTCGCATTACTTGCAAAACTTGTCTATATATTTACATGAAAATTGGTTAAAAACTTTTTATAAGAAATAACAAATGAGATTATAGATACGACGTAATTCTATTTTTGTTTTTAATTTTGAAATGTTACATATTTTTTAATATTAATAATATGTTACAGAGATCTAATTTATTGATAATATTAACGAAAAATCTAAAATTGTCTAGAATTAAATTGTAGGTACAGCTTGTGCACAACTATATTGTGAATAGTTCTGGCACAATGCCGTTGCGTTTGTATTATTAACTGAAATGTAAAATTCAAAATATAATACTAATACTTTAAAATTAAATTTTCGTTTTTTCTCTTAACACTTCAATTAGGAAATCAAACACTTCTTTTAAATAAAACATGTAATAAAAAGAAAAAATTATAACAAAAAAAATTTACTATCAGTTTAATTACAAAGCTGATGCACAGGCTAAAAGCATCCAGAAATTTTCTTGTATTCAAAACGAACTGAATCGCTAGAAACGGTAAGTGCAATACAAAATATAAATTTTCCAGAACAATAAATGTGTCAGGAACACAATAATTCGCGTGCTTGAATAATTTTAGACGTTGGGTATAAGCCTAGCACTAAATTAAAGCTAATCCTATTAACGGATATACATTTGGAAACATCGTGTGAAAATTTAAATCACTGCAGATTTGAAATATTTTTTGAAACGATTTAAGAACTATGGAATAAATTTTGATACCTATCTTATCATACTAAATATTTAATCATACAGTATTCTTATTCGACTCTTGTTATTTTTTATAGTTTTACTTCTTTTATTTCTGTGTAAATATATCCTTTATACATTAGAAAAATCATCAATATCTATACATATAGTAAAATTGTAAATGTCACGTGTCTGTTTTTCCACAATTTTTCAATGAAAATTTCTGCAGGGGTCTAAAATTACTAAATACATACATTGCTATAATTTTTAGGAATATCAGTCTGTCTGTCTTTCTGTTTGTTTGTACACGGATCATTGCCAAAATTGAGTATAGGTAAAAAAATAGTTATAAAGCATATTCTTAGGTAACACTTGTCTTTATATTATCAAAATCACTTTACTTTTTCAAAAGTTATTGGTATTTGAATTTTATATTTTGAATAACGGCGTAAGAGAGAGAAGGTTAGGTAAGATGTTGTGATTATGTCAAAATAAAATCATAGTAGTGTTCATATTTTATCTGTAGCTTTTTGATGATTTACTCTATTATAGATTATCTGTGATCTATGGAATAAATTAGTCTTTGTTCGAAATTCATAACCGGCGTTTCATTATAGGTTATGGGCCCAGGTTGCTTAAGAAAAATTATAATATCTCGCGAAAAGACTTGCAATTTTGTGCCGATTAGTCTTAGCAGACTTAGAATAGACAGTAAACTGTGTTATATAGTTAACGTTGACAAAAATGACGAATAACTATATTGTGAGTGTGCCTAAGTTGAAAGGGCGAGAGAACTATACAGAGTGGGTTTTCGCGGCGGAGAATTTTCTCGTGTTAGAAGGAACTTTTGATCACGTTAAAGTTACCAAGCCCGATGAAGCCGCAGTCGACGCGAAAACGAAAGCAAAATTGATCTTAACGATTGATCCATCTCTTTATGTACACATCAAAGACTCGAAGACTACAAAAGAATTATGGGAGAAACTCAAAAATATGTTCGATGACTCCGGCTTCACCAGACGAATCAGTCTATTGAGAACTCTTATATCAATACGTCTTGAAAATTGTACTTCTATGACATCATACGTTACACAAATCATAGAAACAAGCCAAAAATTAAGTGGTTCGGGTTTTAACATCAACGATGAGTGGGTTGGATCCCTACTTTTGGCAGGATTGTCTGAAAAATATTCGCCTATGATTATGGCGATCGAACATTCCGGAATCGCCATTACAGCGGACGCCATTAAAACAAAGTTAATGGATTTGGAGGAAGATGGCGGTGACGTCAGCGGTGCATTTGCGAGTTTCCGTAGACATAATAAGATTGGCAGCACTGCCGGAATCAGAGACAAGGGATATAATATGTCAAACTCAAATGTGTCAAAGACAAAATCAAAGATAATAAAATGTTATAAATGTAAACAAACAGGACACTATCGTAATCAATGCAACAGTTTCGACAAAGATTCAGAAAAGAAAAAGTTTTGTGAACGCAAGCAAACGAACGCGTTCAGTGCCGTATTCTTAAATGGCAGTTTCTCAAAGAACGACTGGTACATCGACTCCGGAGCAAGTGCACATTTAACAGCCAATGAACACTGGTTGAAAAACATTACTGTTGAACATCCGATCAAAGAAATCGTAGTCGCGAATAAAGAAAAGGTGCCGGTCAAATGTTCAGGCGATGTATCGATAACAACTTTGACAGATAACTGCGAATATGATGTAATTGTCGAAGGAGTATTGTGTGTTCCAAGTTTGACCACTAATCTAATATCTGTGAGTCAGCTGATTGCTAAAGGCAATAAAGTACAATTCACCAATAGTGGATGTGATATTTATAATAGATCTGGTGAATTAGTTGGTACAGCTTTGTTGTTGAATGGTGTCTACAAGCTAAGAATGCCTGAATCATTGATGGCTGCAGCGATGGACTCAAATTATATTTGGCATCGCAGACTTGGCCATGTCAACAGTAATTATTTAAACAAAATGCAGAACGCCGTTGAAGGGCTCACACTAGACGGTAAAGCAGATATTTCAAAGTCTGTGTGTACAGTGTGCTGTGAGGGTAAACAAAGCCGTTTGCCTTTTCCACGAAATGGTAATAAAAGTAAAGAACTCCTGCATATTATACATACAGATGTATGTGGTCCATTCAATAATGCTTCAATTGGAGGATCTAAATATTTTATATTATTTGTGGATGATTACAGTCGCATGACATATATCTATTTCATTAAAAGTAAAAGTGAAGCTTTGAGTTGTTTTAAAAGATACAAAGCACTTGTAGAAAACCAGCTTAACAAAAAAATAAAAATACTGCGAAGCGACAATGGTAAAGAATTCTGCAACAAAGAATTTAATGATTATCTCAGAAATGCGGGGATAATTCATCAGAAAAGCAACCCTTACACTCCGGAACAGAATGGTTTGGCTGAGCGTTTTAATCGGACTGTAGTAGAAAAGGCTAGATGTCTGTTATTCGATGCTGATCTCAGTGAAAAGTTTTGGGCCGAAGCAACCAACACTGCTGTCTATTTACAAAATAGAACTGTAGCCTCATCTCTGAACGGGAAGACTCCTTATGAAATGTGGACCGGAAGAAAACCAAACTTGCAGCATATACGCATATTTGGGAGTCCAGTAATGGCTCACATACCTAAAGAAAAACGAACCAAATTTGAGAGAAAGGCTAAAAAGCACATACTTGTTGGTTTTAGTGATGACATCAAAGGTTACAGGATTTATGATCCAGTAAAGAAACAAGTGATAACCAGTAGAGATGTGGTAATATTAGAGAAGACAGAGAAGGAAAAGACTGCTACAGTTTCTATAGAAAGTACAAATTCAGTGGGGGAGTCAATGGAGGAATCTATAGTAAAGCTAGAACTTCTAGATAAGTCAAATTCAAGTGAATCAGAATATGTGGACTGTAAAGAAGATCAGAATATGAAGGAAGAAACTAGACATGTACAGGAAGAGCAGCAGACAGTCAATAAAAGGGAGGCACGTATAACAAGAAAGCCAGAAAGATATGGTTATGCTAATGCATGTACTACATCCATAGGAGACGAAGGAATGACATATGCAGAAGCTATCAGTGGTCCTGAGAATCAACAGTGGTTGCAGGCGATGGCAGATGAACTGCAATCATTTAAAGACAATCAAGTGTGGGAGGTTGTTGATACTCCAGATAATGTGAGTGTAGTGCAGTGTAAATGGGTTTTGAAGAAAAAACATGACTGTGATAACAATGTGACATATCGTGCTAGACTTGTTGCCAAGGGTTTTACCCAAAAGCCTGGTGTGGACTATCAGGAAACTTTTTCCCCAGTTATTAGACATTCAACCTTACGTTTATTGTTTGCTTTAAGTGTACAATATGGTATGGACATTACTCATTTAGATGTCGCAACAGCTTTTCTTAATAGTCAGTTAAAGGAGAATATTTTTATGCATATTCCTGAAGGTCTTACTGTGAAAGGTACAAATAAAGTGTTAAAATTAAAAAAGGCCGTTTATGGCTTAAAACAGTCATCTTTAGCATGGTATGAGAAAGTAGAGGAAACATTATGTAATTTAGGATACTGTAAAAGTAAATTGGAACCTTGTGTATTTATAAAAAATCACAATAATAATATGAAAACTATTGTTGGTATATATGTCGATGATTTTATAATATTTTCTAATAATAAGTCTGAAAGTGATTCTCTGATAAAATCTTTAAGTGAAAAATTTAAAATTAAAAATCTAGGTCAAGTGAAACATTATTTAGGCATGAGAATTAACATTAATAAAAGTAAAGATGTAATTACAGTAGATCAGGAGCATTATATTGAAGAATTAATTAATAAGTTTGATATGTCTGATTGTAATACAGCTGATACTCCGATAGAGTGTAAATTAAATATTAAAAAATCTGATATTTGTGAAGACGGTTTGCCTTATCAAAAACTAATAGGAAGCTTAATGTATTTAGCTGTCCGGACACGACCAGATATAGCTTTTTCGGTTAGTTACCTTAGCCAATTTAATAATTGTTATTCTTATACTCATTGGAATTATGCTAAGAGAATTTTAAAATATTTATATAAAACAAAAAAATATTGTTTGAAATATTGTAAAGAAAAGGCAGAACTAGAAGGCTATGTGGATGCAGATTGGGCCAGTGACACCACTGACAGACGGTCTTATACAGGTTATTGTTTTATAAAATCTGGATCTGCCATTTCTTGGGAAAGCAAAAAGCAAAGAACCGTTGCCTTGAGTAGTTGTGAAGCAGAGTACATGGCTATGTCTGAAGCCTGTCGTGAGGCAATTTACTTAAGGAATTTAGAAATTGAATTAAAAGGATTTTTGTAATAGAATTGTACTTTACAGTGACAGTCAAAGTGCATTGAAGCTGGCAAATAATCATCAATCTCATAAACGTTCAAAACACATAGATGTAAGATATAATTTTATTCGAGATGTAATTAATAATGATATTATAGAAACAAAATATTTGCCAACTGCAAGCATGCCTGCTGATCTATTAACTAAAGGATTACCGAGTATTAAGCATTACGGGTTTATGAAAGCAATAGGTATGGTAAAAAATTAGATTTAATGTTCCATTTTTATACTGATATTTTATTTGTTATTTTGACATAGTGGGGGTGTTGTGATTATGTCAAAATAAAATCATAGTAGTGTTCATATTTTATCTGTAGCTTTTTGATGATTTACTCTATTATAGATTATCTGTGATCTATGGAATAAATTAGTCTTTGTTCGAAATTCATAACCGGCGTTTCATTATATAAGATAATACACCTAAATGTGATCCGAAAAATAATAATAATGTTGTGAAAAATAATGTTTTATAGCATTTAAATAATACTAATTAATAATTAATATTTATATTCAAAACTCAATAAACAAATGTACATCAAAATGTCGGATTGTGAATTATTCTTACAACAGTTAGAAGTACGACACTATCATAATAGATGACGTAGATGGTGATTTCTTAATCGCGGTAATTAAATATACCTTCAATCTTTTATATTAAAGAAAATCACTTAAAAAGGGAAGAACCTATTAAATAATACACGGATGACGCCGCGGGCATAGCTTGTTTATAAATATATAAATATATGACACCTAACAGCAATCGCAAAATGTCATTAAAAACAAACTTGTATGTCACATACATAAACAATACATACGAATTTAATATCTCGACTTCTAATACTGTTAATCTCTTAAGAGAATTATGTAAATAAAATGTACTGCGACGAAAAGTCACAATGTTAATTTTTATGTTTACTATTAAATGTTTCACCTTTAGGAAATTTAATAGTCATTTAAATGTGTTTACATCCAGCGTTTGAGTTATAAATTACATTCTACGTGATATGTTGTTTAACACGCGAGACGCGCAGTTTTACTCACTTACATATTTTAGTTAATATATAAAAACCTTTAAATTTCAATGAAAATGTCATGAGTTGTTGTTGTCTGGGAACAAATAAGCAACAAGGCGTTGATTATTTATTACAATTTAATTACTTTCTGTTTTTGAGGATGAATATTTTTTATAAAGCAATTCAGTATAATAGATAATATAATTTAATAATTATGTCCCTGGTAGTCTAATACGTGCTTTAGGTAAACTTAGAATAGAGGAGGTAAATAAAATTTTTTATGTGACAACTCTGTGACAATAACATAAACCGGCACTTTGCGGGACATCAAAGGCGTTAGACGATTATAAGGATAAATTCTTTTGACTTTGGTATTACTATTGATCGTTTCTTTGTTATCATTCTCTCTCTTTTGAACTAACATTTTAAATAAATTTTATCAAGAATAATGTAATCTATCAGAAAACCAAAAAAACAAACCGAACTGAATCAGCCTCAAAGGCCTCTTCTACATGTACGAGAAGGATTGGAGCATAATCCACCACACTGCTCAACTGCTGGTTGGCTGATAATTTTCCCTATCATGAATAACGATCGCTATCAGGTGTTTATGGTAACAGCCGGGACTGACAGCTTTACTTACTCTCCGAAGCACGGTGGGGAGATACACAAGGACATACACCCAGACCGGAAACAAATATTTATACAAATACATACAATCTACCCCGAGCGGGAATCGTACCAGTGACCAACTTGCACCACTACACCAGAACGGCCGTCACAAAAAACAAAAAAGTTTTGAATTTCTCTCGAATCAGTCTTTGTTATATAACGTTTCGAGCAAAATGATTATTTTAAATATTAATTTAATTTAAAATTGTTTCAACGTCGCCAACAGAAGTCGGAATGTTTCTCGTTAGCTCCGATAATGCAATTGTTTTTGAAACTTCAATGGTGTCGATAAAGTTGGCAGTCGTCCAAAGAATCGATTGAACTGAATCGTGAACAATTATGATAGATCCGATTTGTGTAGATAACCTTATTAATATAATAAAACGCAAGATTGTCTTTTTGTTTGAACAATAATCTTGGATTCTAACGATTGAAAAATCTTTTCGTTTGGTAGGAAATTTTATTTTTGACTATAGACAATAAAAGTGCCGCTTTGACGACTACTATTACTGCGTTGCAACCTGAGTGTAGTTTCTAATTAATATAATAAATATGGAAGATTGATTGCCCTAATTATTAAATATTCTAGTTTGATTTTGAGAATTTGAGAAAAAGTCACTTTTTTATCTAAGAAGCGAATCAAAAACTATAACGAATGTAGCCGGGCGAGTAGAATAATTTGGACGTATTATAAATAAATAACCGTATTATTTTATATTGTTGCTAAGACAAAAATTTTGCAATGGTTGAATTAGTTTTTCAAGGAATTAAAAATTAAAATAAATATTAATAAATATGTCTTAACACACACACGGTCGACTGTCCCTAAGATAGGCGACTTAATGCATGTGTTTTAGGTAACAGCCAACTGATATAGGTTTTTTTTTTAAATAAATATACATATTAAATATATATATAAATAATATATATAAATAAACATATATTACACCCAGACGCGAGGCGAGAATCGAACCCACAACCCTTGGAGCAGAAAACAGGGTTACTGCAAACTGCGCCAACGGGTCAGTCATGAACAGCGTTGCCAGACGTCCCAATTTTGGCGGGACGTCCCGATTTTTAAATCAAAATTAGGTGTCCCGCGCGGGACATGCTCAGTCCCGCTTTTCGGTGATAGCTCGAGGAAGCGTGGCCGGGTGACACGGACAAGTGTGGACTGGCCGCCAGCCCTTTTATTTCAGAAGACGAATAAGACTCAATTATTTAACGATAGAGTAAATCTGATTTCAAATATTATATATTATATAAAATACATTTCCTATCGTTATTTTTGCTATATATTGTCACGTAAACGTAATTAGAATTCAAATAAAAAGGATAAATATTTATAAACTTCTGATTATACACGTTATTTTACTATGTCCCGCTTTCGACAAAAGAATCCCGCTATTTCACTTAAAAAGTTCCAAAATCCCGACTTGGCAAAAAAAAAAAAACTGGCAACGCTGGTCATGAAACACAATTTCGTAAATCGTGACATAATTTTTAAAAAATACATATATTTTGACTTATTTTTAATATACGAAATCGTCAAATTTAACCATCTTGTTTAATCCTGAGCTCAGATTTCTAGTTAGCTCGGTTAGAGAAATACATATCATGTTTTCGAATTTTTTCTCCAATGAAAAACGTTTCTCGATATTTTTCTCCGCTGTCGAACACGGGGTGAAAAGTAATTGAGCTTGCCTGGATTTCCTAATGCAGTACACATTATGCAAATCAGAAGATTTTATTTCCCAATGCGATAACCAAGGTTATTGGCAAATTCCATATAAATATTGTATAACATAAATCTCTTCTTTCAACGTTCTACCACAGAGCTTTACTGTAGAAATAGCACAATTTTGCAAACTTATCGGAATTTTTCCATTTTGTTTTTACTACGACAAGATAAACGACTTCAACTATAACACTTGGCAATTCAGTTACCTTATTTTTTTCGTTCTTAACAATTGAATCAATATAATGCTAATTGTGTACTGGAATTTTATTAACGTCATTTTATTGTTATTATGATGTAGTGGTATCATGAGTTAGAACTCGCAAACTTTCGTTAAAAATTTACAAGTTCAATCATCTAGTCTATCTAGGCTATTACAAGATATACTAATATTTTTTGTTGTTTTAGTCATAAATAAATAAACGCTTAACACTCAGTGGATCACAGTAGAATATCCTATGCCAGTCCAGAAACACACACACACACACACACACACACACACACACACACACACACACACACACACATACACACACACACACACACACATACACATACACATACACATACACATACACATACACACACACACACAACGCACGCGCACACACACACACACACACAACGCACATATACACACACACACACACACACACACACACACACAAACACTCAGACTAGACCACAATAAACATCTGTACCTACGGCCTATACCAATATTTGTCATAATGCTATCGAACCCGCGACAGCAACTGGCTTATATACTGGCATTAGCCAGTTGCTATAACCGCTGCGGCAACGCATCGTCAAAAATAAATAATAAGCGACCTATTCTATAATATTTACTTAAAGTATCTACTTTATTATCGATAATTTATATTCTATTGGTCGTATTCGATAAACTAGATACTAATTGTTACCAAGTCTTACCTTCTTTGTCATACAGTCTAAAAGCCTCTTTGAGTTCTTTTTGCAAGGCTTCGTCGTCTTCATTCAGAAAGTGAGTCGCAACTCGAACGAATGAGTCAAAGTTCAGCTTTCCTGAACCTGAAATTTATATTATTTATTAATTAACACTCTTTACCTTTAATGTATTTTTTAACGTTTTGTAATATTATTTTTATTTAAAAATGTCATAGAAAAACTGTTTATTGAATTTATATAATATTAAAATTTAATACATATATAAAAATTAAATTATAGACTATAAAAAAATAAAAAATTGGTCATAAATATTTACCAATTCGTCAAGTATCAAAATTGTGAAACCACGAGTGATGGTTTATGTTATACGAAAATAGGAAGCTATTGTATGGAAAATATTTAAAGAAAAGTCAAAATCTTTTTAATGATTCTCGATGAAGAGCGCAATCAATCTCGAGAATATTGAACTTGTAAAATCTTTTTTTCCTTTTTAGTAAACAATTTAAAACAGACCTTTATCTGTAACATCTATTAACATCGTTCATCGAGTGTGAAAACCATAGATTTAAGTAAATTTTTGTATGGTGAAAACGGTTTATAGAAGGTTATGAAGTTTTTTCTTTGATTACGGAATACATTTTGAGATTATAATAAATAAGTTTTGAAATTTAATAATAATCTTTGCAAACAGTTGAACCAATAAATTTTACTTATGTATGATTCAAAAACAGCGAGACATAAATCCTTGTTCCCATTACGGCCAAAGTTACTGAAACTAGGTGTAATCCATTCAAGCTTCGTTTACAACTTAGTACTAAGCACTATATGGAATTTAGTGACGACAATGTTGAATGTGAACATTAGGAAAGTTTAACATCGAATTATATCGGGTGTGGAGTGGTTCGTAGTTTTGTCGTCTGAGTGCTGGATGACTGGTGCCTTTTGTTACTTCGTGATATTTGTTACTATAAAATTCTTCATTAAGAACATTTTCAGGTAATCTATAAAATGTATCAGCTTCTAAATTAGCTGGGTTAAAGACATTATCTCGTATCTCCTCCTATAAGGAAAAGGATTCGAGCTAAGTCAGCTACAATGCTCTAAATAAAGATTTTATTCGTTGATGACGTCACAGAAATAGGTAATTACTTAATGAATGTGTCCTTTTTGTATACGTAACATTTTAAATTTTCATTATAAATCAAAATAATTTTTAAGTTTTAACGCGCTATTCTTTAATTCTACCTGTTAAATTTGTACTTTTCGGGAAGAAAGCTAATAGGATATAAAAATATATATAATGGTTCATGGGACACGAGTAATTACTATAAATGTCAATAAAATTTACATACAAAGGAATAATCTGACCTAGAGACTGTAGAACCAGAATAAATTGTTATTAATGATTTTTTTTCAACATTAGAAATTTTTCTGTTGTAGAGTGATACAAAAATATTTGCTATAATTGACCGAATATATCATATGACATACCCTTGAATAATATTACTGTTTAGGGCGTGTTCAATCGTAAACGCCTTTTAAGGGTCGTTGAGGGCATACAGTACGATAGAGTGATGACGCTCTTGTCAAATACAATATATATTTTAGTTATGTTACGCTTTTATTCTCTTGATTTTTTGCTTGAGTTTTACTTTAATGTCGAAAGAAGTAGTCCTTTAGATTAGTTAAGGTATGTACAAGTATGTGAGTTTCTCAAGTATTACTAAAAGCTTCAAATTAAATTATCCAATGTCAATTTAAAACAGTTATTATTTATAAAGAAGTGAGATTTATTGTTAAAATCTTATCTTTTTTAATTCAAAATTAAACTAATCTAAATATAAAATCATATCAAGCTGATCTAAGATCGTGTTGAGTTGGCTTGAATATAAGAAAATTACCGTGAAGTAATTACAATAGCTCAGCTCAAAACCAAGCGCTATGACTTTATACTGAATATTTCGCTACGGCTATCATGGGTCTTTGACGAGAGGAGACATTTTTGACGACGCGACCAAAATAGCACCTGGAAAACCGTAAAGTGTTTACGCTCATCTGTTTTGTGTTTGAGCGTTTCTTGACAGTGTCACGGGTTTTATGACATTGTTCGCAACAGTTAACTAAAGTTAGATTAAAGGGGGAATTAAGAAATCAGATCAATCTCAAAATAATAATCTCAATTTAAAAAATTTCCAGTCAGTGAACTAAAGTGGAAAGTCACATTTTTGGGTCATTTAAAGTTCGCTTACAAAATAATAAGTTCTTAAACTAAAATTTCGAAAATATAAAAATATAAATTAATTTTAATAGTAATTATTATGAAAAAGAATAAAAAAAAACTGTTGTACAATTTAGTACAAATAAATACTATATAATATAAAATACCTATTCATTAAATATTTATTTTTAAAAAAAAATCTTGTAACAAAATATTAAATAAACCTTAAGAAGCCATTTTAATAAAACATCTACAAACCATCAATATCCTCGCTGTCCAGCATCTGGTCCAGCTCGTTGTCGTCATAACTGTGGACCATCGTGTTCAGAATTGTTCTGACCTTCTCCTTCTCGATGCGACCCTGTTTGTTCGAATCAAACATGCTGAACGCACGTCTTAGCACTGCGAAGAAAACATTAGAGATAGTTTAAAACAAAAATAAGAGCTTGAAAAGACCTGAATATTATTACCATAATGAGTTACTAGACATTTTATAAATAACCTATTACTGGGCAGGGCTTGTTTCTTCATTGAAGTTAACGATTAGAACTCATTCCACCTCGCTACTCTACTACGATTTAGAATATTTACATTTTAGGAATTTCTCCTGTGACTTGAATATTTGCTCACAATGTTTTCGTTCGTCGCTGAACATTATTATTTCATGATTTTAATCTATACAAATAATAAATCTGTTAAAACCTCTGTTTTATTATTACACTATATATCATCAAGAATAAATTTTAATAGCGCGTTTTTTGAATCAGCGCCATCTCTTATCGTTTTTTGTTCGTGCACGTATCACGTAAAAAGTACAAAACCAATGTAAATAACTTTAATACATAAAAATTAAATATAATTCACAGTATAATTTAGATTTTGTTTCATTGTAATTAAATTTAAAAATAAATATTTAAGAAAATAGAAATAAGTACCTACGCCGCCAACGCCATCTGGTCTAAGGAATCTTAAAAACTCACAAAACATATTTTTGAGTAATTATTTTGTTAAACTTAAAAGTTTACTAAATATGTCGGATAGGAATAGAAATCGTTTTAACATTTTAGATAAACATCATTTTCAATTAATATAGGTACTATTATGTTAAATGTCACTAAATATAAAAACTATATTATTAGAGTAACTGCAGCATATTTGGAATACTAGTTTGTTTTTTGAGAATATATTCAATGAGAAACGGGATGGCTCAATAAAAAATACACTAAATTATTGTCAAATTATTAAACTTTAATAATAAGAAAAATCAAACATAACAAAAACCAAAAACCTTATCAAAATGCCTATAAAACTAAAAAACTCCAAAAACGTGATTTGACTTTAGGTGCAGGTAATTTGGAATAGGTATAGTATTTATTCCAAATAGCTAATTAGCTAAATAGCTAATCAATCTTTTTAAATAAATTAAAAAATAGCTTTATTTTGTTTAAAAAACTATCAGATGATTCTATCGGAGAGTCTTTATTATTTAAATATCGAAAAAGTATTGACCTAGGAACATTGAACTGTTTAGCTGCCTTTAAGTGTCCCATTTCTCTTTTCTCTAATAGCACCAAGAGCAGCGGCCACTTCTTCCTTTTCTCACCTCTTTCTCTTTTTATATTTGTGAAATGTTGTCATTTTCAAAAAAAATAAAAAAACCAGAATGGAACTCACTCACTTTCGGTACCTATTCCAAATTAACAACATATCATCGTAACCTAAAATTCTATGTCACATTTTTAATTTTAGAAATATTCACAGAATCATAGTAACATCGTAGACTAACAAGGTTACTTAACATTTTAAATAATTATAATAAAGATTTAAAGTATTACAGTAAATGATTATCACTGATTGCATTCTTGCCAAATAAGTTTTCAAATCAGGCGTCTCGTTCTTTTGGGGTTTGTAGCCGGAATGTCAAGATTGCATCCTGCCTTTAATACTCAATAGCTTCATGTCTCGTATGACGTTATGTTTACGACAAAAATACACAAATGGTATTTATATTGATTTAGATATCGCATATGCAGTTCCTCTACCATTATACGATAGATGGTGCATGTAGGTGATAAAAAATATAAATTTATAATTTTTAAAATTTTAGTTAAATACCCGTGCGAAGCCGGGGCGGGCCGCTAGTTTTAATTAATAATTAAACTCATCTGATAATAACACTACATTTAAAAACTTTTGCGCTACGGATTAACTGTTTACTTCTAGCGTTAGTCAGAGTGGTATTGTTACATTTGAATTCTCAATACGGTAACGCTGCAATGCTAATCTTATAGCGAAGTAAGGAACTATCGGATTAAACTTTAATACCTCTATATAGGAGAGTGGTCAGTTTACCTCAGTTACTATTCAGTAGGATCACTTTAGTTCAGTTACTATTCAGTAGGATGATTAATCGTGAAGAGTGTGAGCATTGCACGATGTTTTCCGGTTTATGCAATCCTTATATTATAAATAGACCATTTCAAAGATTAAAGGTTGAAACATTGCAACACAGTTTTATGAAACACGGTGTCACGTCAATTCACCATGTGACGTGTCACATTACGGTACTGTAGGGCGTTGTGGTGATATGGTCAATGCCATAGAATAGCAGAAACTAAGCTATGTATGGCATAAGTGCTCGGAACATTTTTATTAAACATTAAGTACGTTTATAAAATAGTAAATAGGTAATACAGGTATCGGGAACAAAAATCGTATTTCATTATTAATTTAGTCAATAATAGTTAGTCATAATTTTAGCACTTAGAAATAAAAATTGCACCGAAAGCCTGGTCTTAATACAAAATCGATATCAAAATTTCTCGCTTGCCGGAAATCGTTTGTCTCAATCTCTTATTTCTATCCGAGTGGAATTTGAAATTCTACATTACTATTTCATGTGTATATACTATAGTATCAGAAATATGTAAAATATTTTAACTTATTTTTAAATATAGCAAAAACTTAAAGTAAATAAATAATATTTAGTGGATAATATTTTCATAATATATACCTACTCATCATCATCATCATCATCTCCCTGCCCTTATCCCACTTATGTAGGGTCGGCACAACATGTTTTCTTCTTCCATTCCTCTCTATTATTCGTCACTTCAGCGCTTACTCCTTTCTTTCTCATGTCCTCTTTCACACAATCCATCCATCGCTTTCTTGGCCTGCCGATCGCTCTTCGTCCTTCGACATTCATTCTTAACATTCTTTTACCAATATATCGTTCATCCCTCCTCATTACATGCCCATACCATGCTAACCTACTGCTTCTCATTTTCTCCGTCACGGGTGCTACTTTCAAACTTCCCCTTATATACTCATTTCTAATCCGATCTTTCCTCGTCACTCCACACATCCATCTCAGCATTCTCATCTCGGCTGCGTGCACTTTTCTTTCATCCGCCACTTTCATTGCCCAACATTCTGATCCATACATTACGACAGGTCTTATGATCGTTTTGTAGATTTTCCCCTTAAGTTTAAGAGGCATTCGTGGATCACAAGCTGTTCCCGAGACCTGTCGCCATTTCATCCATCCCGCATTTATTCTATTTTGCACGTCACGGTCCACATTACCGTCATTTTGTATCAATGACCCGAGGTACCGGAAGTCGGAACAAACTGGTAGGGATACACCATCTAAGGCAATATGGGTAAAACTGGATAAACCGCTGAAATCGCAGAACAAGTGCTTCGTTTTGATTCTACTTATTTTTAATCCCACGTTCTCCAGTCTTTCCTGCCATTTTCCCAGTCTGCTCTGAACCTCAAGAGTATTATCTCCGACAAGGACAACGTCGTCGGCAAATAGCATACACCAGGGTGCTTCCTCCTGTATGTCTGATGTTAGAGCATCCATAACTAGGAGGAACAAATACGGGCTTAAAGCCGACCCCTGGTGCAAGCCTACAGCCACATTGAACTTGCCAGTTACTCCGGCTTCAGACCGCACGTGGGTACTAGCTCTATCATACATCGCCTGCACAATTCGCACATACTTCTCTGGCACACCTTTCTCTTTCATAGCCCACCACAGAACCTTACGGGGAACCCTATCGTATGCTTTTTCCAGATCTATGAACACCATAATATATACCTACTAGTATAATGTAACTTAAAGGTTTGCTCAAGAGTGCTAAACCTATACTATACGAGTAAAATCTTAATAAACTGTTTTGTCTTCACTACACTAGAACAGTCATAGTGCTTTTCTCAAGGAATTTATATACAAACTGGAATGCTCACATGCACTCCAAACCCGTTCCTAAACCCGGCAACTCTCGTAAGAAAGAGACAAAATACCGGTTGTCAACGAAATGCTCGGAACGATTTTTCACTTTACATGTTATAAGCCAATGTCAACCTTATATTCAAATATCTGACATATTTGAATATACAATTTTATTAAGTGAGCGTTCCAGTTATGATAGAAATTCCTTGGCTTTTCTTAATAAATGGGCTACTCGCTTATTAAGAAAGACTGGTCTGTAAAACGGAACTCTTCATTTCACAGCACCGATGTTTAACAAGAATGAAACCACAAGGCAAATTGTAATGTGCAGAATAGAAATGTAAGCTCCACTGCGAGTTGTCTGTAGAACAATTATATTGAATTTTATTCAAACAAAAGTTGCTGCTCATTAGGTTCTATCCATAAAAGATTTAGATTTTTAATCGAGTGCAGATTGTAGTGTGATAAAAATTACAGCGTATATATTTCGATTGATAGATTTTCTATATCTAAAGAGTTTAAAAGACAGTATACAATATTATTAATCGATTTTTAGTTTTAATGATTTACTGCACTGACAAGTTACTCCGTTTGTAATCGGGCCGAACTTATCCATAACTTACGAGTATGTACTGAAAATGGACATTTTCAGAAAATAAAAATAATATTTACAACAGACGATTTAAATATTTCATTGAATTTATAAAATTTATAAATATAACCTAGCCTAAATGTTGATAAAAAATATAGTTGACCTATTTTAGAACGAGTATAATTTATATATATATATAAATTATATATTATAATTATATATATATATATATATATATATATATATATATATATATATGCTAGAAGTATCAAGATAAAAAAAGTTTTTGTGTTATTATTTATCCGGTGCCCGTAACAGATAACGTGGCGGATATATTTCTTCTTTATAGAAGGGAGCAGGCTTTGTCCAACAATGTAACGTATACACGTTGACCTTACAGTTCAGTATAAGTTGAATGTTAGATATCCATCATAAATATAAACACATTCTTTTTTTAGGACTTTTTTGAAGTTTAATGACTCGACATTTAGAGTTTAACTAACATAAAATACCTATATAAGTATATATATATATATATATATATATATATATATATACTAGCGGCCCGCCCCGGCTTCGCACGGGTATTTAACTAAAATTTCAAAAAATATAAATTTAAATTTTTTATCACCCACACCTGCGTCGATATTGGAAAATATTTCATAATAGACGAATTGAGTTCTCAAACAATATTTTAGCCCGCGACTTTGTCCGCGTAGAAGTCGAAAATGGTTCTAATAGGATTTTTATTTGTTTTTTTTTACGTTATTAATTTTGTTATAACATATAAATTATTGTATTAAAATATTTGAATACTTATAAAATATAACAATCTTTATTATAGAGTAGGGATTAATAGGGGGGTAAATAACTCAGTGCTGAGCGAAGGCCTTTTTTTCATATAGAAGAAGGGTTGGAGCTTAATCCACCACGCTGCTCCACTGCGGGTTAGCGGATAATATCCCTACAGTAAGTCACAATTATTATAAGGTATCCATGATAACAAACGGGACCGACGGCTTTACGTGCTCTCCGGGCCACGGTGGGGAAACCCACTATACACCTAGACCTGAAACAAATATTGGCATAAATACAAATATCTGCCCCGAGCAGGAATCGAACTCGCGACCACCGGCATTGAGACGAGGCGTTAAGCCACTCGCACCACTACACCAGAATCTCGAACCGGTTATCAATGCTTCGTTCGTTGTATCGTTGGTATAATTACACCACAAGTCAATACGATTTTGCCTCTTAGATTTGAATAAACCCGCAAGTAATTATTTTTTAAATTTTGATTGACTCGCCACAGTTGGTAGTGCTCCTGCTTACTGCTCCAGGATCATGGGTTCGATTCTCGCCTTGAGTTTGGGTGTAATATGTATTTATTTCTATATGTATTATTTGTATGTATATTTATAAAAAAATGTATATCAGTCAGGTGTTACCTAAAATACAGGCATTAAGTTGCCTACCTTAGGAACACACGATCGTGTGTGTATGTCAAACATATATTTATATTTAATAATAGTCCAAGACAGCTTTTATCTCCTCCTTAGTTTTAGTGTAAGATAAAGTTAGGTATATGATTTATAATTTTTTCTGATCTTGTTCCAACATTAGTCCGTGGTGCCAATGTGTACTAATTGGGATGTTAATGCCGTATAATTCAAAAATGTTTCCAAGTTCACATTGGTGTCTTCTATATCTGTATCATTGTGAACTACAGATGCCTTGCTGATGAGTTATTCAGTTTAAAACCCTTGACTTAAAACAACATCAACATTGAAGTAAAAAATATTATATAAAACACTATTTTACAATAAAGCGATCACACGATATATTTACAACTCAATTTTGTTACATTTAATATAAAGTCTTGCCTGGTCCACCAGGAGCACCCAAAAAAACATATCACCTACGCCTACGTCAATACTAATATATAAATCTATATATATATAAGAGATTTCCACGTATACATTGACTCATCACGATATCTCTGAAACTATAAGGCGCAGAGACTTGAAATTTGGTAGGAATATTCCTTTTACCGAGTAGAGGTCAGCTAAGAACGGATTTTACGAAATTCTACCTCTAAGGGGGTGAAAAAGGGGGGCAAAGTTTGTATGGGACAACATGATTCCTTGGTCCAATCTACTTCAAATTTCGCATAAATATTCTTTAACAGAATTGGTTGAAGACGTGTTTCGTATTTTATCGAAATTCATCCTCTAACGATGTTAAAAGGGGGGCGAAAATTATTTTGATATAAATACTCCTTAGGATTTTTTTTAAAATTACATTTTATTTTGACACATGTTTGACAATCCGTCTTTTATATAATACTAGCAGCCCGCCCCGGCTTCGCACGGGTATTTAACTAAAATTTCAAAAAATACAAATTTATATTTTTTATCACCTTCACCTGCGTCAATACTGGAAAATATTTTATAACAGACGGATTGGTTGTCAAACATGTGTCAAAATAAATTTTAATTTAAATCAAAATCACTAAATCAAAGTTTGTATGGGACAACATGATTCCTTGGTCCAATCTACTTCAAATTTCGCATAAATATTCTTTAACAGAATTGGTTGAAGACGTGTTTCGTATTTTATCGAAATTCATCCTCTAACGATGTTAAAAGGGGGGCGAAAATTATTTTGATATAAATACTCCATAGTGATTTTGATTTAAATTAAAATTTATTTTGACACATGTTTGACAACCAATCCGTCTGTTATAAAATATTTTCCAGTATTGACGCAGGTGAAGGTGATAAAAAATATAAATTTGTATTTTTTGAAATTTTAGTTAAATACCCGTGCGAAGCCGGGGCGGGCTGCTAGTATTATATAAAAGACGGATTGTCAAACATGTGTCAAAATAAAATGTAATTTTAAAAAAAATCCTAAGGAGTATTTATATCAAAATAACTTTCTACCCCCTTTTAACCCCGTTAGGGGATGAATTTCAATAAAATACGAAACATGTCTTCAATAAATTCTGTTAAAGAATATTAATGCAAAATTTGAAGTAGATTGGACCAAGGAATCACGTTGTCCCATACAAACTTTGCCTCGCTTTTTCATCCCCTTAGAGGTAGAATTTCGTAAAATCCGTTCTTAGCTGACCTCTACTCGGCAAAAGAAATATTCCTACCAAATTTCAAGTTTTTAGGTCTCATAGTTCCAGAGATATCGTGATGAGTGACTATATCTATAGAAAGTCTCCTATATATATATAGATATATATATATATATATATATATATATATATATATATATATATATATATATATATATATATATATACTGTATATACTAAAAACGTGACTGATTTATAAATGCCATCTTATACCTAATTTTCTTTTATGCACGCAAACCTTTTTACAGAGTAGTCCGATGGTGTTTTATGTACCGGTTTAAGCAAGTTTCACGAGTCATTACAGAGTTTACCTATTACTAGTATCAATATCACCATTTCAATAAAACATTTTCAGTGTTGTCACAGCTTGCATGATCTTTTATTAAAGCGGTAACTTTTATCACCGGATTAACGGCGTCATGTCAACAGTTCGCATTGTGACAGCGGAGCATGAGTGTATCAGCCGTTTTAATTATACAGGCCCCCTAGCTGTAGCGTCTCTAATTTATTATAGCATTCTTTTTAAATGTTATCAGAAACTTAAATACAGTAAAAGCTTGATATAATAAATAAATAAATAAATAAATATTAACCAACAATCACACCACGTTAACCTAGCCCCGTGCTAAGTTCGTAAGAACTTGTGTTACAGGTACTAGGAACGGAAATAAATTTATGATATAAATACATATATACATAAATACACATCCATGACCCGGTGCAGACATCTATATTCGTCATACAAATTATCTGCACCTGGCGGGATTCGAACCCGCGACCGCTGCGTAAAGTGTTCAGTTGCCTGACCACTCGACCAGCCGGCCGTCAATGCCGTCAATTCCTAAAGAGCCTCAATATAACGAATGCTTCGATTTAAGGAATTTTTCGAAATCCACTATAACTGCCCCTAAGAGCTCATGCAAAATAAATCTTTACATTCAGTTTCGTTATATCGAGGTTGTACTGTAGACCTACTTATATCTTACTTATCTACATTTAAGGATTTTCGTTTAATTAGTGTAATGTGTAATCATAATACATTTTTTGGGTCTCATCGTAGTTGAATAAAAAGCCGAGGGGCGTTAAATAAATTTTGATACGGTGACCATTAACGACTAGCGTACGTGGCGTAGGATGATAGAGGGCTTAGAAATGCAATAAAACTGCAATGCTATTTGCAAGCTAATCCTTTTGTCGTACGTAGTTTCATTAAAACTTTTGTTATTTTAGTAAACAAAAATAAAGATATAAATATTAACAAAGTTTAATGTAAAATAAAATCATTCTACTCACGAATGAACCGTAATATTTTATGTCTTCCCTTAAAAACGGCCTGCCTAACAATAATATATATTTTAATCAAACTGGTATTTAAAAACAAACGCATTCCGTACTTATTTTATTTACGTTCTAAAAATATTTATTTACATAAACATAAGCTAATATTAATTCTAAAATCCCATTATATACGTATAATTTTGTCGACGCATTTTAATATCGCGGGCAAAAATTCCAAATATGTATTTTTTTTGCTCAATTTTTATTACAAAAATTAACATTGTACACGTGACGTTCCATAATTTTATAAACTCTTTATGTCAGCGGAAATTCATGCATAATATGCATAATTATTTATTAATTTAATAATTATTATCAATTATATTTATTTTTATACACATTTTATGTTGTTTTTTTTAATAATATCTAATAAGTTTGATAAATTATATTGAGGGATGAATATGAAATTACGGATATTAATATGGATACAAATATATTAATAATGTTATATCGGTTTCGATTAAATATTTTGACTACTCTAAATGTAAAAATTTGATTAACGAGTTATGATTAAGTAATAGAAATAAACAATGCATGGGACAAGCGCAGCTAGAGTATAGTGTTGATCGGACACACAAAAACATTTCATAACATGTATTTTTTAGACTTCTATCCGAAATTATTTGAAACGCTCATATCAGATTCGGTTAAGGTTACGGATAGATTTTTATTTCGGATATACCATAATTTCAGTTACAGTTGCGGAGCTCCATAACATCCGTAGTCTATGAATATTATTCGTGTTTAAAATTTTATTACAAAATGTTTTTATTTTAATCCACCATTTCTGTATTAGCCAGATTGTCAAACTAGCTTAGTTTGTATTACAACCTTAAACACATTTTTAATAAACAAGTTAGTTTTCGCAAAACAGATGTTTTAAATCCATTTTACAACTTCCGAGATTGAATCCAACATTTCACCTTATTAATATTAGTTTAAAAAGAGAGATAAAATTCTTCATTTTTAACTAGTCACGACTTCTAGTTAGAAAGTCTAGAACAAAAATAATGTTTTAAATTTTAGTAAGCGTTAAATGTAAATATGATGAAATAAATTCAATGTAAAATGTGTTTAATTGTTTTAGTAATTGAATTCTTTAAATTTTCAGAAGAGAGTACCTAATGTTATTAAAAAATAAACAACCAAAATTTTCATTTATTACTTTGTAACTATTCAGGACAATTTTAATTTACCGTGTAGCTAATATCATATTTTATAATTATGATTTCTATTTATATTAAAATAAAAAATGTAATTATACTCACTTGTTATCTGCTCCTCATCTATTTGATTCGTTTGCTATAATAGACAGATATTAACACCGATTAAAAAATACATAAAACAAAATCCAAATATGAATAACGAAAATACCAAAAAAAAAGAATAATAATAATAATAAATTATACTTGTTATTAAAAAAATACTTAAACAATTATATTATAAGTAATTCACGCACCATTTTGTCAAATTAGTGTTAGCCTCTTATAGCTGTGGAAACACGGTAATATCGACGCGTGCCGAAACCAACTGGCGAGTTTGGTACATGAGGAAAATTCGAGATGAAACTTTATTCATTATTTTGGGCACAGAAAGAAGAATGTATGCTTTTACAGTATGCTGAGACAAAATTATGAACCTACTATCAGTGAACCATATTTAAATAATAAACATTATTTGCATTAACGTTATCGTAATTTTCCCTTTTTTATTTTTTTATTTCTTAAAGTTAATTTTACGAATACTCAATTTTGCACACCTAAAAACGTCCGCTCTTGTACGTCCTAAGGTTGGTTGGTAGAGAATGCTTTTAGCATTAAGCCCGCCTTTTTTGTACAATTCTTTAATATATTGTGCAATAAAGTTGAAATAAATAAATAAATACTTATGCCTAATACTATTGATACTTATTAGCTATTTGAAAATATTATTCAAAAATATCGACAAAATATGTTGCAAGCACGTTGAAATTTTCACAGTAATTTCAGTGGGACATTTTACCTGTCGAATGACCGAATATCATCACCGAACTGACCTTGTAAATATCCCACCGCTGAGCAAATACCTCCTCTTAAAAGTTGGAGCTTAATCTCATACAATTTAAAATAAATAATTAGTATTATTTTACTAATATGACAAAAAGCAAATAAAAAAAATATATTTCTTTGTAATCTATTTAATTACCCTCTGAAATTACTTTTTAATACGATTTTAATAATTATGTAGACAGTTTAATTATGTAGAAGTAACTCAGGCTATATTTTATCTCAAACACAATTTACCCATTTCTATGGATTAAATCTCATACAATTTAAAATAAATAATTAGTATTATTTTACTAATATGACAAAAAGCAAATAAAAAAAAAATATTTCTTTGTAATCTATTTAATTACCCTCTGAAATTACTTTTTAATACGATTTTAATAATTATGTAGACAGTTTAATTATGTAGAAGTAACTCAGGCTATATTTTATCTCAAACACAATTTACCCATTTCTATGGATTAAATCTCATACAATTTAAAATAAATAATTAGTATTATTTTACTAATATGACAAAAAGCAAATAAAAAAAATATATTTCTTTGTAATCTATTTAATTACCCTCTGAAATTACTTTTTAATACGATTTTAATAATTATGTAGATAGTTTAATTATGTAGAAGTAACGCAGGCTATATTTTATCTCAAACACAATTTACCCATTTCTGTGGATTATGTGTATTATTTTGTTTTAAAATTCTATTTTAAATTATAAAATACTTTATATTTTATAAGTAAGTACAATAAAGAATAACGCTCGAATGAAATGAGAAAAACAAACATGAACATTTGTGATTATCTAAAAAACCTAATTTTATATATAAAAGTGAAATTAAATATAAATATAAATAAATATTAACCAACAATCACACCACGTTAACCTAGCCCCGTGCTAAGTTCGTAAGAACTTGTGTTACGGGTACTAGATACGGAAATAAATTTAAGATATAAATACATATATACATAAATACACATCCATGACCCGGTGCAGACATCTATATTCGTCATACAAATTATCTGCACCTGGCGGGATTCGAACCCGCGACCGCTGCGTAAAGCGTCCAGTTGCCTGACCACTCGACCAGCCGGCCGATGAATGAATAACATTTTATATAATCTCATGCTACTTGTCGCTATTAAAAAATAAATCTGAAATAAATAACACTAACCTTCACTACAATTTGTTAACGACCAACCATAGGATTGTTTCGTAAAAAAATAAAATTCATCATTCATAGAAAATGGTTTCAAGGAGTTTCAGTTTTTTTTAAATGTGTGAACAGTAAAACTTTTATCACATCAACATTCGTAATGTTTTCTCATTATTTTACGACTTGCTAAAGATAAAACAGAAAGAATGATTTCATTATTTTTTCTTCTATTACGAACGTCTGTAAGTTTACAAATTACCAGAAAAAAGTCATCGTGCCAAACAGCGATCATCTGTGTACAGATAAAATGAACTTTGCTTGATCTACAATTGTTAAATATTTGACACAAGAAGTTTGACGCGCACAAGATTATGACAAATAAACAGTCAATAATAGATGTAGCGTTATCTAGACGACCGTTGTGGTATAGTGGTGCGAGTAATCGCCTCGGTCTGTATGTATGTCCTTGTGAGTTTCCCCACAGTGCTTCGGAGAGCACGTTAAGCCGTCGGTCCCGATTGTTACCACAGACAACTATTAACAATCGTTACTCATGGTAGGATATTATCCGCCGACCCACAGTAGAGCTGCGTAGTGGATTATGCTCCAACCCTTCTAGGCCTTTGCCAAGCAATGGGACTTTTACAGGCTACTTCAATTCAGTTCAGTTCAGATCTTTTATCACCTATGTTATTTCTAAATAATCATCATCTTCTGAATCATCATTCTGAAGGTGAAGAATTGTTAAATATTTATATTATTTTATAGTTTATGAATTACACAACGAGAAATCTTTCTGTGTTATACTAAATAAACAACGATTTGATATTTTATAGTGTAAATCATGTGTCCAAACAATAAACATGCTTTAACGTTATTGCTTGCCTTCTGTTCCTTTTTTTGTAATACATAAACTTTATATTTATAAAAGACCCTAGTACCGATCAGGATAGTGTACAATTGGTAATATGGTCGATACTAGGCTATGTTATAATTATTTATTTTATGTAATACTAGCCGCTGCCCGCGACGTCGTTTGCGGGAACGCTATTAGATTACACGTTGTTATAGAATGAGTTAAAGAAATAAAGGTTCATTGCTCGTTTCTCGTAGATGATAGCATGATAATATGTAGCCTATATGTTGACCCGACTTCTTAATAGTATTCGTGCCAAATTTGAAGTAAGTCCATGCAGTACTTTTTGAGGTTATCCCGGACATACATACAGACAAACAAACAAATCACACCCCAAGTATTCTTTAAAAAAAATATTCAATGTACATTTTTGACTTTTCTACCATTTTATAATATGTATAGATAAACAAGTATGCTTAATTAAAAAAATCAAAAAACCCGACTGCGTAAAATACTCTTATTATAAACTAAAAGAATAAAACAATTTACTAGCTTTCATTTGATACCCATATTACTACAGTAAGAAAAAAATTTCAACTCCCCCCTCCTCATTCCGCCATTTGTGGGCGCCATTTGGAAAATTTATATAGCCTATGTCACTACTACAATTTAGACAAATCCAACGACACCTCATATGTCAAAAACCGTCCAGCCGTTTAGGCTGTAGGGCGTGCCAAAGAAATGGACATACATACATACATACATACATACATACATACATACATACATACATACATACATACATACATACATACATACACTCGAAAAACATAACCCTCCTTCTGTCGCAGTCGGGTAAAAAAGAAAAGAAAGAGAAAGCATGCAAATAACGTTAAAGCATGTTTATGGTAGAAGAAAACGAATCGAAAACAATATCGGAATTAAGATTATCGTTTTAATACATAAAATTTTTCTTTAAAATATATGTGCAATATAAATCTTTCCTTCGTATAAATCTTCCAAAAATATCACATTTTAAAAGAATGGTAACATCGAACGGTTATATCTTCGATTCCCAATAGATTCGATTGAACGAATGAAGGAAACGGAATCTTAAAATTACAGCCCGTTATTGCTAGAGCCTAAAGGGAATTTGGTAGCTTTATTCATTTTATTACTGATAATGAAATATTAAATGCAATTTTTTAATTTAAAATGATAATGGATACTATTTTATTATTATGTATGTTTATAGCCTGTTTTATGGCTGTAAATTGTAACTTTATATTGGTGAAATAATTATAAAAATAAATGCAGCATTTTCCTCTAAAATATAAATATGCAATCGAATCAATGAATCTTTCAGAATTCACTATCCACGTACAGTGTATGGACGATGGTAACCATTAGCCATATTTTTATAGAAGAAACACATAATAAATTTAGAAAGATTTATTCATAATTCAAATTAGCGTGCAAGTGTATATACTATATTTTATGCATGGAATTAATTTTTACAATAACAATATTAATGACAATAACGGTTAAATTTTTACATGTAGATATAAAATTATTTAAAATTGATTTTAAATGCAATGTTTGATAAAAATATTTGCCTAATTAATATGCATAAGGGAGTTCAAGTCACATAATATCATAAGTACGTACCAACATACATTTAAAAAGGGAATGCAAAGTCAAAAACAAATCAATTCAAATTTTACAAATGCATAAAACGATCACTTATAACTTTTAAATAAAATTCACAGGCAACATTAATGAGTAAAACGCTTTCAAAATAATGAAATGCAAAAGAAGTAATTAACTTAAACGAAATCTGTGCCACGTTTCAGAGGCTCGCATAAATTGAACTACTTAGAACTTTGACACCGGCTGACTTTATGATGAGTTAGAGCTTTTCGTGTTAATGAGATTATAATTATATAAAATTTTGTAATAGGAAAAAAGTATTTATATTTGTTTATTATATTTTATTTGTTTTTTATTTATGTTTTTTAAAGTAAATGATTTTGGGGACATTTTCAGATAAATTTTTAATGTATACCTATAATCTTATAATATCAATTAGTACTCGATACTATACTGCACTATATCAGCCTGTAAACCACCTACTGCTG
The DNA here is from genome assembly GCA_036937285.1 of Euphydryas editha. Lineage (NCBI taxonomy): Eukaryota > Metazoa > Arthropoda > Insecta > Lepidoptera > Nymphalidae > Euphydryas > Euphydryas editha. The sequence continues at coordinate 17,424,252 of JAUPFZ010000010.1, forward strand.
AGCGAAGGCCTCTTTTCCATGTAGAAGAATGGTTGGACCTTAATCCACCACCCTGTGCCACTGCGGGTTGGTGGATAATTTCTCTACCACGAGTACACAATCGGACAATCTTTTTCAGGTGTTTATGATAACAACCAGGACCGACTGCTATACGTGCTCTCCGACGCACGGTGAGGAGACCCACAAGGACATACACCCAGACCGGAAACAAATATTTGTACAAATACATTTTTTTATCTGTTCCGAGTGGAAATCGAACCCGCGACGGCCAGCACGCGGTTTTGAGGCTACTACTCGCACCACTCCACCAGAATGGTCATCAGTCATTAGTACTCTAAGGTATATATTATTTAAAGTACTACTTTTGACTATCAACGCAGCGATTATAGTTTGGCGTAGTGACCATATCACGTCGGGGTCACCAGTTTGGCGTAGAGAGGCTGCCATTGCAAAGGAAGGATCCTTCGACCAGACGGTGTTGCGTCTGGTGGGCTACGCGCCACTTAACGTTTATTGTCGGGTTCTTGTATATATATTCAATCGCTTTGAAAAATTTGATAGCGCGATGTTCGATACGTCAGTTCATATGTGGCGAGATAGTTGTCGCTACATCACTCCCCCTCCGAGACCGGAGGTCGATAGCAGGTTGAGTCGTCCATACATCTTGTGATGCTTGCCGGGCCAGTGGAATGTTCCAGTGAGTCGGAACCAAATGCTGCATAGTTCACGGTGAGTCGGAACTGTCTGCGGTGATGCCCCAGTGAGTCAGGGTGGTGCAGTGCTGCGTAGTGGCTGGCTGCTGCGTCGACCAGGAGAGAAGTGCGTCTCTGTTTGTTGACCGGCCGAAGTGCAGTGTGCTGTGCCAAGGTCGCTGAGAAGGCTGTAGGTGATGACCAGGAATGCGCGTTCGCTGCATGCTAGTGGTCAGGATACCCGTAGTAGCCGTGGATGCTGGCTGGCTGTATGACTCGCTGCTCGAAAGCTTGAGGAAGTAATGATGACGTTACGATGACGTAGATTTGCGAAGGCTGCGCTGACGTTCATGCTCGGGGTCACCAGTTTGGCGTTGAGTCGGGTTGCCACTGAAAAGGAAGGATCCTTCGACCAGACGGTGTTGCGTCTGGTGGGCTACGCGCCACTTAACGTTTGTTGTTGGGTTCTTGTATATATATTCAATCGCTTTGAAAACTTTGATAGCGCAATGTAGGATACGTCAGTTCATATGTGGCGAGATAGTTGTCGCTACAATAGCAACTGGTATGATTGCTCACGAGTTTATGATAAATATTTCTACAGATCATACTGGACATTTATCTTGGCATTTGTGATTGTGTAGTGATCAGACAAACGGTTTTATTTTACTGGGGGCCGTTATACCTGAAGCGACTTATTAATTTTTACGTTTTACCCATTATGTCTGTTTTATGTGACAAATATAACGAAAACATTAAGTTAATTAAGCTCCAGTGTACGGGCAAGCGCGTATATATTCGTACGGATACACCGTACACCCAGAAAACCATATCTTTCGGTAATAAATGTCATTATTATGGTCGTCTATAATATTAAAAAAAATATATAATCAATACCTCACAACGGTCCTCTGATGGTTAAAATATTGAGGAGAGAGATTGTTCAGAAATATACACAACACAAACGCCTTACACAATTAACGATTTTTTTTAACAAATAATCATTCTTCGCACATTAAAAACGATTATATAACCCACGATATCATCATCATCATCATCATATCAGTCATTGGATGTCCACTGCTGAGCGTTGGCCTCTCCCATCGAACTCTAGAACGACCGGTTCGAGCCTCGAGGCAGCCTCAATACAACGGCTTCCGGTGACTCTCCTCATGTTGTCTGTCCATCTCTTAGACGGCCGTCCTCCACCTGTCTGCTCCATCGGCCGTCAGTTCCACGAGCTATAAGCCCTGCCCACTGCCATTTCAACTTATAGATCCGTTGGGCTATATCGACAACCCATAATAGTTTTTAGAAAATTATGATGATTGTCAATAATGCAGTTTTATCTCAATGTTTGTTTTTTATAAATATTTTGTCTAAAAATTAAAATATCTGTATTTTTTCCAAATTTATACTCACTATAATCAAATATAACAAAATAAAAATGTTACAAAATATGTATATTTCGTTATTATTATCTTTGCACCCGAAATTTTTCGCGTCTCATAGTCCGTTACGAACAGTTACAAATAGTTTTAACGACTGTTTAACCATTAGATTTTATTGAAAATTAAAAAAATAACGTATTCATACAAAGTTTTTGTAATGAAACTTAACAAGCGCTTTACGTAAAGTTGCTTGAAGCGGTTTACAATCGCTTCACAACCTAATTAGCATGAATTTGTTTCTCATTGTACTGACAGTAATAAAACCGTCATGTCTTGTCGAGAAAAATTAAAATGTAATGAGTAATCCTTTTTTAACTTAATAACTAACATCATATAACTGCAGTCCTAAAAATGATGTAACTAATTTTGAGTCATCTTATCCTAGTGAGTCTCAGTTGTGAGTATGTAAAAAGTTTTGACTGAGGAGGTTCGATCATAAAAGGAGGCGGAGGTAAGTGGCGTGAAGTGTAGTCTTAGTCATTAAGACTAAAACTATATATTTATAAGAATTAAAAGTATGTATAGGTACATAATCATAACCTTCAGAATATGCCATTTTATTTGATTTAAATTTGAAGGAACGGAGGTGGAACAGTTTCCGTCTGCTCTAGTAAATCGCAAATACCTTGCGAGTCGTAGCGATTGAGGCTGGTGGCTGTAGGCTACCAAGTCAAAGCTGCAAATGTCAGATCGGTTGTTTGATTTATGTTACACCAAGGCAAAAATGCCGCTGATCCCGTAGCGCCATCGACTTTAAAGAGTTTAGATATTAAGATTCTTCAGCAAAAAATTTAACAGTAAGATATATTTTACAAATGTTTTTAGTAATTCAATTTTGATAAATCCTATAATTTATATGTAAAACTAGGACTTTTGGTGTTCTGGCTTTTACAGTAACATATATATCACAGATGTTGCTTCTAAAATGTCCATCATTAAACAATAGGACGAAAATTTAAGCGATATATATGTACGTTTCACCAAAGCGAAACCGCAGCTTAAACATTTCATTTATAATGAAAAAGTTTTTTAATATAACCGCACGTCCGTAACATACTGCGCTAGGCTTTTTATAAAGTACTACAAAATAATATAAAACTTAACTTGTGAAAAAAATGGAACGGTCAACGCTAATTGAATAAGCCGTGAAAATTGTATGAAATAGCTGAATTAAACTTGAAATAAATTAAAGTTAAAAATGCTTTATTACACTACACGATTGCTGGGGTTACGTTCGCGGTATATTTTGATATTCGTTAGGCTTCCTATGCCAAAATAAAAGACATTAACCGTATCTTACAGGTATTAAAACGAAATGTGACTCAAACCACATGAAAGGTCTAGTTCTTTTCGTGAAGAATCTACGTCAAAAAATGTTTTCCATTTTGTAAAGTATTTTACATTATAATTCTGAGTTTGTAAAGAATGTTGAAAAGAAAAAGTTTTGTTTATAATCAATAACATTGTCTGCTTTATTTAAAAGCGGCAGAACCTTTATTAAAATAAGAAATGTTTTCATTCTTAAAGAATGAAAACAATGCTATTTAAAATAGTAGAAAATATGTATGTATATATGTGTATGTATGTATGTATGTATGTATGTATGTATGTATGTATGTATGTATGTATGTATGTATGTATGTATGTATGTATGTATGTATGTATGTATGTATGTATGTATATATGTGTATAAAATATATTATATAATCGAAGAAATGATTTATACTCAAAACGATCGACTTGATATGTTAAAAATAAGAAATTGTTTGAAGTAGAGAAGAAAAATAACAGGGCCGCTCACTGTCGTTTCATCTAAGACGGAAAGAGCCGACTAACTGCAAAACATCTACTTCTGTCATAATATGAAAATATGAATATTCTTAAATAAATAATGTGTTGATAATTTTTATTGATATCGTTTACAATCTGTGTTTGTGCAATTTTCAATAAGACAATAATCAACTCGCTGACCAAGCGGCATGTCGCATCTCGCCCATATAACGTAAAAACGTTAACTATACCTAACCTCTACCGAAATACTTCATTAAATGATTCCCATAAAATATCATTATATTACAAACAACTACATTTATATTTTTCTTATACTTTATTCATTTCAGGCAAACACGATATTACACTCGCTGGCTTAATGCCGTGAAGAATGTAATGATGAATATAATATGCCATCAAAAACATAACTTGTAAAAAGAAACCAAGTCTCGCAACTCACTTCTTCTTCCGTAAAAAGTTGTGAGATCCATGTAATACCAAGTCGGCTAATTTATTCAAACTCTACTTAAGGGTTCTTCTGTTTTAAGTTATTACGTTAGTAGCTAACCTAACAACATCGTATAGTGATCATATCAATATTAAAAATCTTTGATGTTTTAAATAAATAGACTGACTTGGCAATCGCACTAAACAATCTAATTTAATATAATATTCCTTTGTGTTACTTCTTAGATACATTGTTTTCATGCGATTGCCAAGTCAATCTATTTATTTAAAACATCAAAGATTTTTAATATTGATATGATCACTATACGATGTTGTTAGGTTAGCTACTAACGTAATAACTTAAAACAGAAGAACCCTTAAGTAGAGTTTGAATAAATTAGCCGACTTGGTATTACATGGATCTCACAACTTTTTACGGAAGAAGAAGTGAGTTGCGAGACTTGGTTTCTTTTTACAAGTTATGTTTTTGATGGCATCTCATTTCTTTTTGTAGACAGTCCTACTTATTTTCCTTTCCGGTGTCTTCTACTTCTTTAATATCAACAACGTATTTTCTTAAAGCCTTCGCTAGGTCTAATGAGCTTTTCTTATTTTTGTAGATATTCTTCCTCTTTTTCTTTTCCGATACGATACAGATATATAATTTGATTGTCATGTCATACATATTGTGATCTCAAGTTGACAACTTGAAATACTTGACAAGAGAGATGAATGAAGTATGTTTAGCCGGAAACAGTGTTGTCAGATTGCTGTCGATTTTTTACACCTAAACTTCCATAAAAATAAACTTTTAAAAAATATTTAAAAAAGTGAATGTATACTTATGTACGTACGTAAAAAGTTATACTTATAATAAGACGATGCGCCGAGTTAATGGTTGGTGTGCGCCATCTGTAAACAGACCCTGAAAACCCACTAAAACAAAGTACTCGTCAAGACGAATCAAAGGAGCCGAAACTCGATTGGGGTGCGTCGTTTTATTACAGAGTTCCTATGAACACCTTCTAGCTACATCATCAAACCCTGGTTACCTTTGAAAGACAAACTACTCTTCAAGACAATTCAATCGAGCCCGAACTCGATGGGGTTGCGTCGTTTCATTACAGAGTTCCTATGAGCACCTTTCAGCTCCATCACCAGACCCTGGTTACCATGAAAGACAAACTATTCGTCGAGATGATCCAAACGAGCCCGAACTCGATGATGTTTTGTCGTTTCATTGCGAAGTACCTTTGCCTGCCTTCTAGCTCCATCAACAGATCAGACCCCGGTAGCCATCTAAAAATTAAGTACTTATCAAGACGAATCAACGAGCCTAAATTCGTTGTGGTTGCGTCGTTTCATTATAGAGTTCCTATGATCACCTTCCAGCTCCATCATCAGACCCTGGTTAGCATTGGAAGATAAATTACTCGTCAAGACAATTCAAACGAGCCCGAACTCGATGAGGTTGTGTCGTTTTATTGCAAAGTTCCTATTGCCACCTCACAGCTCCATCATCAGATCAGACCCTGGTAACCGTCTTGAAACAAAATACTTGTCAAGCCGAATTAAACGAGCTGAAACTCGATGGGGTTGCATCGTTTCATTACTGACTTCCTTTGACCACCTTTTAGCTACATCATCAGACCCTGGTTACCATTGAAAGATAAACTACTGGTCAAGAGGATTGAAACGAGCCCGAACTCGATGAGGTTGTTTAGTTTCATTGCGAAGTCCCTTTGGCCACCTTACAGCTCCATCATCCGATCAAACCCTGGTAACCATCTAAAAACAAAGTACTCGTCAAGGCGAATAAAACGAGCTGAAACTCGATGGGGTTGCGTAGTTTTCATTAGGGTGTTCCTATTACCACATTCCAGCTCCATCACCAGACCCTGGTTACCATTGAAAGACAAACTACTCATCAAGACGATCCAAACGAGCCCGAACTCGATGAGTTTGTGTCGTTTCATTGCGAAGTTCCTATAGCCACCTTCCAGCTCTATTATCAGATCAGACCCTGGTAACCATTTCAAAACAAAGTATTCGTTAAGATGAACCAAACGAGCCAAAACTCGATGGGATTGCGTCGTTTCATTACTGAGTTCCTATGACCACATTCTAACTTCATCACCAGACCCTGGTTACCATTGAAAGACAAACTTACTCGTCTAGAGGACTCAAACGGGCCCAAAATCCTTCCTTTGGCTACCTTCTAGCTCCTCCATCAAATCAGCACCATGTAATCATAATATTGCATTGTCACATGATTTACTATTATTTTGGATCAAATTTAATTTGCAAGATTTGATGACAAATATCGAGACAGGTGAAACAAAATAAAAGCTTGTAAAAAGTGAGTTGTCATATCCAGCGCAATGAAGTAAGTTAGCGCAATTGCGCGGCGCCTACTACTTAGCTTTATGTTGTCGTACTGTTCTCTTATATTTACGCGAATTTTACTCATTTGATTAAAAGTCTATACCGGATTTTATCGCGTTTATTTAAAACTTTATATTTTTACAATATTTTAAATTATTTCCCGACGTTTCGGACCCTTTACAGCGTCCATGATCTCGGGGGACTGAGGTGGTGGGTGTCCGAATAATTTATGTTGTCGGTTTTTTGTCACAGAGTACACGCGCATCGTATAAAAATTTACTCTCATCAAGAAGTTATAGCTTTAAAATACAAAAGTTATTTTGAGTCCTTATTTTCTATATTTATTTTTATTTATTTAATGTTAATATACATTAATTAACAGTTATTGCTGTTATGACTCACTTAATCAATCAGGTGCATTCTAATAATGACATAATTATATGAACTCAAAAATGATGATCACGCTGGCGAAATGGTGCGCGCTGTTGTATATTAAGCGAGAGATCCCGGGTTCAATCCCCTGCAGAGTAAATTTTCTTTCTCTGATCTGCTTTGGTGGGAGTCTTTGGTAGTGGCTAGTTACCACCCTATCGGCAAAGACGTGCCGCCAAGCGATTGAGCGTTTTGCTACAACGCAGTGTAGAAACCGATTAGAGGGATAGGTTTAATATAGCTGCCAACTGAATAAAATAAATATAACTTACGTACGGGAAGCGTGGAAGCCGTGGAACGGGCAAATCACCTCAGCCAGTCGCGGTTATGATTTATTAGTGTTCTTTAATACTTTGCGTGATTTTGGTACAGCTACATAAGACATGTCCCATTCTTGCTTTTTCATTCAGTTGACCATTTTACAGGTTACCTTTGAAGATAATTATATCTAGGTACCTATCTACACCTATTATTCCACTATGTTATACTTGTACGGGTACATTGATTCATTCACTGCAAATGTAACTTTGTAATCCTATATATTTATATGAGATTACAAAGTTATTTATGCAGTTGGTGTATCTAGAAAACTGGACCGAAATTGCAAAATATTTGAATTTTTCCTTGGTTTATATACTAAACACTAATGGTATTCTAAATTTGAAGCTTTTATGTCTTCTAGAAGTGCCTTAGAGTTTTGATGATCGGTCAGTCAGTGAGTGACAAAATTCGAAACTTTGACTAATTATAATTCTTAAACTACTGGTTCAAATTGAATGAAATTTGAAATATACCGTGTTTATACAATGCCTGCTTGGATATTGAAAATTCAGACTTGTAGTTTTATCCACAACGAAGTTATAGGGGGTCGAAAATGGCCTGAGTTGCTTCGAGAAAAGATAGTACGGCCGTGCCACTTTTTTTTGCTCGACTTGGCGGAGGCACTGCCGTGCCTCCAGATGTAGAAATAATGTATGAATGAATAAATTTGACGTTCTATTTCAGAAAATTGTGAAAACTTTCACTTAACGATTCTGATAAACCAATTAGTTAAATATACAATATGCGGAAACGAATGTAGCTCAGACTACTATTATTGAAGTAAACTGAATGTTTTGTATATTCAAGTAATTGGTTGATTCAATTAAAATATACTTACATACATTATAGTTTATGGGGCTACCGCTGAAATTACTGAAGAGCCAGCAGAAATATCAACATCTGTTTTTTGAAAATAATAAAAAAAGTGACATAGATTTTGTATTGTCAAAAACTTAAAGTTACAGGTACACACACACACACACACACACACACACACACACACACACACACACACAAATATATATATATATATATATATATATATATATATATGTATATATTTAATCAATTTTATAATTTTAATTTTTATGTATTTCATTATCCCGAAAGGATATTAACTGTCACTTTTATCATTAGTTCTAGCGTTACTCTGCTACACCAACAGTCAGGCATGATATCGTAAAAGAAAAATACTGTGTCACTGTCGCTTATTTGACGAAATCTAACCATCACCAATACAATGGAGTTTAGTCTTCCAACCAGAGATGACAATTGAGAATTAGAGCTTTAAATCTAAAATTATTCCTACAAATATGTCATTAATAACAAGAATCTCATTATTTATTATTAAGTCGTAATTTAGATGCCTAACGTTAGGTTAAATAAATCCACACTTTTTACTTATTGACTTAAAAAATAAGTGATAAGTCAGCATGCAATAAAATATCACAAAAATCTTTAATATAAAATGGTGTATCGTTGTCATAATTGTATAAAAAGAACTAAAACTGATCCCTGTGAAATACCCATAAAATTGCAAATCATTTCATCAACTTAGTAATTTGCATACACCAAATTTTAGTTCTTTTCCAGCTGTTAAGCTTGCTTAAAGCTATATATTAAAGTATTTATCCTTCCAGGCTCGGAACAAGCCAGCGGATGGCGGTGGACATGTCAATCAAAAAAACGCCGCGGGTCAAAAAGCAACGCCACCGTGTCAAAAAGGTAATTACTTTTTTCACGAAGATAGATAGGCTATCTTATAATAGGCCAGGTAATCTATCATCTAGCGTTACACCTTGAAGATTCTATGATATAAAGTATAATAATATACTTACAAGTTATTATAAAAACATTATTTGGTGTATAAAGAGAATGTTAAGAGACTAGAAAGAATAAAATATTTAATAATAATATAAAAATACCATAAAGAATCAATATAAAATAAGGGTTAGTTCTGATCTTGTTGATAGATTTGAAAAAAAAACACGAATTCGTCTATTGCCGAAAACTAGGAGTGATAGGCTGATTTGTCAATTCAAAAGATTTAAAAGAACATTTTAATTATTTTTTTTAATATTATAATACATTTTTATAATATTTTTGATCAGATTATTCTACGCAACTTACGTTTCAAGTAACTTATTTATTTATACCGACAAAACGTCAACTCGTCTACCTCTTATCACATTCATCCTATCACTATAGAAACGGGAAACGATCTTGAGCGTTGAAAGTGACAGATAAAGACACACGTACGGCATGTCACGGCTTTCAAATGGTTCCCCCATACATTTAAATCTTAGACAGAGGTATAGGTATATTGACATTTTATTTTATGTAGAAAATGTTTAACTTTCTGATTCAATTTGTTTCTTATTTTAGTAGGCCAAAACCGAGGCCGGTTTAGTATTCCGATTCCGATAAATATCACAAATTTTTTTGTTTGAAAAACAACGAAAAATTAATTTGAATTTAACTTCACAGATTACAACTTTATCGGATATTGAAACTCACTACTAGTTAGTGACTCCAAGTATGATAGAAGTTTTTGTCTCAAAGTTCTTCAAAAACTTGAACTGAAATAGAATCTATAATCGGTTTTTGACATTTCTATTAAGTTTCTCTCTGTACATTTACTCGAACTCGACCGAAACTTGAATTTATGAAAATGTTGATTCTTAAAATCTATCCGCTCTATCCATTGATATATATGGGGTTTTTTTATAGATAAATGGCTCTGTCTATACGTCACTTACTATGACATTACAACTATAAAGGATCGACTGATTAGTCAAAAGCTTGCAACCGACATCGATATTTTGGCAGCATGAAACAAATAAAATGAAAATTTCACTTGTATGTATGTATTTATGTATAAGTGTAGCGAGTTTCCTCTTTTAGATAAAGGCTACCGTTCGCTAATCGCTAATGCGTACCCAAAAGATTTTGCCTATCGTCATATTTCGCTCCTTGGTCGAGCGACATTGCACGTGTTTGGAAGATTACATTATCAAATTAAATTATTAAATAAATAAACCAACATAGAAATACATTGAAATAGCTTCTTAAATTATTATAATATGTTAAATAAAATTTTTAGGAATGCAAAGATAAAATCATTACATAAAAATAGATAGGAACTAAACAGGTTTTTACTTCAAAAATATATAAAACGAATAGTAAAATCTCTAATATTACGCAAATTATTTGAAAATGTTTAATCGTAGCTTAATTAATTTACATATATAATTTTATAATCAAGGCATATTTGGAAGTTCGTTTAGCCTCCGCAGCGACATACATATATTTATTTAGATAAATAAATTTCTAATAGTTTTCTAGTGACCTAGTATGTATATTAGTAACTTGAACGCAGTAATCAGTTAGCTAACTAAATAGTTACTCGTAAAAGTTTATTTTTGTAGCGAAAATGTTTTAAAAAGCAAAATGAAATTATAAAATCGCTGCAGCCACGAGAGAAATAGTGCAGCTGAGATGAGATTTACGAAATATTTTCGTCTTTTTGGCTACAAATGGTGCAGTGAAATGTTTTTCTGATTTGATCTGCTTTTTACGAATTTTACTTCGACGGCTTTTACAAAGCATTGATCAGAAGCTTTATTAAATAATATACACAAAAAAATGTTTTATTAGGTATAACTAATTTTTTTTTTAAATTTAATTTTTGTAATATGCCTGTTTTTTATTTATTTATTTATTTATTTACGTTTTATTGTACACCACAACATACAAATACAAAATAATAATACAGAAAACTTAAGTTAATTACAAATTGTGCAATATAAGTGGCGGTCTTATAGCTAGTTAACCATTTCTTTCAGACAATTCGAAATAGAATCGAGTATTTATCTGAGAGATCGGGTAGATGATGCAGTTATATTATAATAAATCTACATACAAATATCTACACATCAATACTTACAAGCAGTACATATATATACTCTAGTATAATATAATTAAATATACTAATAAATACACCTACACTATCTGAGGCATCAGTAGGAAAAAAGTAGACAGTAGAGTAGTGAAAGTACGTGACAATTCCTGTGAAAGCAAATCGGGAGTTACTTGAGTTTGGCGCCAGAAATTCGGAGACATTGTCATATTTGCGAAAATCAAATATGAACCATATACAAAAATTCTGAAGGCGCTCAAGCTTATTATGTTGCTCCTCTTTAAGATCTAGAAAGTATGTATCTGCATAGTCAAGAATTCGTAAAAGGAGTGATTGTGCTAACGCAATTTTAGTAGGCAAAGGAAAAAAGAATTGAAGTCGACGAAGTGAATCGATGGTTTCAAGCAGCTTCCTGCTCAGCTCACTCAACTGAGATATCCAAGAGCGATACCGACAAAACCTATTTGAATTATGCCCAGATTTTTTTACGTTATCACTATAGTTCAGTGTTGTATCGTTGAATATAATAAGTGGTACAAGTTACCAATCTATGCAACTAACTAATTTTGGACTACCTACAATAATAATTGGTTGCTTTGAGGGGTTAACTTATAAGTTACCCATATGAGTTCCCGAGTCCTTTAGAGCCGATTTAGCGCCGCCTACGATACGACTTATGTCGGGCCTTTGCACTCAAAGTCGGTCATAACCCATGTTAAATTTGGTCCGACTTAGCACCCAAAAATGGCACAAATTTCCGTTTTTTCGACTTTACGACTAAAATCGGACCTAAATAGAATAAAAATTTGCGCCTATAGGCGCTAAGTCGGACTACTGGACTCTAAATCAGTTCTATATAGGACTTGAGGGAGTTATGTCGGCTTTAAATTTTGGTTATTCCATTTATAAATATTGTCATCATTGAGGAGATTTATACTTGTAGGTAAATCAGCCAGCTTATAATTTGATTACATTTAGTCCAGTTCAGTCCCATAGACATTATCTAAAAGCATTTTTAGTTTTCTTAGAATTTCTCAATCTTCCGGATATTTTATTAATTTTTGTTCTAAGCATCTTATCCTAATATGATCTATTTAATAACCAATAACCTTTTTCTATTTATGAAAATATTTTCTGTGTGATGTACAATAAAGAATATATAGTAAAAGATTATATTAATTATTTTCAAAATTTTAAAGTCAATAAAATAAGTAAAGGTTTTACTGCATTTTAATTTGAACAGAACAATTTAGTGTTGGTTGTCCGTTATTACTATCATTGAACATGAATAAACTTTGCTCTAACTTCAGTTATAATTTACAATTGAAATTGTTAGTGGTACTCATTAGTGAGAGTTATTGTTTTACTGATTAAAACGTTTCAAACCTATGTAAATTAAAAATTGTTGTAGTGTTGAATAGTAGATATTTAAAAAAAAATGGATATGGAGTACAATAGAGTTAATCGGTCGTTTTAAACTGTAATAAAATACGATTTACTCTAATTTTTCAAAGTAATAAATGGGATACTTTTATTATTTTATTTTATTACTGAATTATATTATTAATAATTTTTATTTTTGTACTAGTAATCATGGTTTGATAAGACTGTATCACAGAATAATATTGTTTGTGAAGAGGCCCCTAGGTGGATTGTAAATTATGTTTATGGCTCCCCATAATTGCTATGCTGGCTAAAGGAATTAAAAAGAAAAGTAAGCTCCCTATTATTTTCCTTTTTAATCTATATTAAATACTTTGTTTCAAAACCCGTAAGGTCGCCTGGAAGAGATCGTTAGGTACTTGGGGATAAGGACGCATTTTTTTACATCTTATGTATTTTTTAAATTTTTGTTGAAGTTTGTGGTGTACAATAAAGTATATTATTATTATTAGTAAGGAGAAAATAGGCAACAATTATCTTCCGGATTTCTGATTCAGTGTTCTTACCGAACTGACGAGCGACGAGCTACAGCAAGCTATTGACCGTTAGATTCTATTAGATATATATTATTGTTAAATATAAAATTTATTTGTAAGTCTGCCTGTAAGCTTTCTATTACTAGGCAAAGCCTACTTTCCATATTGGAGACGGGTCGAAGTCTATTTCAATACGATGCTCCACTGCGGTAAACTATTACGGTTACATTACGGGATATTTTTCAATATCATGACTAACGATTACTATCAGGTGTCTGTGATAACAAACGGGACCGAGGGCTTTACTTGCTCTCCGAGACACGGTTGGGAGATCTATAAGAACTCAGACTAGAAACAAATACTTGTAAATATATAAATATCTGCCCCGAGCGGAAATCGAACTCGCGACCGTCGGTGTTAAGGTGAATATTCTCACCACTAAACCAGAATGGTTGTCATAAAATGTATTTCAGATACTGATAATTTTTCTAGGTTCATCAACAAAAGGTGGTCCAAAAACTCCTGTCAAACCATCAGCACAGAAGGGAGCAGCGAAGACAGCACCACCCAAGCAGGCGGCAGCAGCCGGTGTAAAGACGCCACAGGGGAAAAAGAAAAAAGGCCACAAGCACCAACAGTACGAGCTCATCGTTACCATCAATTTGGTAAGTGCATTATATAATCTTGACTAGCTTTTACCCGCGTCTTTATTCGTGTGGTATTTGGGTATCTTTACTTTTCTCCTTTTGCGTGTAAGACGTAGCTGATCTAAACACAAAAAAGAAAAAAAAGTACCGTCTCACAGAAAGAGAAACATTTTTGTTTAAATGTATTTTTGGTATATATTTATAGCAATGAGAGATATTAAAAAAAAAAAGTGAATATACAACACGACTTCAAACAATTAAGCAAACAAACGAACGGAACTTGCTTTTCCTCTTTGTGTTTGAGCATCAGACAAACAATGCGTAATTACAAAGCTGAAGTCTAACGCCGAGTTGCACGAAACAAATTTTAAAATTTAAGTGTTTATTAAACTAATTTAATCACAAGAATCGTGATTATCTGTTGCAAGAAACCTACATCTGATTAAGTTAACAAAAAATTAGTTTAATTAAAGACCTATCTAACGGATGATTATTTCCAACAGCTTTAAATTAATCATAAGATCAACTAATTTTAAGATTAATTGCAACTTAACTAACGGAAAATTAGCGACGGTTTCGTGCAACTCGCCGTTAGTCAACAAAATCTACAAATATCCTTTATTTCGATAAACGGAGCTACGTTAATAACAATAGAAAAATAATAACAGAGAATTGTTATAAAGTAATACACTTACTGATTGATTTTCCTATGTTTCGTCTATTTTGTTGCCCTTCTAAAGCTGATACCCGTCAGATCAGTTGACATTAGGGCTCACTGATCCTTTATTTTTGATGTTTTGTACCCTAAAACCTTCCTAAGTAAACAGGCTTTATACAACAAAAATACTTTTTAAATTCAGACGAGTAGATACCGGAATAAAAACATTTAAAAAAAACCTAATACAAAAATTATTTCAGCATTATTTTATTACTATAGAATATATCCTAATGTAATCAATAACAGAGTGAATGTATTTATATTTATAGTAAAATAACCAAAATCAAGACAATCGCAAAATAATTAACAACTGACATACTCGTAATCCAAAATTATTTATCATTATAACAGTTTTTGAAGCATTTTCTGATACCGACCATAGAGAATTAATAAACAAATCTTTCAAACAAATTCTTTTACTTTTATCTCTTTTTAACGCAAGTTTAATAATATCTGCCTCTCCGTTACACAAATATTATTTAGAAAACGTCTGGAGGCAATAAGACACATAGGGACGATAACGAAGTTTTCAAGTGAAAGTATGATAAGGGAGTTTAGATAGGTTACAAATGATTGTTTGAATTCAGCCTTTTCAGGGTTCCGTACCAAAGATTCTAACAGAAATGTTTTTAAAACTTTACTGTCCTTACATCTGTTCGGTTGTCATGAGAATATACCTCAAAAAGCATAATAGACACCTAAATTTTTTTAAAAATAACATCCTCATAAAAAATGTGTGACGTTTATTTTCGAAATTTTTTAGTTTTGATCTTAACAAATAATACTCGTAATATTTTTAGTTATACACTACAGCAGTATAAAGACGTTCGCGATGAAGGCTCAAACTCAGGCTTGATCG
The DNA here is from genome assembly GCA_036937285.1 of Euphydryas editha. Taxonomy (NCBI): domain Eukaryota; kingdom Metazoa; phylum Arthropoda; class Insecta; order Lepidoptera; family Nymphalidae; genus Euphydryas; species Euphydryas editha. Next base: position 17,439,812 of record JAUPFZ010000010.1, read on the forward strand.
TTTTTTTTTTTTTTTTTTAATATAAAACTCCTTGATTTAATGCTACAGGTTTATGCCATTTCATCCGTATTGCAATCTCTATCTTCTGCTCCGCTTAAGTGTCTTAATGTATTCATTTTAACCTACGTTATTTCTGAATAATGTAGTTTAATTGTATCATTTGTATTACCGCTATTTATGAAATTGGGACCAATTTGAAAATACAGCCTTGTAAATAAAAAATAATTATAATTGCTTCACGTCTAGTAAAATTATCGAGTAACATAAAAAATTATGTCGAAACCGATTTGAGAAAATTATAGTATAGTTTATTTTTTCAATTTTAATTCAAGTTTATTAAAAATTAATTGTTCTCGTTTTCAACTAGTGCTGGAGATAGGAATATTTAATGTCAATTTCAACACATTGACTTCTAAATCACAAAATTCCTGGATTCTTCAAATATATATATTTTTTAATTTCAATATTTATTCGTAGCTTTTCGTAGCCTTATTAATTTTGATTGGTAGGCGTGTTCCGGGCAGGGCCGTGTGTCAACTGTATGACGGCCGGCTGGTCAGGTGGTCAGGCAACTGGACACTCTACGCAGCGGTCGCGGGTTCGAATCCCGCCAGGTGCAGATAATCTGTATGACGAATATAGATGTCTGCACCGGGTCATGGATGTGTATATATGTATATATGTATTTATATCTTAAATTTATTTCCGTTCCTAGTACCCGTAACACAAGTTCTTACGAACTTACCACGGGGCTAGGTTAACGTGGTGTGATTGTTGGTTAATATTTATTTATATTTATTTATATTTATTTATGTAAGAGTAAATATATCATATACCTACTTACTAAGGACTCACTAAGAAGGGTAATATGTCGCTACATGTCAACGAGTACCTACTACCTACGAATTTTTAGCGTAGTTTGCCCACAAAAGGTATTTCAATGAATCAAAAATACTCGTTAATTGTTTTAAGCATGCTCTTATAATAATATATTTTATGTATATGAATCTGCAACCGAATTCAGAACGTAGATTCTGCTAAAAATAACCGTCAAGAAACTCAACAGTCTCTGGCAAGAACTTCAACTCTTTTGAATATCGTCAATACATCATTTAAAAAAATCTCGTTGTCAGGTCCATTTCTACATAAGTTATCCAACGACCATTGATTATCCGAAATATTTGTCATACTACTTTCAATTTCCCTACTTTAAAAATTAATTACGCATTCAATATTACATTTTTACTGTATAATAAGACAACCGTTCTCGTGTAGTGGTGCATCTAGTCGCCTTAACACCAGCGGTTGCTCATTCAATTCCCGATCGGGACAGATATTTGTATTTGTACAAACATTTGTTTCTGGTCTGGGTGTGTGTACTTATGGGTCTCGCCCCCGTGCCTCGGGGAGCACGCAAAGCCGTTGGTCGCGGTTGTTATCATAGACATCTGATAGCGACTGTTACTCATGATAGGGTAATTATCCGCCAACCCGCAGTGGAGCAGCGTGACTGTTTAAACTTTAACCCTTCTTGTGTATGGAGAAGAGGCATTTTCCCAGCTTTGGGTTGTTTACAGGCTGATTCAGTTTAGTTCAGTATAATAAATCTAACCAAATACCGTATTTACATAATTATTGTCTATACATATATTTATACAGGTTGAATGGTGAGTTCCATCCGTGGGCGACGAATGGGGGTGCGTAGGAGGCGCTACTTAATGCGCCTCCAGTAACGCCCTTGTGCCCGTGTCGGGCCTGGATGGGAACCCGGTCCTGGTAGACACGACGTCGTCGGGACTGTTCAGAGGTTAGCCGGACAGTCCCCATGGAGGAGAAGTCTGGCCTTTTCGCCGAGGCCAGCCTGTCGCTGGAGGGATCCTGTTGCCTGCAGATCCGGGACCCTCCAATTAAAGCGGCTGAAGGCTCCCGCAGGGGTTTAGTACGGTATTGCACTCCCAAAGTGCCGAGTCCGACATAGGTCTAGGACTGCCGACCCGGGCGTCCTGGATATCATCCGTAAATGGATTCCCCTGCGATAAAAAAAAAAAAAAAAAAAAAAGGTTGAATGGTGAGTTACTATCAATATTTAAGAAGAATACTCGGTACATGATTCTCATTCGAATTATGTAAAAAAAAAGGTAAATATTAATAAAATTTTAAGTAAAGTTACTACACAATTATCTAATTATTTACGCGTTGTCTGGGTACCCTAGCAGCTAGCTGCACTTTCGACACAAAACAGGTAGTTTACCTACGTCCAAACGCCACCACGTGTTAACAGGGTAGCAGGATAGTTAATTAAATATTGATAGTGAATCACCAGTCATTCTGTATAATAAAGTTGCAGTGAGGTCACTTTTGTACATATTGAATATTTTATACGAATTAATGATTGTTAGGTGTTATACTTTTTTTTAACTTTCGTCTGTTTTTTTTTTTTGTCTGATCACGCAAATGTCGGAAAGTAGAGAACCAAGTGACATGAAACTAAGAATATATCATAACTATAGCTTTATTCAATAAGCAATAACCATTAACTACTACGTGAGTAAGAAAGAAAAATCACGCATACTGGTTAGTGTTGTCATTAAAATATATTGACTAATTGAGGTTTTCGATATATAATATATATATATATATATATATATATATATATATATATATATATATATATATATATATATATATATATATATATATATATATATATATATTTTTTTTTTTTTTTTAATTTCGAACATTCTTTGAAATCATATTTCGCTTTATTACATTTTTGTTTGACAAATTATTTAATTCAATTTTTTTACGCGTATTGATATTATGTTACCTATCAGATGAAGTGTCGTTTATAGTCATTTCTGTCATCCCATAAGAAGCGTGATGTTTAATATCGTTAAATTAACAAAATATCCGATTTAAAATGAATATTTCAAATTGGAACCGTAGGTCCATAGATATCATTTAAATTTATAATATTTATATAAATCATATAAATATATATCTCAGTTTCATTTTATTAATATTGTAGCGACATCTATCTCGCCACATACGAACTAGAAGGAACTGACGTATCCTACATCGTGCTATCAAAGTTATCCAAGCCTTTGAACATATATACAAGAAGAACCCAACAACAACCATCGGGGGCAGTAGCCCACCAGACACAACACCTGTCCGGTCGGAGATCGATATCGGAGGTCTTTTCAATGGTGGATGAGGAACTTTACACGTTGTTCCTCGCACTTCCCAAACTGGTGACCCCGACGTGATATGGTCACCACCCCCAAAATATGTTTACCGACATGCAGATGTTCAGTAACATGTACAATATAAACATGAAATGTATATACATTAAGTCTAAAACCATAACGCTCTTTTTCATCGCAACGGGCTATAAGTAGGTATACGAAAGTGTCAATACTTAAAAATCTAATTTTATTCACAAAGTCTTCTAAGATATAACAAGCGATCGTTTCATTTTATGCAAACACTGAAAAAACGGGCTCTTAGATCCTGTAATAGATTTACGATCTACGGGAATTATTCTGACAACCACGAACGATAATGTTACAATATCACTGATTTTATTTTTTTATTTAAAATTGTATGTCTACTGCCTTTAATTTATTCCTGTTCCTTTTTTATTGGAAGAAATCTTTTCTAGGGATAAGCGCATCTTGTGTATGTATGTCTTAAAATAAATAAATATAAATAAAATCCTGAAACTTAAGGGATATTTTTATGGTTAATCTATTAGACCTGGTTCGATTTGTGGTATGAAGTCATTGTACACGTTGATTCTAATGTTAATTCTAGGTTAATTAAACTTCTGGTAAAATCTAAATTATAAAATAATAGTAAATATATAATTATTTTGTTTAACTTTAATTTGGAAAAATCAACAATTAAAATATGAATCATCATATAAAATAATTCTCACAATAACATAAAATGTCACTGTAGTAATATTAGTAGTACTCAAGTTCACAGAGATTTTCAGAAGTATCGCACACAATTTTCTTCTTCTCTTATTTCCAGTATTACTTTTTCTTTCATAATTCAAATTTGGTAAACGGACAAGAGTATAATTTGATCTAAAGTAATTATCAACGCACGTATATACACTAAAAGGGTTATAAATACGTCACTTCCAAGTGAATTAAAGGGAGAACAGAGGAGTTATGAGTCAAAATAGACGGGGGGCGGGATTTGTTTGATTGGAGACTTGTTTGACGAGAACCAAAAGGCTCTCGTACTTTTTGTACGAAACGCAGCTGTAGTGCTTCACAACAATTATCTGTGAGAGTTTGATACTCTTTGGTCGGGCTAGTTGCATACAAGATAAAAGTAAATACCTACAGCTAAACAAACATTTTTTTTAAATTCATTTCACTGACCAAATAGGTCATAGCAGTTTCGAGTACTTACCAATTAATAGACTCTAATTTTAATTTAATTTAGATTTATACCAGAATAACCCCACGTTGGCGACGCTTTTATGAGAACTAAAAGACAAGGCGTAAACACGCTCCGGTCTACCGCTTTCTTTAATCAACTTCCTTGTTTCGGAGTTTTATTATTTTAGACGGTGATATTTCATGGCTTGTTAATATTCTGAAATTACAACACTTGATAAACTCTCTTAAAGTGATGGAGAATTCTGGAAGAATTTTTAACAATATTTATTGCCGTGCTATTATTGAATCGAAAGACACGAGTATATAAACATAATATAATAAAATAATTTCCCTAATTTATATAGAATATGATATAGGTACTTAAACGTAAAGCTGAAAGCTTTTTTAATTTTTCCAACGGGAATTTATTCTGAAGCCTTTCAAGAATTGCTACAAGAAAGGAAAAATAATCTCAAATTTATAGTTAAATTATTATCACACTTGGAATGTTCATATTTAAGCAGCAAAAAATTACTTATTAAATATTGCATAACTAATTGAGAAATTTTGATTTAAGTTTCATTTAGGCGGATTATTGTTTATTTATCTATCCAGTAAGCTCCTGATTTTTCTCATTTCTTATATTTTAATAATGTATCCAAAGTAAGCTTGGTTTACGCAAGCCAGAGCATCCGTTATATGCCGTATTTTCATCCCTCTGGGAAAATCATAAATATTTTTCCTACAGTTCCAGGAGCTGAGACTATTTTTGAAAATTTCCTCCTCTTTTTGAACCTTTTCTTTTTAATTTTAAGAATCTTAATTAGTTTTTGAGATATTTGCAAAAACTAAACCCCTTTTAATTTTTTTTAGTTATTTGTTAAAAACTTTTGCAATTTCTGCAAACAACAATTCATTTTTTTCAAAAATCATCTCCATTCCGAAGAAGAAGTTGACCAAAACGGCACTTGTTAACTGGACTATTTAAGCTTTTCTGTTATTAAACCTTTTGTTGACATTTTAGCATGTTATTAAAACATGAAGTAGATTGTAGCATATTTTTTTGGTTAAATATAAAAAAGAACCAATAATTAACACGTAGTGGATAACCTACTTCTCAGCCTTAATTGACATTGAATCCTATTTTCTTGCATATCTTATAGAAGTAAAGCGAAAATTTTTCATTTTTTTTTTACTTAAAATACTATGGAACGCGGATACGAAAAAAGTAACGCAAAATTTACCACTAGACACAAAAATACAAATCTGACAATGAATTAATTTTGGTTTGAATTACAGGCAAATTTTGCATAAGGGCGAGAATATTGAATTAGGCGAGCATACTAGATTTCAACACCTGACACAGTTAATGACTTAACACATCTTCGACCATATCATCACCTAGAATTTGCTTTATCATTAACCGTGACTCTCTCGGTTATAAACTGCAAATTATGACAAGAGATAGAGACAGGATATGAGGGAGTACTAGCAAACGGATTAAAGTCTTAAGGAAATCTCATTATTTTGTAAGCTTCAAATTTTATACAGTATATACTAGCTTCTGCCCACGGCTTCGCACGCGTGGATGTCGACTTTTGCTACAAAAAAAAAAAAGTATCCTATGTTACTTCTAATACCTCCAAGAATATGTGTACAAAGTTTCATGATGCTCGGTTAAGTCGTTTTTGCGTGAAAGCGTAACAACCAAACTTACTTTCGCATTTATAATATTAGTATGATAAACGCTCATGTCGCTCTTATCTAGTACACGGCAAACCACCACCATTGGCCATGTTGGCTTCGACGACTGCTAGAATAAAATATAAGTTGTGTTGTATAGAACTCAAAAGTTGAACTCTTGATAATTATGAAATCCCAAAAACAAAATATGGATACATTATTATGTATCACATGTCCACATAATACATTTTAAATAAAAAAAGACAAATAATTTCGAATATTTTTGAACTTAACACAACTTTAACACAATAAATAATAGCACTGGTAGAAAAACATTTCAATTACGACAAATTCAGGATATGTGCTGTCATCTACTGTGCAATATCTTAAACTAAAATATTTTTAGTGTAACATAGATGGCGTCAGTTGTTCGTAAAAATACATACATAATGTGAAGAAATGGTATTGTATAATTAACTAGTTTTTGCCCGCGGCTTCGCTCGCGTGGATGTCGGTTATCGCGACCAAAAAAGTATCTTATGTTACTTCTAATACCTCCAAGAATATCTGTACAAAGTTTCATGATGATCGGTTAAGTAGTTTTCGCGTGAAGCGTAAAAAACAAACTAACTTTCGCATTTATAATATTAGTTTGATTAACAAACCTTCTAATAATAATAAATTAAGTTACAAGTAACTGTAAAAAACAATATTGTTAATAAATTTTAGACTGTACTTGTTTATAATAGCAATAAAATTATAAAGATTACTAGGTACTTCTTTGATAAAACAATTCCTTTTTTAAATTTTTCTAGAATTAATACGGCTAATTACGCGTAAACGATTCGAGTTTGATGTCATATAAGTTAGTATAGTAAGAGAAGAGCCCAGCAGTGGGACGTTTACAGACTAATTCAGTTCAGTTATTGTACTTAGGCTTGTATGTGTGTGTGTGTGTGTGTGTGTGTGTGTGTGTGTGTGTGTGTGTGTGTGTGTGTGTGTGTGTGTGTGTGTGTGTGTGTTGTGTGTGTTAATTATCACAAATCAAACGATTTAAATGATTAAAAAAAAAATGTTGTTAGAGTCGTTATGCGAATGCCATTAGCTATTAAATATATAAATATATTGCAATTTTTATTTTAGTAATCAATGAGAAATAGATATAAAATATAAGCTTATAAAAATTCATTCCAAAATTATATAACTCATAATACTAAAGACACACTTCTGGCTACACACGAGCTTTGAAAATACGATGAACTATCAAAACAAAAAATGTTAAAAATACCCACTACCCCTCCAAAATGTGAACTTGAAAGGGAAATATGTAGATAGAGCTAAGAAAAGTGAGGCGGGTGGAACTCGTTTGCATATTAAATCTATACAAATAGGATGATACCGATCTGCTTTAAATTTTTCTAGAAGGTTCTCTCGTGATTTTTAAGTGGAATATGATATATTATGACATTATGACAACTGAAAACGGTTAAAATAAGTTATAGCTGTATTTAAAACAAAAATTTTTTACTCGTTAAATAGGTATTTTCGACTTACGTTTTTGTTACATTGGGTGTGTCTTACCGTTCGTGCACAAATGGTATTAACACTTTGTAGTGAGTCTCCACTATCCGCCCTTTCGTTGATTTATTAGTAAGGCCGCTTTTAATATAAAAAAAAAAATTATTAAAAAAAATCCTGTGCGGCTTTATCCACGTTAAATTTAATGGTTAATATTCTGCTTATATGAATCATAGCACGTATGACAGGCAGACTTTATTTTTGTATTTGGTCTTTATATTCATAGTAAGGACAACGGTGGTTGATATTAAAAATTAATGTGATCAAACGACTTCGTTACGATGTCAACTACATTTGTTTGTAGAATAATAACTCCACTTCTAGATTTTGTACTCAGATAAAATCTAGACCACATTTTAAGTTTGATCTTAACCTGAGATTTTGTGTGATGCGGGAACAAACATATAGGTATACAGACTATTATTAAATTATAATAAATTATTGTTGTGACTTTTATTGATCTCATTAAGATCCACATAATTTGATTTCCATCGGCCGCTTTCATTTTAATTATATATGTATGGATTAAACTTGTAAGAAACCCTTTGTTATTCTAAGTGCTAAACTAAGTTTTTATTTTTTTATTAGATAATTTTATTTAATATTTTTTAACAGCATATACAATATATTTTTAAACTAAATATTCTAATATAACCAGTATGAAATAATTTAACAAATAGATTTGTGTCAAATCAATAGACAGAAATACTAATAATTGTTATTAAAATAAATGTTTTCGAGACGTTGATGTTTTATCCATAATGTTCCCGCCAAAAGCGACCCGTTCCAAATGATTCTTGCTGTGCCAAGATCACCGAAATATTTGTTTGTTCTACAATGACCGCATTTTGTAAATAACATCTTTTATTACGACAGTCATCATTTGTTATTTTTACTGCTGTGTATTAGAATGTCTGTAATTGTATATTTGCTTTATTATGATTATTGTTTTTTAAACTTCTCCACGTTGATGCCGTTTATATAAGTCGTCGTCTATTGTCTTCTATGTTGTCTTTAGAAATGCTAAAATTATTCTAAGTTTCATCAGTTCAATAATTTTGAATAGAAGAGAAAAAACTCTCAAAAATATTGTTTTTGGCAAATTATCATTAAAAAAAGACGTAACACATAACAGTTGCTGTTTTAAAATAAGTAGTATTCGATTATAAAATAAATTCGCTGAATTAGACTCATTAAAATTTTTGTATGTGTATTAAATATACTTGAACCTTTAAAATGAAATGAAATTTTTATTGCATTTTAAATAAGTAGGTATCAAGTTTTGTATTGTACATACTTTACAAATAAATGTTGATATTTTTTTTATTTTATTCCTCAACAACGACGCAATTTTTAAAATAATTAAATAAGTTCAATTATAAGCAATAACCAAAATTCCTTAATAGTTGTTCACATTGAAATCGAAAATTAATACGCTCACGTAACGAATTGTACGATTTTGGCACCATTCTAGATGTTCACATATTATATAGCACAAAAATCCAATTTAAATATAGACACATATACCCAGCTGTCATTGTCGCCGCGCGTGTCAAGCGACCTTTATTGCTATACGATTAAAAAAAAAAAAAAAACGTCACCAACAATTTAAAAAAAAATCACGTAAAAAGTCGGATCGTTCGCGGCATAGAATTCGAAACTCATGTTCCATTTTTGAGTGCAGTGTGATTTTTTTTTGTCAAGATATTTGACGAATCATTTTTGTGCTAGTGTTTGGAATTGTTAGAAGATTAAAGTTTGGACAGATTTTTCGTGTGAATAATATGTTTTTCTCGGTTAAAAATGGCGGGAGCTAAGGCAGATGATATTTATAAAAAGGAGTACAGAAGAATACGTAGAATTACCAGTGATTTAGTAACTCGACAGATTTCTGTTAGTTTAATTTTTTAAATTAACTTAGAATATAACTAAATAATAATAAAAAATTAACAACACCACACAATAACATTTGTTTCGTTCATACATTCTTTGTAATCTCTGAAATATATTTAGCTCAAGAACTTCAAATTTTTTTAATGCTCAAAATTCCATATCAAACACTTTTAAATATTACAATTAATAAAATAATAATAATTTTTTTATTTTCATATATTTATGTATTTATCTTTTTTCTTCTATATATGAAGAACAGGCCTTTGCCAGTGTGTTGTTTACAGACTGATTCGTTTTAATTCAGTTCAGTATTTATTTTAATATCTACGTAACTATGTTATACCAAGATGAATGGTGATAGTTTTGTAAAGTTTTGAAAATCGAATATGGATTTCTAAAGATAAAAAGACGTGTGATTTTTAGATATTTAAAATTTCAAGCTAGTAGCTATATTAAAAAAATCTATAGATACCTAGCTCTTTTTACCGATGACTGCAAGTTACCCTTCACGTTTTGCAATATCCCTCACGAACAGTACAAACTTCAATGTTGTCTCTTTATAGGAATGTCCTTAAATGTTAATTTTTAAGGACACTATCTGATATATCCGTACAGAATTTCTTAATTATTTATACTTGTAATAAAACTGTAATCGACCAATTATTTATTCTATAATTTATTCTGAAGGCGAAACTGTAACTTTTTTATCTGTCTGTTCGTATCTTGGCCGCACATGACGCTGAAACTACTGAATAGATTTGAATGAAACTGGGTTCGATTTTAATTTATACTATGAGTTAGAATACTGGATAATTTTTAACTCCAAACTTCAGTCTGATTTCCTTGGGAGAGGGGAGGAAAGTCGAAATGTGCAATCGCAAGAGAAATTGTGGCTGCAGCTGTTTTGTCCAAGTGATGTAAAGCACTGGTTCTATCGAAGTTAATATTTACGATTACTGATGTGCTTTTACGAGATATGGTGCGATGTTATATAGCCTATATTAGATATGAATAATGTAACTAAGTATATACTTTACTGGTGTATCAAATACAAACAATATAGATACTTTATAAAGTCAGCGTAGAAATTCTTTAAAAAACTTACTCGTATAATATATTTGGATTTTGAATACGAAATTCAATTATTTAAACTTGTTTTTTTCTAATTTTCAGTCAGAATACGGTCTCACGGAAGAACAAGTCGCAGGTACGTAAGTAAACATTCATATTTGATCTTAATGTAATATTGCAGTAATTATTTTTACATACTTAACTACTATATATTTACTTACTACATATTTGACTGGTCCGTGGCGCAGTTAGCAGTGGCCCTGTGTTCTGAACCAGGGTCGTGGGTTTGATTCCCGCCCCGAGTCTGGGTGTAATATGTATTTACTTATATATGTATTATTTATATGTATATTTATTTTAAAAAAAATGTATATCAGTCATCTGTTACCTATAACACAGGCATTAAGTTGCCTACCTTAGGGACAGTCGACCGTGTGTGTATGTTAAACATATTTATTTATTATTTATTTATACAAGAAATACTGTTATTATTATTGTCCAGAGTATAGTTATCATGTATGTGTAAATACATGTAGTGTTTGGTTTTGGTTTTTTCGATATAAAATTTTTAAGGGCGATTAAAGAATGACCAAATCGTGTAATTGAGAATTTGATAAAAATCTCTACCTCCGTACAGACGAATATTTGCTTTTTACAAATCCCACTTTATAACATCATAAAAAGGTTAAAAAATCGTTTACTAGTTAGCATATTTGGTGTTAACAACCGGCAAGAATATCTAAATTCATTAACAAAGAACATAATTATACTACGGGTATTAGCGGTATAAGTTGTAAACATTTCAATATTAGTTCAGAAAAGAGAGACCCGTACGTTTAAAAATTGAAATTACGTGTTCAAAAATTCTCTTCAATTTCGATACCAACATTTTCTTTAATTAAGAACGAAATATTGTGTTTTTCATGTTAACTTCTCGTAATTCAGAAATGGCAACTTATTATAACCTAATTCCAGCAACATGTAAAAATTCTAAAGGAATCTTGTGGATTCCAAGAAATTATTTTGTATTGACTAGCCCGTGGCGCAGTTGGCAGTGGCCCGGTTTTTCTGCTCCAGGGTTGTGGGTTCGATTCCCGCCCCGAGTCTGGGTGTAATATATATTTATTTATATATGTATCATTTATATGTATATTTATATATAAAAAAATGTATATCAGTCAACTATTATCTAAAAACACAGGCATTAAGTTACCTACCTTAGGATTTATAAAAAAAAAAATTTACTTTGTTGTACTAGTAAAATGTAGTAAAGTTGAAAAAAAACATGTTAACAAATACATTAAGTTGAAACATCTGCGGCTTTTTTATGCTATAGGTAGATATTCAGCGTAATCCATTAGTGGTCGCAGGTGATCACACATCGTCTCACTTTATCATACAATTCTTGGTAAATCTTCTTCAGTTTTTCTTTATCTATAAAAAACATAATTTCATATTAAAAACTTTTATAACATTTATTTTGCCAATAATTATTAATTATTTGTTGACTTTTCCGCTTGTTATCAAATTAGTTACCTTGCCCTTTAAAAGGGGTGAAATAAGTGATAAATTATTGATGTGTAATAAAAATATCTGCTCCGTGCCATACTAGTCATATGATCTTGTCATCTAAATAAGAGGCTAATTCAATATCTATAAACATAGTTTGTTAGTTTTTTCTTTTTTTTTTTAAACATAATATAGTTCTAAGCTTCTACCCTTCTTCCTTTTAAATAGAAAGATGACGAAGCTAATTTACAATGCTACTTTACTTCGTGTTAGATATCGATAGAGATCTTAAGACTTTCTGAGTATCCATAGATGCCACTATCCCCCCATCCACAAAAACCATCGTCCAAAATTTATGTGTACTGGCTATTAGTATATATTGTCTAAGTTATAAAATTTTGTTCCAGAATTTAAGGAAGCCTTTATGCTGTTCGACAAAGATGAAGATGGCACCATCACGATGGCTGAACTGGGTGTGGTGATGAGATCGCTAGGACAGAGACCGTCAGGTAATTAAATAATATGTAGCAACAGTTTCATCAAAAACATTTCAAAACACGACAAATTTCCTTAATTTAGTTATACATAAAATAGCTAATAATCTAATCTTAAAGTCAAAAAAGTTGCACTATAAAGGGTTTTTCGTCCGATTTAATACGGTCCGATGTATCATAAAAAAAAATGAATGAAAATTACATAAAAATGAATAGGGAAAAGTAAAATGTCGGACGGTAAAACTACCTATAGTGCACAAAATAGTACATACATTTATATGGCGTGCCATATCGGACCGTAAAAAATCGGATTGCCGGACAGTAAAATTCCTTGTAGTGCACAAACGTCCTAAAAGTGTTTCAATAGCCATATATACCCTGCGGTCTTTCTCGCATCTGTACATGTACATACATATCACTAATGAATTTTGACTTAAGTACCTACTATCGCAAGATTCTGATGTTACATTTAGTTTTTACTTTTTTTTTAATAATAATAAGATATACACTGGCTTTTACTTGTTCGTACCCTTTTGTTATACATCGTACAATTTATATATGCTTATCCGCGTGCACTTTACATCAGACTTCAGATCAGCAGTTCTAAGACTGCCTAGAAAAGCTAGGAAGTTTTCCGGCGCTGACAGTTTGATGCTGTTTTGAACTTTTTTTTTAAATGTATTTGCATTTTTTTTCGAGTATAGCCGAGGCCGAGCTATCGGCTTATATGATTTTTCGTATTTGTTTTTTTGTTCTTATTCTATGCTATATTATATTAAGTACATTTACTTTCCTAACTATATCCTTATTTATAATTTACATATTACTTATACACTAAAAAATTAGACTTTTTTTTGTTTTAGCTTTAAGAAAATAAAAATAAAACTATTTGAACTAGGATCAAAGTAATATCCACAAATGTCAATCCATTATTGGGTTTTGGCCAAATGTTTTTATACGCTATACTGATATTTGTAGTGGATTGAGCTTCCGTGCTTAAGTTGTGTATGTCTCCGTACCCTTGATACAGGATTTCATAGTTCTCTGGGCCGTTAAGTGTGAAGCAAAGCATGTAGTTGTTAGTAATTATAAATTTGCTGTACTGTATCAGCCTGTAAGCCACCCACTGTTGAGCGAAGGCCTCTCCTCCATATACAAGAAGAGTTGGAGCTTAATCCACCACGCTGCTCCACTGCGGGTTGGCGGTTAATTTCCCCTACCATGAGTTACGATCGATATTAGGTGTCTATTATAACAACCAGGACCGACGGCTTTACGTGATCTCCGAGGCACGGTGGGGCGACCCACAAGGACCCAGACCGAAAAAAATATTTGTACAAATACAAATATCTGTCCCGATTGGGAATCGAAACCGCGACCGCCGGCGCGCGTCGTTGAGGCAACTACTCGCACCACTACACCAGAACGGTCGTCAGTAATAAAGTAATTATAAAAGTGTTATTAATTATAAAACTTAGTTAAACTGTCGATTTTTGACTGGCCCGCTGGACTGGTGAAGTTGGCAATGACTCTGTTTTCAGCTCCAGTGTTGTGGGTTCGAATCTTACTCCGAATCTGGGTGTAATATATATTTATCTATATATGTATTAGTTATTTAAAAAAATATTTGTATCAGTCTGCTATTACCTAAAACACAGGCATTAAGTTACCTTACCTTAGGAATAGACGATCGTGTGTATTAAACATATTAAAAATATATATTTAAACATATATTAAGTTTTATTACGAGTGTTGTTTACGAGTGAGAAATTATTGTCTGAGACGTATATGTTTCACCTTCATATAGGTATTTGTTTGTTCGAGAATAAACATTTACAAATGAGTAACGTTATATATGTATATTCGACTATTTATAATTTTAGTACTCTGCGTAATTTTGGCTGACATCTCAAATGATTCGTAGTAATTTATTAATAATTAGTTGCATATGTTTTTGTTAATGAATGGAATTTAATATTTGTTATGTACTGCTACAGTGTAATGAGTTCTAATTATGATAAACGAATACGCATACATTTTAAAGTTTAATAAATAGCATAAAATGCTTTATAACAAACAAGTAACAGTTAATTTTACTACAATCATCCATTTATTTTATTTTAATGTCAATTTTGTTCTAAATTTTCAAAAATTTACGTCACTATTTGGATCAAGCTTACAGAGCCTAATAGTAGTTTATATATTAAAATAAAAAATATATATATACGTTTTTGTGCATTGATAACAGACTTACATACATTACATTACTATTCTTACTGTGAATTATTAATAATTAGATATTAAAGTAGTAGCAACAATAGGATAAAATATTCAACGCAGTCGAGGAACGTATCTACTTTAAATTAAGAGAAAAAATCAGCTCCTTTTAAAATTATAAAATGTTCAAAAATACGTTGTTATTGACTTGCATATTTCTTATGACACCACTTGTCAGTTTACCGGTCGGAATTTTACGCCATGTCAACGATTTTCACTCACCAATCGAATTGATTACACTGGCATTACGAAACGTCCGTCACTTTTTTATTTGTACTTGTCAGACATGTTAAAATGAAGGCTAGAACTGCATTCGTTCGTACAATACTATACTATAATATATATTTAAGTTAACTAAGTAAGTACTATAATATATTTTATGTTAAAAAAAATCGTTCTAGGTGCGTAATATGTCTGCCTGAGTTGGACACTATTTTTCGCGATATCCAAAGTATCTGCAGGTTACCATTTAGTATACCGTATACTGCGAGATTGTCGTCTATAATCGTTGTGGATAGTTTGCGAGCTTAATTAAGAATCTTGCTTGATATGAAATAACTACCCAACCTTCGGATATATTTGGTCAAGCGTCTAGGCCTTACCGCAGCCGCTGGTGGATACGGGACCGCAAAATCCTGAAACGGGAGCGGGTATAAAACGCTTATGTGTACTTCCGATCATTCTTGATATTTCATTCTTATGACCTGAAACAAATATTTATTCAAATACGATTAACCACTTCCGGTTGCAATAGAAACGACCTTAATTAACCTTAATTAAATTTTCGTACATAGCCATTACGACTATCCTAATTAATAATATAACATAATCATAATAGCTATAAATATTTTGTTTCTAAAAATAAATAGTCGCTAGTATAATTAACTTTGATTAATATTACTTGTGTTGAGTCATAAACAACATTAATATCCGGGAGATTTGGCCAGATATGATGTGAGTTGGTTGGCGATCAACACTATCATTTAATTAGATTTGGATCTATTTATAATGAATACTAGATTTTATATAAGACTAGAAATGAGTTTCAAAGCTTGTCAGATTCTTGCTTGATGATCTAGCCTTTATTTGTTTTCTGTGAAGATATTAAAACAGCCTATTTTTTAAACCATACTCTTCAGAAACTGTTGTACCAAGAGTTTATAATATTTTTATATAACATACTAAACTACAACCTCGGTTTCATCAGTATTAAAGAGATTCTTTTCTCCCTAATTTCAACTCGAATATGATTCTGAACTTAGAGCGTTTCAATAATCAATCTAACTACGCTTTTTATAATAACATACAATGATACAATTATTGATAGAACAAAAATTTTTTTTTTGTTTTATTTTTATATACAAACGTTTCATTTATCAAGGTCTTTAGTAGAATTAAATTCTATGTCGGGGTTCCCGAAATACAGACGACACAAGTTCAAACGCACAAACCATAGTAAGCAACTGCATGGCCTATAGAAACTTTTGTCATGAGCGGGAATTGAATCCGCGACAGCTAGCACAACAAACAGTTGCTGTGAGAGTGAGCCATTGAGGCCTGAGGGACCACAATAACAACATAGCGAAATATTGATGACGCAATAATATATCAATTCAACAATTACTTTGTTGCTCAACTGATGTTCTAGCGCTCAGTGAACATAGCTGCTTGATATCAGGTGACTAGCCCGTTGACGCAGTTGGCAGTGATTCTGCTTTCTGTTCTAAGGTTGTAGGTTCGATTCCTGCCCCGAGTTCGAGTATAATGTATACTTATTTATATGTATTATTTGTATGTATATATTACAAAAAAAAAGTATATCAGTCGACTGTTTCCTAAAACACAGGCATTAAGTCGCCTACTTTGGAAACAGACGATCCTATGTATATGATAAATAATACATATATGTATTAAAAAAGAGAAAAAAAATCAACATCACTGTTAGAAATTCCATTCTATGTTTAAATTGATACAGCCTTTTAATTTTATTTGATGAACTAGATGACTGGTCTCGTAATTGTAAAATTATGTATTTTTGACAATTATGGTATAACTATTAAGAGAGTATTATTGTTTAATGTGCGTTATGTCTTGATAATATAGTTTGCTAGTGGTGAGATATTGTAATATAAATATGTTTAACATACACACATGGTCGTCTGTACCTAATCGAACCCACAACCCTGGAGCGCAAAGAACTGCTAACTGCGCCAACGGGCACGACAGTTCAGTACTCACTTCAATATTTTCACAGCATATTCATTAAAAATAAACAAATCTTCCCGATCCACAGCATTAGTATATACGTACAAACAATACGAAAAAAATTGGAAAAGATAATTCAATCTTCTTAAGTAGATTTATTTCCGTGATTTCATCTTATTCGGAGGGTTCCAGGGATTATACGGGCGTCACTTTCCATTGCGATCTTTTCAATTTTGAAGATTCGTCAAAAAAATAAAATTTCAAATTATGTAAATACGATTAAAGCAAGCTGTACATTTATTATAATATATACCGTTATTGATACTTATAAAATTCTATAAAATATAATGTTAAAGGTTTTTCGCATTAGAACTATCATTATTGTTATGGCAGCAGGCTTTAGGCTATAAAAAATTCAATCGCAATGTGACTCATAGCAGCAGTGCAGTAACATTAAATGTGAACCTGGGTCATCTAATCTATACATATAACAAAATCGCAACACAATTATTTATATACAAAGAATCTTTTTATTTGAATGTCCATACAGATTCCGAAAATTAATCAGTATGATCGAGCATCGCGCGAAAATTGCTGTTGGGATTTAATAAATTTAAATCTTAACTTAATATCATAGCAGTATAAGCATAATAAACCGCTTTAAAATTTAAGATACATTTGTTTTATCTTGAAAGAGTCGATTATCTGCGTCGAATAGATTAAAAAGTAATGTCGCTAAAAATATCTTCGTTTGAATCCTTCGGATATGGAACTCTGAAAATTATATTTATTGGTAAATTTTAAAATTTATTTTGGTAACTAATAGACAAAAGAAGTACAATACTAATGTATATATTAAATAACGCAAACGAAGTCGCATGGTATAGCTAGTTAATAACTATAATATCTTTTATGTACATTGTGTATCATGTACGTCGTATATTTTCATAATTTATTAAGAATTTTCTTCAACCTCATACTGAAAATTATGAACTTCAGGTAATATTAGGGAATATAACACCTGTGCCTCTTTTCATATATTTAAAAGCTCACTGCGTGGCATCTGTTGCAGTGCCTTTTATTCCAGCTTGAAAATGACATAATATTCACCTGGAAATTCTTGCGTGTATATTACGCATGATCGATGATATCGCTAAGGTCTTTAACAAATCCAATAATTTCTAATTTTTCTAAACAAAGCAAATAGGTTAAATGACAAATGATTTGTTTGAATTAAACCGAATTGAATAAGCCTGTAAACAAATTACTTTTGAGCAAAGACGTCTTCTTCATATAAATTTAGGGTTGGAGCTTAATCCACCGCGCTGCTCCAGTGCAGTTTGGCGAATAATTTATTATTATGTTTACCACGATAAAACACAGCGATTTTGTGTCAATATTTCAACCCAGTTGCATAGACACGACGGGACTCCCGTCGACGAAGGATATAATAATATGAGTTTTAAACATAATAATATGACTTCAAACCACGAAATAAGTCTTAATGATTGGCGAATAATTTCCCTATGTTGAGTAACGGTCGCCATCAAGTGTCTGCACGGACGACTGCTGGAAGACACTGGAAGTCGTGCTGTGTTCTTATTTTCCTTGGGTTCAATTAATTTCAGAACTGGCTCCCAAGCTGGTGGTACGTTCCAACCACCCTCTCTATTGAAATTAGAATGTTTTTTGATTTCATAGGAATCGGTATTCTTTAGCGAGAATTTGTGGCTTATCAAATCTAATGTAGTGGTACCTTGTTGAGTATGTTGATACACAGTAGACTTTGTCGGCCGTTGGTGTTTAATGTCAGCTATGTGTTCTTTGACGTGTGTCTCTATACTCCGTTTAGTTTGTCCTATATATGAGAGACCACATTCACAGTCTAATTTGTAGACCCCTGCATCTTGTAAAGGTATTTGGCACTTGACAGATGGTAATAATTGACTTATCTTCGTTGGCGGCTTGTAGTAAGTTTTGATTGAAGCTCGCTCGCTTCAAGATGTAGCCAATCTTGTCAGTGACTTATGATACGATATATGACTTATGGTAGTACGGCAGGCTGGCGCTCAACTGTGGCAGTCTTCTTCCTCCGGGATCTGTGACGCTGACGCGGTGCTCGGAGCTTGTTGTCTCGCAGTACCTGCTTGATGTGCTGTAGCTCTGCGTCCAGGTGTTTCTCGTCACAGATCCCGCGAGCTCTCTGAAAAAGAGACAAACCAACGGCAGAGAGTTGTCTAGGATGGTGGTGAGAAGCACCGTTCAAATACTTATAAATTATAAATGAGTAAAATCCGCGTAAACTATAAGAGAACAAAACAATTCCAATTTTAACAATATATATATATATATATATATATATATATATATATATATATATATATATATATATATATATATATATATATATATATATATATAAACAATTGAAGCTGATTAAATACCTATACCATTTTAATAGTGATAGCAGCATTGATCCTCTGTCCAGTAACAAAAAAAAGACAAAAAAATATAACGTTAATTTTTAATGTACAGTACACGTTGTTTAAATGCCAGACGTTGGTCGCAACATGAAATGCTTAGTGCTCTTTTGGGACCTTTTTATAATGTTATGATGCATTACGTCGAA
Source organism: Euphydryas editha (assembly GCA_036937285.1). NCBI lineage: Eukaryota > Metazoa > Arthropoda > Insecta > Lepidoptera > Nymphalidae > Euphydryas > Euphydryas editha. Next base: position 17,459,548 of record JAUPFZ010000010.1, read on the forward strand.
AACTGCGTAGGTAATCTACATAATTCTGTAAGCCCACAACAGATATTTATTAAGTAATTCCTAGCCTGCTTTACTGGTAGGATAGTTTTACTATTAAAGTTGAAAGGAGTTTGTGTAATACTAAAAAAGATGAATGGCAAGTGACCCTAAAGTTGGCATAGATACCGTAATATATAGACGTTTAAATATTTTATTGAATTTCTGTTATTATAATTAATACAGTTATTTATAAAATAAAGGGGATAATCAAGAGTCGTCTCAATCGATCTGTAAGTTCATAATATTCAATATTAAATAAATAAATATTAAAATTATCAAACGTTCTCGACAACCGTTTTGGTGTAGTGTTGCGAGTCATCTTAACGCCGGCGGCTGGGTTAAATTGCCACTCTGGGCAGATATTTGTATTTCCGAAAATATTTGTTTCCGGTCTGGTTTTATGACCTTAAGGGTCTCATCACCGTGCCTCGGAGAGCACGCGAAGCCGTCGGTCTCGGTTCTTATTATAAATACCTGATAACGATAGTTTTATATAGATATATACGTGTATATATATATTCCCAATCCGCAGTGGATAGCGTGGTGGATTAAGCTCCGACCCTTCTTTACGAAGAAGAAGTCTTTGCCCAGCAGTGTGACGCTTGGAGGTTGATTCAGCTCAGTTCCATATCACATATAATAAATCATAAGTTAATCTTATCCACCTTTGCCAACAAAAATTGTATACTAATTACCGTTACAAAATGTTTAAGTTCAATAAAAAATATACATAATATAATAAAGGTACGAAACCCGTCATATATAAAACCGAATCGCACTTGACAGGCTTATAGGTCTTTTAAGGATACTATTACGCACATGTCATCTCCATGTAACTTCTCGTTCATTTGGACGAACACCAATGAATAAATGAATACAGTGGTAGACGTTTCAATTTGTGGCTCAGTATAAATGGACTTTCATGAATTTTTATCAACTCGCCACCACTGTTACTTGATCTGTTCAAATTGAATCATTTTATGATTTATAAAATAGCAATATCTTCCTTTGAATAATTGCTATTATTTATTAGAATAAAAAATATTATTATGTATATTTTAGTTTTTATATGTACCTACATATTATATTAAATTTTTTCGATTTCTTATTTGTTTTTTTATTTAATATTAGAAAATAAGTGTAATCGAAATAATAGAAGTAAATTGGACAACTTTAATACTTTTACGAGAATAATAAATATTTCTATAATCACAAGTATTGGAATATTTGTAAAAATTAAATAAATTTTATTTATTATTTCATACAGTTTATTAAGATATTAATATAAATCGTATAGTTATTATTCATATACATAATATAATAAAGCTGAAGACATTGTTTCTATATACAATAAGGACTTAAAACTTATTAAACTGACTTGATAAAAAAAAAATACAAAAAAATATATACACACGTTTATTAAATAAATTTATGACCTTATAGAATTTATAACATTACGTTATAACTTACAGACGTAAAACAGTAACCATAGTAGTCATTCAACCTGATAAACGTAGAACATCAACTCAAGTGACGTCTGTAACTTAACAGTAATATCCTAATTTTATATAATATTTACCTTACTTTTACATAAAAACACATAATTGGATATTTGGAATACTCAGTGATACTTAAAACAACTGTTTTTAACCCTATATTATTCGTTTTATTCATGAATTATCCAGGCATCGCCCAAAGCAGCATTGTGTAGTATCATCTCTTTTATAAGGTAGCTACGAAATTAAATGTCTACCTGTCCGGATCTCCTATATTTATAGTCGAGTATTCTACTCGGATCTTGTTAAATGCGAGGGTAACTGGGTATTGTTCCATGTTTTTATGTATGAATAACTCGAAACGTCCGTTTTTGAATGTTAAGTATTTCAAATAAAGAATTTGTTTTATTGTTTGAATGCGCTAATCTTAGAACATTATACATAATACATATTGTATGTATTATGTATAATGTTTATTGTCTTAATAAGCAGATAGGCTATAAACTTTTATTAAACCGTAGCTTACATGAATATATTAAAACAAACACACTCGAAATTGTCTATATACTGGGAGTAAAACTGTAGAATAGGCGACAGAGCTTTCCTTAAATAAGGTACAAAGTTATGGAATTATATGGATTAATACAAATGTAATAAAAAAAAAATGGTGTAGAATATTATTATATCATAGGAAGTTTATAGTTTTTTTTATTGCATAATAAAATAAATATGTATTTACTTTTCTATTAAATATCTTATTAATTGAGGAATATTATATCCGACAAACATTACTATGTGACTAATAGGAACGGAGCAATAACAATTAATGTTAATTGTTTGTCTTAAATTTAACTTTTTTATCATGAAGGTTATCTAGAACTTAGTTGGGGCTTTCAGTATTTAATAACATTAACCTATTATAGATAGATATATTTAATGAAAAAAAAATCGATCATTATATTAATCACAGCGAATTCTTTTACGGGTGACAAAGAAAAGACATAACATTTATTGTTTAAAAATATCGATACCAGAAGTATCAATTAATGTAAGGGACAAACCACGGTTTTTCAGGAGAGCCAAAAAACGATTTTATTTTTTTAAATCTGTCCATAACTTTTTACTGTTTGCTCCAATTTTAATTATGTCTAGAGTAAAGTTTCTTAGAATTTCCTCTTCTTTTATGCTATAAACGAAAGATTTGGGAATATCCAGCGGTTTAAAATTTAGCATGTCTCTTACATTAAAAAAATATGCTTAGTTGTCCCTTACAATACTAAAAAATTATGTGTAAACCGTCGAGCATACTGTAAGAAACAAGATAAATAAAAAATTATATGTAAAGCTATTGTAAAGGACTTCTACAGTGTTGCAATTTAATGTAACTATTTATTATGTACTAAAATTGATGGTATTTTAACACCATTTAAATAAGTTCTTTGCATGATTCATGTTGTTATGAACCAACATTAATCATTCAAAGCAAATTTATACGATAGTTTTATGTTTTACAGCTTAGCTATCACAGATTTTAATGAAATTTATTTAGGTATACAAACATAAAACAATTTGTTTATAATATTTAATTTATTTTAATAATCTATTAATAACTATTATAAATTCAATACACTAAACAATCTTTAAAGCTTTGTGTTAAGTTTAGAAGTTCTAAAAATAAGCGTCTTACAAACCTTGTAGTTACTAATGTTAAAATAATTATGTTAAGTTGACTATATGGATATGGACTCTACAAACTCAAGACTTGTATTAATTATGTTTAATTGGTTTTATAATTATAATCATTATTTGAAACATCACCAATTGAATAAAAATAATTCTCAGACTTAATCAGCAGTCTTATTTAATATGTATTGAATGAATGAACTGGAAACGAAAGATCGATGAATAAAATAGAATATGAATTATGTGAAAGATGATTAGTATGTTGGCAATGAAAGTTGAAATGACGAATAGAAGGGACGAATGGATGTAGATAAGGGAAGAAGATCGAATAAGAGGTGCATGAATTGTGTGAAAGACGAATGAATAAATATAAATGACATATTTTTACACCTTTGAAATAGTTGGAACAACTTTTTCTATTTACCATTTTACCTAGACGTCATCATTAGCTGTAATCACGTCATCTTCATCGTCGTCGGTTTCATTGAGGGTATCTTTAACTGGCGATTTATTCGGAAATTACAAATATTCTCCATGACATCTTTTTGATATTATACCGGTGTCATACTGTTTTCTTATATTTACGCGAATTTTACTCATTTAATTAAAAATCTAAATCGGATTTTATCGCGTTTATTTGTTTTAAAACTTTACAGTTTAACGATTTTTAATTAAATTAAATTATTTCCCGACGTTTCGGACCCTTTACAGCGTCCATGATCTCGGGGGACTCCCCCCATTTTTTTATTAAATACCGGTGTCACACAATTTTTTTAGGTCATTGTATTTTGGAATGGAAATTGGCAGCCTCTCTTTAGAGATGGAAAATTGTCTGTATTGCTTTGACTTATTTCATTACTAGTAAGTACTTTCAGCTGCAGATTGATTTGTGTTTTCTATATTTTTTGTCTTTTTACCTCTAACAGTACTTTTTTTCCAATGCCTTTACCCTTTCCTCTTGCATTAAAATTCTTTGGAGGTAATCCTTCTGAGAGTTCTATGTCGTAAGCATCACCAGTTTCTAACATTGTATATTTCACTTCAATTTTAGTCCAGGCATTTTTTTAAAATGTGCACACTCTTATATTTTTCATATGCAGATCTTTATTTTTTAAAGTAGCTTGAGTGAATACAGAATCCGCCAGATTCTGGAAGTTAATGATATCTGTATGTTCTAAGACACTCACATTATATGGTTGAGGCCATTTTCTAGCACTCTCTATAAAACTTGGGCATTGTGAAGGTGCCCAAACAATTAGTTTTCTTACTTCTCTCTCAATAACAGCATGCATGCTGTCTACTGGCATATATGTATATCCAGCTAGAAGGTAATTGATTTGTTATCTTTTAGATTTTCAGATTATTCCAAGAAATATTTGAACATTGAAAGTATTACTTTAAGTATTTATTTAATAGGCATATTACAGTAAGGAGCATATAATATTAAAGATAGTTTTGTGAGATATTAATGTAAAAGAATTTTTCTTAAAAAAATTCTAATCATGAATTAAAGTAAGGGACATGTTATTTAAATAGACTGATGTAAGATTTAAGCTAAGGATGTAAACTATTTAATACGATGACTTACTTTATTTTTCTGCGAATAATTTTTTTTAATGACCGTTAAATCATTTTTTTTGTCATAAATCGTTTTAAGAATTTTTTGTTTTTCGAATTTTTTTTAACGATAGAAAAATTTTAATAATACCATTCGATAGAGCGGGAATTTCTGAAACCAATGATATATATAACTCATTTTCGCCAAAATGTCCCTTACGTTAATTGATACTTCTGGTATCGATATTTTTTTTTTTAAACTAATCTTTCTTTATTCATATTTAAAGTATAACTTTTAATAATATTAGGAATCACGTATTTGCCAGTGCCATAATTTAAATTGAAACAAAATGCGTTTTCAGAGACTGAATTACGAGATATGGTGAAAGAAGTGGATCAAGACGGTAATGGAACGATCGAGTTCAATGAATTCCTGCAGATGATGTCTAAAAAGATGCGCGGAGCAGATGGCGAAGATGAGCTCAGAGAAGCATTCAGGTATGAATTCTATCTGTGTTTTTAGACTTTCGCAATTTATAAGATTAAGAATAATTTAAAGCATACAACTTTAAGTACCCAATTGTTAAAAATTTGAAATCATGAAAGACAGGGGTCGTTTTATGAAAGAAAACACTATTTTAATTTTACAACATCTAAATATAAATATATTTTTAATTAATTAATTTTCTTAAAAAGTGATAGGACGGTGCTTGGTCACAATATTGCCTGATGGAAAACAGAGATGAGATATAAATAGAAAATACCTATTCCAAAAAGTACACAAGTTACAGGTGACAGAAAACAAGGATGCTGTAAGGGTGTTCCACACCTTGGCCAGAAAAAAATATGAAAAGCCATTTCATATGAACTGGATATCGACCACATAAGGATGCGACTATTAACGGTGTTTCGACGTTCTGTGGTCGCAAATCAGTCAAGTTAGTATAGTTATACCATATTATTTACTAAAAACTAAACATTAAAATTTACAGGGTATTCGACAAGAACAATGACGGGCTAATATCATCAGTTGAACTTAGACACGTGATGACTAACCTCGGTGAAAGACTTAGTGAAGAAGAAGTGGATGACATGATCCGTGAGGCTGACCTCGATGGAGATGGCATGGTCAATTACGATGGTAAGCTATCTTTAAAAACATACCTAGGACATAGTAATTAAGTGAGCAGGAAATGGAAGGGAGGAAAGAGAAACATAACTGATTTTATCTCTTAAACCTTTAAAGAAATCATTTAATTTTATTGGCAAAGAAACTTGGGCTAAGTTATTGGAGATATAATATAGATCACAGTGTTCTTTGGAGATTTTAAATGATTTAATTATTGTGATAATATTTATAGGTCTATATAGTTTATAAGTCTTTTCTTCTCTGATTATAAAAATATTACGATTACAAGTACAACATAATAGAGGTAACATGAGAAAAAAACAAAGAATGAACTGAAAAACATTCTGTGAAAACACTATTTGTCAATGTGCCCGTAACAAAAACGCCGTGGTAGATTTATTGTTGTATGAAAAAATGTGTTTTTCATGTTTTCAAAATTTAAATTTAAATAATTATGTTTTAAATAATATGCAACGAAAATTATAAATAACTTTAGATACCTAGTTGTTGGCCATTAAAATAGAGTATTTTTGCTGGTCTCTTGATATATCTTTTTCTATTGTTGTTGTTATAAAAAAAATAAAAAGAAAATAAAAATTAATATATAAAATTAAAAAATTAAAAAGACATCTTTCAGAGTTGTCGAAACAATATTTTTCAATACACTTAGATTTTGGATAATAATAGAATAATATTTATATAATTTAAGCGAAGATTGATTGATTTTAAATAGTTGTACGTAGTAAATTTTATTACTTTATTTTTATTTTTATTATATTTTTAAGTAAATTCATAATTGCTAACACTACAATTTACTGTACTGAATTTGTTTTAGAACGGTCTCTTCTCCAAGTATCTTTTAAAGAGGTTTTATTTCTAAAAGTTTCCTTTAAAATTTCCACGTATTGTTTCACAATGCAATCTCATCTTTTATTTTTACTATTATCTGAAACAAAACTTTTTGCATAACTGGGATCAATTAATCAATCATTATTTTAACTTTAATGGTAACTAGCATTATTATTAAGATATTAAATGGGATATTTAACATTTTTGTCATAAAACATTCTGACGGCTCCATCTAGTTAGCACCCCAAATAGTGAAAAAAAAAAAAATTAAAAATTAGTAAAAATTTCAAGGACATCGAAAAATTTTTGGCACCCCAAATTAATCCTACGAATTGGTTCTAAAATTATTTCAATTCATCTCAAAATAGTCATAATTGGTCGATTGATTTTAATAATTGGTCAACGTTTTTTTATATAAAAATTAAAAAAATAATAAAAAATTAAATTAGCTTCATCTATTTAGCGGCCCAAATGATGAAATTTGACCTGTTAATAAGTAGTCCAAATTGGTCACGAAATGGTCACAATTGGTCAGTGATTTTTAGTAGTTGGTCAATACTTTGAAAATAGTTACAGAGGGGTAAAAATTTCAAGGACATTGAAAAAATTTTGGCACCCCAAATTATTCCTACAATTTGGTTCTAAAATTATTTCAATACATCTCAAAATAGTCATAATTGGTCAATTAATTTTAATAATTGGTCAACGTTATTTAACTAATTATTAATAAATAATAAAAAAATAATACAACTTTTATAAATCGCGGGGTGAATAGGAATAAAACTGGAAGTTTCACTAATTTGTCTATTTTATCGATTATTTTTAGGTTTAACCAAAAGGCAATTAAAATCGACGTAAATGCAAATTTTTAATCGTTTATTAGATTTTTAGAAACGTTTTGGTTAAAGAGATACGATTATTTAAGGTTGGAATGACATTTAAATTATTTATTTATTTATTGTGAGAAAAAGAGGGCAAACTCAAAATCGTAGGTAGAATTAAATGGCAGTTAATGTCTATAGTTTAGTATTTTTAATTAACAAATTATTAATAAATAATACAAAATAACAAAACTTTCATAAATAGCGGGGTGAATAGGAACTAAACTGAAAGAAACTACTAGCTTCATCTATTTAGCGGCCCAAATGATGAAATTTGATCACTTAATAAGTGGTCCAAATTGGTCACGAAATGGTCACAATTGGTCAGTGATTTTTAGTAATTGGTCAATACTTTAATACAATAATTACAGAGGGGTAAAAATTTCAAGGACATTGAAAAAATTTTGGCACCCCAAATTAATCCTACAATTTGGTTCTAAAATTATTATAATACATCTCAAAAAAGTCATAATTGGTCAATTAATTTTAATAATTGGTCAACGTTTTTTAACTAATTATTAATAAATAATAAAAAATAATACAACTTTCATAAATCGCGGGGTGATTAGGAACAAAACTGGACGTTTCACTATTTTATGTCTATTTTATCTCTTATTTTTAGGTTTAACCGAAGGGCAATTAAAATCGACGTAAATGCAAATTTTTAAGCATTTATTAGATTTTCAGAAACGTTTTGGTTAAAGAGATACGATTATTTAAAGTTGGAATGACATTTAAATTATTTATTTATTGTGAGAAAAAGAGGGCAAACTCAAAATCGTAGGTAGAATTAAAGGGCAGATCAATGTCTATAGCTTAGTATTTTTAATTAACAAATTATTAATAAATAATATAAAATAACAAAACTTTCATAAATAACGGGGTGAATAGGAACAAAACTGGAAGAAACTACTAGCTTCATCTATTTAGCGGCCCAAATGATGAAATTTGACCTCTTAATAAGTGGTCCAAATTGGTCACGAAATGGTCACAATTGGTCAGTGATTTTTAGTAATTGGTCAATACTTTAATACAATAATTACAGAGGGGTAAAAATTTCAAGGACATTGAAAAAATTTTGGCACCCCAAATTAATCCTAAAATTTGGTTCTAAAATTATTATAATACATCTCAAAATAGTCATAATTGGTCAATAAATTTTAATAATTGGTCAACGTTATTTAACTAATTATTAATAAATAATAAAAAATAATACAACTTTCATAAATCGCGGGGTGATTAGGAACAAAACTGGACGTTTCACTATTTTATGTCTATTTTATCTCTTATTTTTAGGTTTAACCGAAGGGCAATTAAAATCGACGTAAATACAAATTTTTAAGCATTTATTAGATTTTCAGAAACGTTTTGGTTAAAGAGATACGATTATTTAAGGTTGGAATGACATTTAAATTATTTATTTATTGTGAGAAAAAGAGGGCAAACTCAAAATCGTAGGTAGAATTAAAGGGCAGATCAATGTCTATAGCTTAGTATTTTTAATTAACAAATTATTAATAAATACTATAAAATAACAAAACTTTCATAAATAACGGGGTGAATAGGAACAAAACTGGAAGAAACTACTAGCTTCATCTATTTAGCGGCCCAAATTACGGATCTTTCGATTTTTTTTTTTAAATTACAAATTATAATTTCGTGAAATATAATAGGGTTTTTCTATATTTTACTTTATTGACAGTTGTAATTCAGAAACAGCTCAGTAGCTATAATTTAACAATTAATTTAAAAAAAAACTAAAAGTATGTAATCATCGCAATGATTACTTACTATATATAATTACATTATTGATAAATGTTCCTTCTATATAGTACTTAAATATTTTGGATTTTATAATTATTTATTTCTCAAGATATTAAAATTGATTTTTATTTTTATTTTATAAGGGAAATCCACAAATTAATGGCTCTGCATCTATGATAATTAGATATCGCGCTCTTTGCATAACTCCGCGCGTTTCTTTTTGGTGCGCAATGGCAGAAACTTCTAATTCATGTAAAAAAGTATCGATATTTTTATCGATATAATATATCGTATCGTTATATCGACACTTTGCGATATTATATTGTATGAAAATATATATCGATAATTTTTGCAATCCGATATATCGGATTAATGTATCGATAATTATTCAATAAATATATCGATACTTTTCGGTAATTCAGATGAATATATTAATATTTTTGATGACTCGGAAGTGAACAGGAAAAAAAGTCATCCCGACCCCGTATCGATATTTAGATCTCTCGGCTATGTGTATTCCTAAAAAAAAAGTCATCACCTCTACGTATCCAATTTATATCGATTCTAAATTCCGCGTACTTCTAAAAAAAAAACAAGGTCGTTGCATCTACGTATATCGATATAAATCGGATAAAATACTATACTACTCGATTTATATCGACTGAAATACTATACTACTCGATATATATCGATACGAATACTAGATAACTATCGGATGAATACTACTCGATGTTTATATCGAATGAATATGTATAACTGACCCACTGAAAATTTACAAATATATCGATATTTATATCGATAATTATCGAATGCATATATGAAGTATTTACGAATTTTCGATATATATCGCACGCACCTAACTATGAGTGACACGTGAAGGCAGACGTCCTTGATGATTGTGTTAGAGATCTTCATCGGATTTTTTTTAACCAAAATAATATTTATTATGAGTTAAAAAATTTAAAAATTAAAATTAAGGAACTAAAAAACTACTAACCACTAAAAAGTAGTCCAAAAAAATAGAAATCCAGAAAAAAATAGTCCCACTAACAAAATATGAAAACTAATAAGTTGGTAACACTGCTATAATAATAAGGGGAGTCCCCTCCTCTTATTATTATAGCAGTGTTACCAGCCATGGCTGTGTCCCCCAGCCACGGCGCGTCATTGGGACCTAGAGTTGCCAAACATACGTTATAATAACGTATCCTACTTTACTTTTGGTAATTATACTTTATACTTTTGCAAACAAATAAAGTATGAGAAAATACTTTATTTCCAATCTTTACCGTGAAGCATAAAACAAAACACTCATTATGGTTACTTAGTATTGAACTGTTCATCATCAAACACATCAATCACATGAATCAAAAATAGGATTAAAAAAATTTGACAAATCATCACCCGAAATACTTAATACAGTTATGTTACCAGTAATTTTTCACTTTTTATTGATATGAGCTTAAATTATATGACAAAATGGTTTGATTTTAGCGAAGATAACTTCTTCAAAATGGCACTTCATTACATATCTTTGCAAAATTAGGTTAAATGTGAAGATTTTGAAATGGTAATTACTAAGGCCAAATTAAATATTAATATGGACGAAGAAATAAATTAAATAAATTAAGATTAAATAATACTTATTTAAAACAAGTATGCTTAATTAAAAAAAATTAAAAAACCCGACTGCGTAAAATACTCTTATTATAAACTAAAAAGAATAAAACAATTTACTAGCTTTCATTTGATACCTATATTGCTACAGTAGGAAAAAAAATTCAACTCCCCCCCTCATTCCGCCATTTGCGGGCGCCACTTTGAAAATTTATATAGCCTATGTCACTACTACAATTTAGACAAATCCAACGACACCTCATATGTCAAAAACCGTCCAGCCGTTTGGGCTGTAGGGCGTGCCAAAGAAATGGACATACATACATACATACATACATAAATACATACATACATACAGACATACATACATACATACATACATACATACATACATACATACACTCGAAAAACATAACCCTCCTTCTGTCGCAGTCGGGTAAAAAAAATAATTTTATTATTAAAAAAGATTAAATTTTGATTGTTAAAAAAGTTTTGAAACATTTAAAAATAGCAAAAAATTATTAGCATGTGCTAAAAGCACACAAAAATACGTTTTTATGGTAATAAAAACATAAAATTTGAAAAATACTTTTTTTTTCTTCGAAATACTTCTTTTTTATTATTGAAACAATTTTGTACGTTTTTATTTTGTCAAAAAACCCAACAGTTGGACCGCCCCTCTACTACGACTTGCTCGTCGCACTGACTAATAGTTAGGAATGTGCGATATACCAATATATCTTCATTTCATAATTATCGAGTAGTATCTATATATTTCATCTGATTATATATCGAGTAGTATCGATATAGTTCATTCGATATTTATCGAGTAGTATAGTATTCTTTCCGATATGTATATCGATAAGTTGAAGCGATGACCATTTTCTTTCGTGTGTACTTCCGACACATCAAAACTATCGATATACTTCGGTTAAACCTAAAAATAATAAATAAAATAGAAATAAAATAGTGAAACTTCCAGTTTTATTCCTATTCACCCCGCGATTTATGAAAGTTGTATTATTTTTTATTATTTATTAATAATTAGTTAAATAACGTTGACCAATTATTAAAATTTATTGACCAATTATGACTATTTTGAGATGTATTGAAATAATTTTAGAACAAAATTGTAGGAATAATTTGGGGTGCCAAAAATTTTTCAATGTCCTTGAAATTTTTACCCCTCTGTAACTATTTTCAAAGTATTGACCAACTACTAAAAATCACTGACCAATTGTGACCATTTCGTGACCAATTTGGACTACTTATTAACAGGTCAAATTTCATCATTTGGGCCGCTAAATAGATGAAGCTAATTTAATTTTTTATTATTTTTTTAATTTTTATATAAAAAAACGTTGACCAATTATTAAAATCAATCGACCAATTATGACTATTTTGAGATGAATTGAAATAATTTTAGAGCCAATTTGTAGGATTAATTTGGGGTGCCAAAAATTTTTCGATGTCCTTGAAATTTTTACCCCTCTGTAACTATTGTTAAATTATTGACCAATTACTAAAAATAACTGACCTATAATGACCATTTCGTGACCAATTTGGACAATTTTTAAGAGGTCGAATTTCACTATTTGGGGTGCTAACTAGATGGAGCCCATTCTGACTTTCCCGACAATTCGGTACTCTTGCACACGCTTTGGTCACAGGTACACGGACGATGTCTTAACGACAGTCGTGGTAAATGTCTCGTTTTACATTAACAAAATTTTTAATTTTCAATATAAAATCTTAAGTACCTAAGTTAGTACAATATAATTGGTTCATCGGGCTTTTTAAGAAATGTTTCTATAATTTTTAATACATTCTCCTGATATTTTCAGAGTTCGTAACAATATTGACTTCGAAAAACTAGTATGCAGAGCAAAAACCCAAGAGAGATCGACCCCCACCGCGTCAGTGTCCTTATACGGAACTAACGAAGCTCGGAGGGAAAGAAACTCTTATTTAGACGAGTCAGTGTAAACTCAGTTCAGAAGTGTTGTTTTATACGCTTACGGGAGTGTTAATGTTACTGTATTCGTGTGGAACAAGCGCCTAATCTCCCAACGAATTTTTTGTTGCATGACGTGAGATACGAACGGCCTTCGTGGAAGCGCACCTTTTATATGTACCGTGATTATTTTTTATATTTAATTTATTGTGTCGTTTATCTGTATTTAAGTTCTTTTTAATATTGGAACGCTGGCTCGCTAATTTTGTAGCGAATGTGAAGTCTGTCTCTCGACATGATATTTAACATCGGAAATGTTTGAAGGATTTGGTATTAAATGTAGATTCGCTAGCTAATGAAGCTGTTGCATGATTATTTGTAAATGCTTTTTATTAAAGTTATAAGAATATCGCTTGTGTACGATATTTTTAAAGCGCCACATATCGGGCTGTATGAACGGTCTGTAAATACTGCATGTGAAATGTCTGTAGGTATAAACGGGCCATTGAGACCGTATCATTTGAAAATAGGGTAGAGGTACACATGCTACTTACTAGAATGCTTATTAGCATGCTTATAGTCTAGTCGACAAATGCCATTTTGGACAACTTTTTTCAGCATTCTCCGAAAATTATGATTGAGATTTCATTCAATTCAGAATTGCATCTTAATGATTTTTGAAAAAAATTAAGGTTCGCTTGCAAAGATTTCAAAAGTCATTAAAGTTATTTTTCATACCAAACCTAACTTTTTTTAGTTATTTGTTAATTAATACCTTTTGCAAGCGAAACTTCATTTTTTTTTTCAAAAATCATCTAGATGCCATTCCTAATCGAATGACACCTCAATCATAATTTTCGGAGACTGCTGAAAAAAGTTGACCAAAATGGCACTTGTTAACTAGACTATAAGTACGATAGTAATGAGCATGTGTATCTGTACCCTTAATGTGAATGAGCATAGTCGATATACGTTGATGTTTTAAATATATATACTAATGTTTATAGATATATAAAAGTGGTACTACCAATTTGAATAAAAATATTTTAAAATAAAATTATAAGGCACATGTTTTGTCAAACTTTTAATTTTTGATCTGTGAAAACAAATTAAACAAATTAATGTAACTTTTAATCACTTTAAAATATTTTTATTCAAAAGACATTAAAAAGACGAAAAGGTTATTAGTAATAAAATAATTTGTTGTAAATTCGAAAATACTTATAGGAAACGCCGTTATGGCTAGTGGTAATAATTAATCACTACATTATTTAAAAAAAGAACAAAATACAATATTCGCCGAAAATTTCTCCATTTATATTTAGTTTAGACGTGGACCAAGAGCTCACAATTAATATTACGTTGAGAAATCGTACAACCGATTCGGTATTTTTACACGGTTTAAGATAAAGAAACCTTTAGGGAAAAAAATGGCGACTACTTTATTTTTCAATTTAATATCAATAATCATGTTCAAAACATCAGTTGGCTCTTGGCCTATTCACTATAATATACTCCATAAGAAATATTCGTGTCGTTTTGATATTGAAAATAGAACTTTAGAATAAGAAATACAAAAAATATAGTTTTAAATCGGTTGTGTCCATATTGTAACCGTAAAATTATTATATGTGCAAGTGTAATGTAAAGCCATGTGCAGACTGTGCGTTTTTGAGTACGCGTCTTATGACATAATTATACTGGAACGCACTGTACGTATCTGCAGCTCACGCACACTTACAATCTTTCATAGTACGTTTATACGTATATGCGTGTTCAACATCGTTACAGTACGCATACACTTAAGGTAGTTCCAGCGTGGTACAGTGTAGTCCTACCTTAATACATCCTACCTTATATTGTTAGTTATAGTGATCTGGCAACATTGCTCTGAGTGCTTATATATTTTTGTTTATGGTATATACAAATGGTATTGCGCTTTCTAATAATAGTATTATTAAATTAAAAAATGTCCAAGCAATTACGGCACAAAAATCGATTAATTAAAAACCAAAATTTATCAACAAAATATTTTTCTTTTAATATAATTTTACAAATACCGCGAAAGATTTGAATTATCTGTTTTTTCCTTTTTTCTAGTCTATTTTAGAGATCGTTGCCAGATCCACTATAATTATGTTGTTAAGTGAGCAGATTGGAAATGGATAAAAATTTTAATGGTTTCAATTTTAATATCTCGATAACAAAACGGTGAGGTGCTACTTTTATTTCTTTAACTTATTCTAAAAAACATTTTTCACCACTCTCCTAGTTTTTTTTTCCAATTCCATCAAAATATTTTTTTTATATATAAAAAATTGGACATTTTACAAACCTACATAAATGGGATATTACTCTCAAAATCGCGAACATTGTCCTTAAATATCTCGCGATCTAAACCGTCAAAAATTATGAAATTTTAAGAATTCATAAATAAAGCTATTCTGAACCCATGAAAAAAAAATTTTTTTGCCGAATCCGTCGAAAACGAAAAGTGATTTCATGCTGGAACTACCTTAAATGCGCAGTCCGTATCTATAGCTCACATATAGGTTCAGTACTGATAATATGTATGTGTGCGTGTGCTTAACATCAACAAACTATATGTGTACTAAAGTTCGCAATTAACACTTGTACATTTTATATCGATATACCATCTGTTTACTGGAACACGTTGTTCGTCTATACAGTAAATGTGCATGCTTAATACACTGTATATGTGTGCGTGCTTAAGGCCTCGTTCCCACTACGTCGGACGCCGGATTAGTGAAACTGCCAGAAAGGCTAGTGGCCATACATTTTATATGAAGCTGTTCACATTTATCACATTATCCGTTGAAAACACCGAATCCGGTGTTTTGTGAGGTGTTTTTGCTAATCCGGTGTAATGTGAACACCTCGTTCCGGGATCCTGTTTCCGGCGATTCCGACGATCCGGCGTAGTGGGTACACGGCGTAACATGACTAAACTAAACGTACACCTGAACGCACAGTCACAACATAGCTTAATATTGATGGTAGAATTAGTCGTGTGTATTAATTAGATATGTGATTTTCGTTAGTCTTCCAAATCGTGAAGGTTGACTGAAAGATCGTAATGTTAACATAAACGTTGGATGTGCTTGGATGTTTTAGTAGACAGAATCGCATCTTTATTTTACCAGGTTTTAAAAAATCTTGTATAATACAACTGTATGATGCCGATCGTAAGCTGATTGCATGCCGTCAATACGTCACGTCTACGTAGCAATTACAATTTACTTAAAACTGTTATAAATTTATTTTCTTGCGTCGTTTGCTGCGTGAAACTGCATGTCATTCTTACGATAAGCCGAAATATGGACGTTATGCTATCTGTATTTTGTGTGTTGGTATTAGTTAAAATACTTTATGCTTACGTAAAAAATCAAATGTAAAAACTCTTTTCAATTTTAATGAAATAGTACAAAATTTCTGATATACATAATAAAAAATCCACAAAATAATTCAGACTATAAATACTCTAAGTGATTTACGGCGAGTTGCACGAAACCGTCGCTAACTTTCCGTTAGTTAAGTTGCAATTAATCTTAAAATTAGTTGATCTTATGATTAATTTAAAGCTGTTGGAATTAATCATCCGTTAGATAGGTCTTTAATTAAACTAAATTTTTTTGTTAACTTAATCAGATGTAGGTTTCGTGCAACAGATAATCACGATTCTTGTGATTAAATTAGTTTAATAAACACTTAAATTTAAAATTTGTTTCGTGCAACTCGGCGTTAGAACCATATACTTATTATATAATATATAATAATAATCAAGAATTACTAAGCTACTACTACTGGTAAATAAAGATGCGCTAGTAAATATAATTATATAATAACACTTAAAAGGGTACGTTAATGTAATGATAACATTTTATACTTATAGATAGTTTATCCATCTTTGGGCGTGGGTATGTGTGCGTGTACTTGTAAATATGCAGCTTATTTGTGTGTCAGTGGAGCGGCAAACGTCGTCCGAATAGCACGTTTCTTTGCTTTTCTAGTGCGTATACAGTCAACAAAAATTATTAATATTCGATATAACTTTTATATCAAAAACATACTTACTTGACTTATATACATCGGCAAACATACCTAACTCGTTACCGCATAAGCGGTTACAAGGTATGACGTACACATCGCACGCTTATTAATAAACCGAAATAAGTCAAAATTAGTTGATTTCTACTTTTACTAATAAAATGAACTAACTCAGCTCAAATAATAGGTACAATTTGGCTACTTCGCGAAATAGAGCAAAATGACCGATTTAATGGATCACAGAGATGACAGAATGCCTCCAACAAGGTAGAGGCTCAAAACTTTGACAGCGATTTCCTACAAGTGTTTTTTTGACTTATTTCGTAATATTTAAACTTTAAGAAAAATTACAAAAATTACATATATTCAGTAAATTGAAAAATTCATATAAAAATTAATTGTTGTTTATATATAAAATACGAATATTTTACTGTAGTAAGTAATCGTTATCGTGTTCTGGTTTTTATTAATTTGACGTGACTCTAGATATAAATATCTAGTGATATTAAAAAAGCAAAAATCTATAAATATGAGAGAAAAATAGCCTATAAATGGGCTTCCTTACTTAAGGTTATATTTGTTCATTTAATTAAGTAAAATCGTTATTTTATGTACAATAAGGACAATAAAAAAATTCTCGTTCAGGTCAATTTTAACAGATACCAAATTAAAAAAATATATATTTATTTCATAATCGAGAAAATATTCAAGAAAATGATTCGCATATCACGAGCAATAAATGAATAATTAAGTGATAAAAATTTTATTTACTTATTAATTAATGGATACGAAAAAATATATTTACAATTAAAATTATTTTTAAATTTATTTTTTATAATAATTATAAATAATATTTTTGCGGTGAATAATCATTTAAAAATGTAATAGAAAATGTATGTAAATGAATTAAAATGTACTCTACGTAGTAACTAATTCATTTGTTAATTCATATGTGTACAGTGTAATACTTGTGCTAATCATACCTATATATCAGAATTCATACAATATAAATTCTGAATTCATACACGCTGAGAATAATAGTTCGTTTTATACCAATCAGTTAAAATACTGTAATTTTGACTAGAACCTCATTGTTGTGTGTTTGGGATAGTTAAATATAACGAAATTGGCAAATTATTTTAACATGAAACAATGTGAATCGTATTACGATATTATATAATATACATATACACATTATTATGTATTACGCAAGGTAGATCGGTGTATAGCTAGATGAATTTACAAGCTTCGTATGAAAGGAAGACATTTTAATAAAATTGGTATGTGAATTATTGTCTTTTATTTTATTGAAATAGTACGACTGCCATCAAAAATAAATTGTTGTTTTTCAATAGTTTTAATATAATATAAATTATAATACCAATATTATTGTAACTTATGTATATTTTATTTTTCAGTAATTAAAACAATATGTACATAAATTATAATATTATTAATATTACTTGTGTATAAGTACGTCTCGACATCCACTCGAGACAAATGTTTTGTGTCATACAAAATTATTTGTCAAGGTCTGGGCGTTTGTTTGTTTGTTTTCGGAACGCTGTCACTTCTCATCTACCCTTGATTGTGGTATTTAGTTTATTTCTTCTGAGGTTAACATCTGTTAATTTTAACAAAAGTGAAATAAAACAAACGTCAATTAGGTTATATGTAATGTCTTTTTTTTGTCGCAGGGGAATCCATTTACGGATGATATCCAGGATGCCCGGGTCGGCAGTCCTGGACCTATGTCGGACTCGGCACTTTGGGAGTTTTAACTGGAGGGTCCCGGATCTGCAGGCAACAGGATCCCTCCAGCGACAGGCTGGCCTCGGCGAAAATGCCAGACTTCTCCTCCATGGGGACTGTCCGGCTGATTTCTGAACAGTCCCGACGACGCCGTATCTAGCAGGACCGGGTTCCCATCGCGGCCCGACACGTTCACAGGGGCGTTACTGGAGGCGCGTTAAGTAGCGCGTCCTACGCACCCCCATTCGTCGCCCGCGGATGGAGGCCACGTCGGCGGCCTCCTCTCTCACCCGCTAGTTGACCTCCTTCTGGGACAATACTGTCTCGCAGAAGGAGACCATCGCCTTCCAGGACTCGTCGTCGCCGAGCATCGCGCTGATAATGCTCAGGAGCGACAAGTCCCCTCCGAGGAGGTTATATGTAACCTTTACTAATACAGTATAGTTGAAAAGTTCGTTTATATAAATACATTAATCGCATTTCTTATTTATTTTGGTTAATGCTCGTTGTACTATTTCAGCTGTTGGATGCCCACTGCTGAACATAGGCCTCCTCATGCATCTCTAGGGGTGTTTGCCAATACTTTCCACCCTTTGCAAGTGGTTTGGCGAGCACAATGTGTTGTGACAGGATGTGGTGACGCTACTGTCCATCACCATTTTGTTTTGGTGTAAAGTTATTTGCAACACTACGGCCTTAGTACTCGCCTAGTACTCGCCTTTTACTCGCCTCGGCAAGAGGTCGGGACTACCCGAGAAAAAATTATTTGATCTAAATATATATATAATTGGATCTAACTGAAAGATCCAAATATTGGCAGGACATAATTATATATGGTAAGATATACTTAGATATGACAGTTATAGTTCTTCTTTCCTGCCAGCGCTCTCTGCTGGCACCAACCAACTTGAAGGACCAAAATGAACAATTCGTAATTTCCCGGGAACTAGTTCCCTCTGGTGTCGTAGTAAATAAAACGTACAAGTGTGGATTTTTTGTGATTTATTTTCCAGTCTTAAAGATGACGCCTTCTAGGGGTACACAGCTTGCAACTCTATTAACTATAAATATATTATAATCATATCAAGGAATATATAGTCAAATCTCATATTTTTTTAATTATTGAATATTTAGAAATAAATAGATATCGTTTGATCTAATAATATTTACGTATATCCGACGATAAGTTTTTTTTTTTATTTCAAGAATTATATCTTATTAGATATAATCATATATAGCTATATATTTTTAGATATGATTATACTGATCTATATATGATTAGACACATATATATACATCCACTCATAATAAGATTCAATTACTTTTTCCTGGGTATTCTTCTCTGCCTTATTCTGCTCTACCTTCTTACTTCTCTTGCCTTCTTAAATAAATAAAATATGAATTTATACTTTGTAAAATGACGACTCATAAGTGCTTTTGAAACGTACTTGAATAAAGAAAATTTAGATTTTTGAAGTGAAACTTTTATACGGACGTATGGGAGAAATCTTATAGATGTTAAAATCAAAAATTGTCACACTAAGATCGTCACATTTCAGACCATATATGGTATTTTACTGCAAAACAACTGCAACCCCATCGAGTTTCGGCTCGTTTGAATCGTCTTGACGAGTAGTTTGTTTTTAAATGATAACCAGGGTCTGTTGATGGAGCTAGAAGATAATCATAGGAATTTCACTCATCGGGTCGGGCTCGATTGAATCGTCTTGACGAGTAGTTAGCCTTTCAGTGGTAACCAGGGTCTGATGATGGAGCTGGAAGGTGGTAATAGGAACTCTGTAATGAAACGACGCAACACCATCGAGTTTCAAGTCGTTTAATTCGTCTTGACGAGTACTTTTTTTTAGATCGTTACCAGTGTCTGATTATAGTTAGCGCGCACTACTTTATTAACTTGGCGCATCGTTTTTTTATAACTTCTTATGTACGTACATAAGTACACACTTTTTTCGTAAGCCTCACTTGACCAATTAATGTTAAATATATAATAAAAAGTTTCACTCCATACGTGTGTACATTAATGCACACAGGCACATTTTTTTTAATTTGACTTGATAGCTAAATTATTGATAAAAATTATATAAATCTTAACTTAATTTTTTTATCGATAAGTATAGAAAATTAATTTTTATAAAACTGATAGGAAGATTACTCGAAAATATAAATAATGAAATTTAACTAATCTATGTTGAACTATTTGATATTGAAATTATTTAACTTGAGAAAAGGTTAGGTTATTATTTAAATTTTATGTATATTAATATGATAAAGTTAAGAAAAGGTTATTTATTAATAAAATCTTTTATTGATTATAAAATATATTTTATTATATATTATTACTCTATAGACGCGCGTATATATACAAAAATGAAAAAGGTAAGTTAAGTTTAGCTATGTTTAAGTTTTGCATTGTAAATATGTTTAATACATATTTACATTGCAAAATAGATTTTATCTATACTAATAATAAATCTGTTAAAACCTCCGTTTCATTACACTATATATCATCAAGAATAAATTTAAATAGCGCGCTTTAATTTCAATCAGCGCCATCTCTTATCATTTTTTGTTTGTGCACGTATCACGTAAAAAGTACAAAACCAATGTAAATAACTTCAATACATAAAAATTATACGTAACTCACAGTACAATTTAGTTTTTGTTTCATTGTAATTAAATTTAAAAATAAATATTTAAGAAAATAGAAATACGCCTACGCGACATAGACGCCATCTGGTCTTAATTAATTAAAACTTATTTTTGAGTTATTATTTTGTTAAACTTAAAAGTTTACTAAATATGTCGGATAGGAATAGAAATCGTTTTAATATTTTAGATAAACATCATTTTCAATTAATATACTATTATGTTAAATTATGTTTGTCTAAATATAAAAACGATATTCTACCATTATACGATAGATGGCGCAGAATATGTCATATAATTTTTTGAATCGCGCTGACCAAAACTTCGGCCAAGAGAATGAGACTCGCCCGTATTTAACGAATTTTTTTTTTTTTGCATTTAGTACTATAGTGTACTATGGTCTTGGTCGTTATGTATTTGTTGATTATAGAAAGTTGGATGGTTATAGCTATTTAAGTTGTAATCTATATATATAAAGAAAGTCGTGTTAGTTACACCGTTTATAACTCCAGAACGAGTGGACCGATTTTTATGATTTTTGTGTTTTTGGATTTGTCTTCGTCGGGAATAATACTTATTAAAAAGTGATATTCATCAATGAAAATATAATTAATAAAAAAATCAGTTCAAATGTTTCATCCGTACTATCTATACATAGAATAAATCTGTTAACGAGTCCGTTTTATAATCTTAATCTTAATATATAAAGGCGAAAGGTCACTCATCACGATATCTCTGGAACTATAAGATCTAAAGACTTGAAATTTGGTAGGAATATTCCTTTTGCCGAGGAGAGGTAAGCTAAGAACGGATTTTACGAAATTCTACCCCTAAGGGGGCAAAACAGGGGGACAAATTTTGTATGGGACAACGTAGTTCCTTGGTCCAATCTACTTCAAATTTTGCGTAAAATATTCTTTAACAGAATTGATTGAAGACGTGTTTCGTATTTAATCAAAATTCATCTCCTAACGGGGTTAAAAGGGGGTTGCTTTTGCTTCAAAGTTGATTTGACAACTCAATCCGTCTGTAATAAAATATTTTCCAGTATCGACGCAGGTGTAGGTGATAAAAAAATATAAATTTATAGTTTTTAAAATTTTAGTTAAATACCCGTGCGAAGACGGGGCGGGCCGCTAGTATAATATATATAGGGGAACCTGTTCTACCTTGGTCAGTTTTTTTTTAATTTTATTTTTTATAAAATAATGTCACTTTCTACGTTTGTCAATTGTATATGTATGTAAAGAGCATTTAATTAACTAGAAAATTCAATCATAAAACTGTGTATATTTCTAAAGACTTGAGACCACTACCCACTTGAAAAAAAAAAGGAAAACTGACCAAGGTACAACAAACCAGATGTACCTTGGGCGGTGTCCGTTGTACCTTGGACAGAGAAGGTTCAAATCAATATAAAAACTTTTATTACCCATAATTTATATATTTTCTGTTGAAATAATATAAGTTATAATTATTTAATCATATAAATATTTGCAAATAGAAAATAAAAACAGTTATTGACAACATTATCTAAATAAAACTATTATTATTTTAAATAAGCCCTATCTATCTATTTTCTACTCATTATTGTCGACAATACTTTGGATTCGAATTACGTAATTATAATTTACAACCTAATAATTTTTTTTTGTTTCATATTATATAATATAAATTCCAACAAAACATCTATTAAAATTGTTGTATTAAACAAAAATAAATCATAAAAAAATATTAAGAAATTAAAACAAAAATAAACAAAAAAGAACTTACGAAACACACAGTCTTTTAGTTAATATTTAGGGATGAATTCTTACTTATATTTAATTAAATAGTATTAACAAAAATCCAAGTATTTTTCAATTTCTGGAACACGATAAACTTCTTTTTGAGTTGACTCTCTTTGGTGGGTTTCTTTTTCTTGATATCTTGATAAGGGTACAAATTCAAATCCTCCTTTTCATGCCATTTCCAGTTTTTCAAAGACTTTTGCATGGAATTTATCAAAACTTCCTTTTCACTAAGGGATTTTATTTTACACACATGAAGAAGAACACTTCGTAAGTTCGGTGGCTAAGGTACAACATCGCGACAACTTCACTTAACAAGCTTTATAAACCGACTTGCGATTGAGTTTAGGAGCAGACGCTCATGCTGTATAGTAACTAGATATACTAAGATCAGATTTTATATAAGACAATTTTCACAAACATACATCATTTTAAATAAATTGGAATTAAGTAAAACCCAAAATACTAACTTTTTGAGTATAAAACAATACATTACCTTTTTTAACTGTGCTCACACGGCGCCGGCGAAACGCGACTAACGTCACATTAATGTGAACAAATGACGTATCAAATACCATAGACAACAGTTCTAAATGGCGCAAAATTTTTGAAAAAAATGAGATTGTTCTAGGTACAACTCTGTCCAAGGTACAACAGGTTCCCCTATATATATATATATATATATATATATATATATATATATATATATATATATATATATATATATATATATATATATATATAATAAGAATTACTTACCTGTTTTACTAAAAAAATACTTTCCAATATAAGTGTATATTGTAAAAATGCAAATCTATAATAGGTAAAATTAGCAACATAATTCTACTCCGCAAATATTATTATAGGAAGAAAAACCACCAATATAACAAATAATTTTAATAAAAATACTCTACATAGACTTTTGTTAAATGTTTATCAATAATATCATTAACTTTAAAATAAGTATTATTGCATTTTAGATATAACTCGGCATTATCTTATTGTTAGATACATACAATACAATAGTAACTATTAAACAATCAGAGATATCATTAAATCATAACAATGTAGATTATCACGTTAAGCAGGAATATTTAAATATTATCTTTTATAAAGTGTTTTATTGTCTACCGACTCTTTATTTATTTATTTATTAATATTATCTACGTATACAACTTTTACAACATGACTGGAAAAAAACGTAATATAATGCGGTGAGTACAGAAGCGTGAAATGAGCATGAACGATGTATGGAATCCTATGCCATGCTGTATACACATGACAAACTAACACACCCACAAATGGGTTTGTGTTTTGTCAATAAAGTTTGAAATTCGCGTTTTCAATGTAGGGAGATTATAAAAAATATACTTAAAGATAAAGAGATAATATACTGTATATATGTGAAAAAATCTATTTATAAACAATTTCATGTGACTAAGGCCTCTTCCCTAATGAAGAAGAACGTTTCGAACATCAGTTAATTTCACCGGCACACAAAAATAAAAAAGTTGTCAGTACTTTTGACGGGACCCATATATCTCTATGTATTTCGACCCGCTGAATCCGAATTTGAGGTCAGTTTGACCCGTACACCGTCAAATTTTCGAGAAAACTTTGAAAAACCGAAAAAAATGACGAAAATCGGCAATTTAAGCGATTTAAATTTTTTTTTTATCTAAACTAAGCATGATTTTTATGTATTTTGACCCGCTTAATACTTATTTGAAGTTTATTTAGACCATAAGCCATTAAAAGTTTGAGTAAATTCCAAAAAACCAAAAATTGCAAAAAAGCAAAAATTCCAGATATTGTATTTAAAAAAATTTATAAAATTAAATCAATCATGATTCTCATGTGAACTTTATTTCAATTACAACCTAAGATTGCTTGATAAATCTTGAATTGCACATTTTAGATTCTTAATTTCTACATTTTCCTGAAAATCTTGGCGATTACAGTTTAGATAAAAAAAAAATTAAATCGCCTAAATTGCCGATTTTCGTCATTTTTTTCGGTTTTTCAAAGTTTTCTCGAAAATTTGACGGTTTACGGGTCAAACTGACCTCAGATTCGGATTCAGCGGGTCGAAATACATGGAGATATATGGGTCCCGTCAAAAGTACTGACAACTTTTTTATTTTTGTGTGCCGGTGTTTTCAAAGAAATTAAAAATATGATAAATTTGCTGTGCTAACGGTTCCGAAACTGCGAGCATCATATTTTATACTTATTATTTCTAAAAGGTGTTTTTTTCCTGGAAAGTCTAGATCAGTGTTTCCCAACGTGGGGCCCACGCCCCACTGGGGGCAATTTGATAGTTAAGGGGGGCAATTTAAAAATGGACTCGACACGACTTTACCCTTTCGGTTTGGATAATTTAAATGCAATGCTATACCTTGTCCAACCGTTTATTATCTTTTTGACAGCTTACTTTTATAAATTCCAGTTTTTTTTTTTCATTATATGTTTTGAAATTTTACTTACGATGTTTTGATAACAATTTCATTGTGATTTCTTCCTAAAAATTATCATTTATATTTCTTAAGGGAACAAAACCATTTTAAAAGTTAAAAATTATGCATGGGGGCATAAAAAATTTAGAAATATTAAGGTGGGGCATGGCCTAAAAAAGCTTGGGAAACACTGGTCTAGATCGTTTTAAAAACTCAACCAAAATTAATAATTTATTAACCATTTTAAGGCTTACGTTCCCTGCTTTTGACAAAAAATATGTATTAAAAAAATCATTAAGAAAATTAATTGATTTTTTAATATAATCGCCATCAGTTGACTGTGTATTTAACTCTATCTACAAGACTACAAGAACATAGGGCGCCATCTATGAATATTTTTGTAACTAATATGACATCTATCACATTATTTACATTTTATGTATGAAGGGTACCTCTGACCTCCATAATTTTATTCGAGTGTTTTTGATCTATCGCGATAGGCAACTTATTAGACTGTGTTTTAGGAAACTGCCGACTGATACAGATATACTTTCTTTTTGAATAAGTATATACATATATGTATATATAATACATATATAAATAAATATACATTATACCCTGACTCGGGGCGGGAATCGAAACCATAACCCAGGAGCAGAAAGCAGGGTCACTGCAAACTGCGCCAACGCAACGGGCCAGTTGCGAACTTATACTGTTTAAACTTAATTTTTTTTTAAGTCTTGATTGAAATATATAATTATTTAATCTCATTTTATACTCATTTCATATCATAGATAAAAACCAGACAAAAAATATTTTTTTTAATAAACACGTGTTTGTGTGTTAAGTATTTAAATTATCTTAAATTGCTTATGAATGTGACATCACTTGGGCATGCGCAAGCCGGTTTAGCCAATAGCGTGGCGCGTTCAGCACACGCCTGTCACGCGTCATGCGCCTGCGTCGTGGGGTGTCAACTGTCGAGATCATAAAGTATGGAAGAGGATCACTTGGTTACTGTTGTATTTTTAATTTTTTCAGATTGTTTACAGATAAATCTGATTAGGAAATGATCTAATACGAGCATTTATCAAGTTAGCTATTAATAAATTATAAAAATATAATTTAATCTTTATTGTAATCGAACAATCACTTAATTTTTTACTTACAGTTCACTATTACTTAAAACCCTATTTTAAAAGTGGGACATAAAAAATATTTATAAATTGCTTAAAACTACTCTAGTATATTTCTCAGATTTGTTAAAACTTAATATAATTAAATCGTAGTGTACATGGTAATTCCTTACATTAACAAGTACAAAAACAAAATCAGTTGTAAACCGTTATTAGTTTTTATTTAAAATAAAATAAAAAAATGTATATATATTTATTGACTATCAATATTTAAAAAAAAAATTAACTCAATATCAATATAACTATATTCAACATTACAATATCAAGAAGGCACGTCCCGACCTACAGCGATAAGTAATTTAACGCTTCCTTATCTATACTTTACTTGTCGTTATCAGACTTAATAAAATCCCTAATGTACAAAAACATTTTATATTGAGGAGCGTCGGAACAAAAGCCGATAAATCGCTTTCGTGTTTTTTGTGGGAAATTGTAAAGATAATATGTTCAAGTTTATGGTTTTCTAATTTGGGATTGAACGAAATATAGTAATTTATTGATGTTGGAATCACGGTTTGGAAAACTAAATTCTGCATTCTTGTGCACGGTACTTACGTATATATTTATCGCTAGTGACTATTAACATCGTCGGAACTGTAAAATCGCATTTATTTATTTATTTCGTAAAACGTTTCTTAATAACTAAGTCTATCATCAGCTAATAAGAAAAATATTATTTTGTGAATAGTTTATTAATTAATTAATTAATAAATGTCGCTATTAAAAAAAAAGGAAAAAGATGCATGCAATTTACACTTTGCATCGCTCTCCTGTAAAGTTGCTGTTTTTCATATCCGACATTTTTAATAGTCATGAGCGATATATATATATATATATATATATATATATACACTCGATATATCGATTTTTAATAAAGCACTGAAGAATATATCGGTATATTTTGATAAAATGCGGCTGAATATTTTAGTGTTTCTAATGATGCTAAGGATGCTAAAATGATGCTAAGGATTTATCGGTCTTTGGTCCGATAGTCATCTTCGTTTGGTACGATTGACGTATACCTAATATTTATCGGCTTATGTTCAGATCCGGGTATTTCGCGCAACGATTTGGAGCGGATTTGTCAGTTTTCGACCAGGTTACATTGACGATAGAGAAAGATATGTAGGAAAACAACCAATTGAGATCATTTATAAAAAAAAAAAAAAAAAAAAAATGAAAATGTCTTTTATCGATTTTTGTTCCGACGCTCCTCTAAAAAATTAAAAATATAAAATAAATATAATATAATAATATAAATAATAATAATAATAATATATATATATAATATTAATATATATATATAATTATGTAAAATTATATTACCACCGCCATTAAAAGAAAACGTCTTTTACTGATTAAACTAGGCAGTTCAAACTAGTTTTTTCTAATTTTGACTAGTTGAATTTTGTATACAGATATAGATTTAGATAAAATTTGATACATAAATATTTATGTGATTGATGCTAATAATATTATAATAATTATGTACAGGAATTATTTGTGTTTTGTTGCAACACTTCGTGCTGTATATTTTTTCATAAGTAATAAAAAACATTTCCTTCGAACCTTCAAAGGGAAGTCAACGGACATCTACAGGCTAAAACGTTCTACCTTCGATTGCATAATCACTTCCACTAATACGCAATTTAGCGTAAGCTTAGTTAATTTACTAATTAAATAAATCAACAAGGGATAACTTATAAAAATCAAAACTCATTCTAGCAGATCCCTTGTTGATTTATTTAATTAGATTTTAGTATTTGATATATTTTTGTTTAAGTTTTTTTTTTTTTTTTGTGAGTGTTGCGATTATTTTGTAAAAGTTACAATGGGACTGGCGTATCCATGTAGGATAAAAAACCCTAAAATTAATAAAAGAATAATAAAAAAAATTATAATAATAAAAACTTAATTTGTTTTTTATAATTGGTTTAGGAAGTGTTACGGAATATTTTAAAAGCAGAATAGCGGTGAAATGTATTAAATACAAAACACGTATTTTTTTTTTTAAATTTAGTTTTAGAATATTTTGGGCCTTTTGAAAATCGTAACCCAACCTTGGTGATGTCTCTAGTACCTACTTGAAAACTTTTAGATAGAATACAAGTAACTTTGATAAAGTATTTATATTCCTTCATACAGAATTTATCTCGAGGTCAAACAAACTAACAAAAACGTATCAATGAATTAACAGATAAACTCTTACACTTTATAATTTTAGACTAAATTAAGTAAAAATAGCGACCGTTCTGGTTTAGTGGCGAGTAGGTACTTGCCTCAAAGCCGGCGGTCGCGGGTTCGATTCCCGCTCAAGATACAAATATCTATTTGTATTTGTACAAATATTTGTTTCTGGTCTGTGTGTATGTCCTTGTGGGTCTCCCCACAGTGCGTCGGAGAGCACGTAGATCCGTTGGTCCCGGTTGTTATCACAGACACCTGATCGATACTCATGACAGGGAAATTATCCCACCAACCCGCAGTGGAGCAGTGTGGTGGATTAAGCTCCAACCCTTCTTCTATATGGAGAAGTGGCCTTCGCTCAGCAGTGGGTGGTTTGCATTCTGATACAATACAGTATATAGAAATACCTAAAAGATAAATTCCTAAATAAATATAAGTACTAAAAGATAACTTACTTATAATATATATAATACTGCGCTACATTCACTACAAAACAAAAACAAAAAAACCTTATAAAAAGTATATCGTAACTGAGACGTGGTCTCTGACTATATGGACCTTTTAAACAAGTTCCCAGTAGCACGTGCAATGGAGAAGGCTATGCTTTGATTTCTCTGCGATATCGAATCAAAAATGATAAGATCCGTAGATGAACGAAGGTTGCCGCCCAAAAGATTCTCAAGCTGAAGTGGCAGTGGGCATGGCACATAGCTCGTAGAACTGACGGTCGGTGGAGCAGAAAGAAAAGGAAAGAAGAGCAAGAAGAGGAAAAGGTAAGTGGAGACCACGTACCGGCAAGAGCAGCGTTGGACTTTCGTTCGTGAGATGAATAGACGACTTGAGGAGAGTCACCGGAAGTCATTGGATAGAGGCTGCTTAGAACCGGTCGTACGAGAGGTCGATGGGGGAGGCCTACGTTCAGCAGTGGACATCCACAGACTGATATGATCATGATGATGATATTCGTAACAAAACTTTTAGTAAAAATCAAAATATGAAAATATAACTCTTGTAAAGATATGTATTTTATGTAACGTGTACGTTATACGTTATTTTTTATTTAACGAGTGGAAATGCATTTACGCATCCCGCCGCCCGCAGGCACGGGTATGTTTGACTCGCTGGCTGCGAAGCTAGAATACCCACTAAAACCCATCGACCGTCTGCGCCGTAGTGGAGCGCCACTGGATCGCTCGCGCATACAACCGTGACGTCCCGACGCTTGGCCCGGAGGCCCCTCCGCATGTGATTGGGCCGCTCGACTAGTCCACTCTGCTAATTCAGAGAAGTACCAGGAGCGGCCCCACCACCGAAATCTCCGCGCCCTCTCGGCGCCACTCCCTCACCGGCCGCACCTCATGTCCCAACACTCTCACTGCGCTTTCGCGCCCCGCCCTCCACTGGACCCCAGCTAGACCCAGCAGACGGCGAAACCCCTGAGCTGGGCCCGCACATCAGCTGGTTTAGGGGCTCAGTGGCTAGTGCGCCTCCGCGCCCAACCACTTCGCTTTCGCGCCAACATATACGGAACGGACGACCGAACCCGCACACTCCTGTCACCGAATGGGGGGAAAAATTTCACTCCATTTCTCCGCGCCCTCCCGGCGCCACGCCCTCGCCGACTGCACCTCTCGTGCCCACACTCTCACCGCGCTTTCGCGCCCCGCCCAACTCTGGACGCCTATCTACCCCAGTCAGCGAACTTCCGCTGATGGGTCCGCACATCAGCTGGTCCAGAGAGCCCAGTGGCTTGTGCGCCTGCGCGACCAAACTACCGCGCTTTCGCACCACCAAATGGAGGGGGAGGACGAGTCATCCCCCTCCTGCGCTTTCACACCCACCGCTGCTGGTTTTGGGCCGCGGGGGTCCGAAGACCCCTACCACTCGCGAGGCAATCGAGTGGCGTTCTCCTATCCGCCACCGGGGGACGCCCAGTAGGAGACCAGCAACTCCCTTGGGACGTTATACGTACTAAATTATTCAATTTTAATTCGTCATTTCGTTACAAAGTAATTATCACTTTTGAATTAAATTATCTATAATTATAGTTAATATTTATGATTATGAAATAACTATCAATAAGTCTTTCAGAAAAAAACATCGTTTTTTTTTTGTTTTTTTTTTTAATATCTCACAATAAAATAATCACAAATGATATTTCGTTTGAATAAGAAGTAACTAGTCGTCATTGCTTTTTTTTTAATTTATATTATTGAATCTCTATAATTACAACACCTGTCAATACTTATATAGCTGAAGAGTTGTCACTATGCAAGGAATTTGGTTGAAAAACTAGAAAACAAAGACAAAAGAATAATTTTAAGGATTGCATCAAATAAAATTTCGTCAGCTATAGATATCATTAAAATCTGAAGTGGGTTTCATCTCGATAGAATTAAAATCATTTGCTCTTGTCTTAACTATGAACATAGAGACGTAATGCACATTAAAAAAATATAAGTTACACTAAGTTCAACGAAAATCAATAAGTTTGTAGATTACAGACATTACGAATTATTAGTAGACATCACGAACGATTAAACAGTTCCGTCGAATAGTCAAAAAGTTGATAAAATTTTGTTATAACGACTATTTTCATATAATTACAAACTCCACGGGTACAAAGTGGCAGGAATATAGCACAGAGTACATTGAGTGTAGGGGAATATAGGTTTATATAAAGATAGAGCGGGAGGTTTGTAAAGGTACAGGTATATATAGGTCTAAAATATAATAAATCATGCTTTTTTTTGTTATCTATGTCACACAAGTATTATTTCTCCTTCAAAAATACCAATTTATGTAAAACACAACATTTAAATATCGCAACATCCGTTCAAATATAAGTAAGTGTGTATATACTCGTATAAAATTTATTTACTTAAGATAAGTACCTATAGAATTATAAAATAATATATTTTCTTAACAAATAATGAAAACATGTTGAATGTAAACAATTTATAAAATTTTGTTCCTCTTGATTTGCGATATCATTTTATTATTTTAAATAATAAGTATTATTATATTTTAAGTGTTCGAACAATATTTATTATTGACGATTTGGTGATTTGGTGATTGGGTGTAAATTGGTTGAGTAGTGGTTGATCACTGATAGTTTGTGTAATATTGCATGATTTGGGAAAACTTATCTGTAGGTACTATCCCTAGAGTAATTTTTATAATTACTAATGGTTAGAGAGCTTTCCAACTCCGTATTTGCGAAGTCCAAATATAAACTGAATACAGAGATTTTGTAAACACTCAAGTTTATTTAATTGTTCCTCATTTAAATTAACATAACACGTGTCAGCATAGTCAAGTATTGGTAGAAGGAGAAACTGTGCTAGCATAACCTTAGTATGTACGAATAGGTAGAAAGTTACTTAACCTTCTTAGCGACCTCATTGCGGCAAATAGTTTCTTACTTACTTCATTAACCTGAGGTACCTAAGAAAGAGGTTTATCAAAAATAATGCCCA
This sequence comes from Euphydryas editha, assembly GCA_036937285.1. Classification (NCBI taxonomy): domain Eukaryota; kingdom Metazoa; phylum Arthropoda; class Insecta; order Lepidoptera; family Nymphalidae; genus Euphydryas; species Euphydryas editha. The sequence goes on from JAUPFZ010000010.1 coordinate 17,492,112, forward strand.
AGTTTTTAACCCTGTCACTTATTGGTATACCGTCAACTAACATTAACTGACGGTAGTTGCGACCAATCAACGCGTGAAATGAAACTCTGACTACCGACAGCAATAACCTTCGTTTTTGTAGGATTCACTCTTAAACCATAAGACTTACTCCAACGTTGTATAGATAAAAGATCTTTATTTAATTTTGTTATAAATTCCGAAAGTTCACTGAAATGGGATTGTGAATATATTTGGCGATCATCTGCATACAAGTGGTAGAAAGAAGAAATATGATTAGTGATAGATGAAATAAATATAGAAAATAAAAGAGGAGACAACACGCCACCTGGCGGTACGCTAGTATTGATCACAGACCAGTTTGAAGAATGACCTTCAATATGTATCCGTTGCCGCCGACCATGCAAGTAACTATGAAACCAATCAGACCTAAGGAGATATGTTAAGAGAACCAAGTACAGAGAGTAGCATGTCAAAATCAACAGTATTGAAAGCATTACTGAATTCAAGTAATATTAATACTGTAATGAGTTGGTTGTCCATACCTAATCTGATGTCGTCCGTAATTTTAACTAAAGCAATAGCCGTACTATGACCATGCCGGAAACCTGATTGGAAAATATTGAAAAGGTTATGTTGTAAAAGAAAAGGAGTCATTTATTTGTAAATAAGACACTCAAAAACTTTTGATAGGAATGGAAGAATGGAAACTGGACGATAATCGGTGTAACTAGAGGGGTTTTATTTTTTCGGTAAAGGAATTATTTGAGCATCTTTCCACACAGTTGTAAATGTGAAAAAATTGATAGAAAAATTAAAAAATAATGTAATAATAGGAGCGACGAGATCAATAATCGGAATGATCTTTTTACGGCTAATACAATCTACACCAACGGCATCAGAATTGATATACAAGATATTCTTCTTAACATCACATACAGTGAACTGACTAAAAGTACATGAAGGGAAAGTAGGAGTGGATGTAGCTGAAATTCGATTAAGCGTATTTAGTTTTGTCGATCCATCAATGGTATCAGAAGTTAAAAAATGCATATTAAGCTGATTAAAATCTAATTTATTTAAATCGAGGTTTTGTTTTGCTTTCCTAACTCCAATTGTTTTTAGAAATTTCCACACTTTGGAAGGATCATCTTCTTCAGTTAAGTGTTTATGAATATGGCGTCGTCGTTTATCTCTACAAACCGTACTGCAGCGATTCCTGATTTTTTTTTATGGCTACGTTATTTTTATGTTGGAGAGTTTTGATGTCATCGGTTAACCAGGGTGCGGGCAAATGTTTAATAGGAAATGGACGGATTGGGGCGTGAATATTACAAAGTTCAATTAAAAGCGAGTTGAAAATAGTTACACGTCCGTCAATTGTGTCTGCAGAGAGAGCTACAGACCAGTCGATTTTAAGTGCATCTTCATGCAAGCAACTGAGGTCGATTCCACCAAAGTTACGCAGCAGAAGAATCCTTGACTTTGCTTTGGGTTGGAAGTTTATAAGATAATAGAGTAGATCATGATAGGAAAATGCAATAGCATTGCACTAACCATATTTTTCAACATGCCCAGTGGAAAAAACAATTATTAGATCGAGAAGAGAGGAGGTACAATTTGGGAAAGAATGTGTAGCAGAAAGGGGAAGAATATTTAAGTTAGATGAAGTAATAAGTGAATCTAATTTTAAAGATTAATAGTAGTTTTTTAGTAAGCACTTGTTAAAATCTCCCATTAAAATAGTGTGATCGTATTGAGGAGTAAAGTTTTCAAGAAGGCTTTCTAGTTGCGAAAAGTAATCAATGGAGAGGGAAGGATTATAGAACACACATAAAAGAACCTTAGAGTGTGAAAATGTTAATTCTATGTAAAGATGTTCTGCGCCAGGGCTGGTTTGAGGTGCTGACATACTAATTATGTTGAAAGGTATGTAGGAGCGTAAATATATGGCAACACCTCTAGCAGGCTATCTAACACGATCGTTTTTAATTAAATGAAATCCCAGTAAGGAATACGAAGTACTGGGTAGACACGGCTTAAGCCACGTCTCGGAAACAAGAATAGCATGTAGGTTTTTGTTATTAAATGAGTTTAAAAAATCGGAATAATGAGCAGGAATACTCTGAGAATTAATATGAACGATGTTAAAGTTTTTAGAACACAAGAACACACTTCAGCTTTGCTACCTTGAGTTTTTGAAGGTGAATTCGGAATAGCTTCGAGGTCCGAATAAGTTTCCACTTGATGTCGCGAACTATCAGGAGCTAATATAAATTCGGCCCTCTCTTGTCCGATACCTTCGGATGCCAAAATGTTGTCTTGCTGCGTCCAGTCTGCACGAATGTGTCATGCCGTGTCTAAGTGAGAAACTCCGACTGCGTTACCCCAGTACCTTTAACTTTGTCTTAGCAAACCATAGTTTATCTCGGACATCAACATCAGTGAATTTAACGACAATTGGCCGGTTTCTATTGTTCGGCGTTGGAGTGTAGTTAATTATGCCATGATGAACATTTTAAAACCACTGAACTCAGCTGATGATGAAGATGATGACTTATGCAGCTCCTGCTGGAATTCGCTCATTCTAACATTAAACATTTTAGTAATTGCAGACAAAGAATCCTTGATTGAATCCACTATGTGAAAATTACTAATAAATTGTAGCATAGCATTATATATAGGAAAAGAAAGATGGTAGCCAGTATACTCTACAGAATTATAAAAATCAAACAATTAAACACGAAAAATATATTATAACAAATAAAATATTAAGAGCACAATAAAAACATTGTCACTTATTTCACGCCAACCCACCAAAAAAAAAAAAAAAAAAAAAAAAAAAAAAAAAAAAAAAAAAAAAAAAAAAAAAAAAAAAAAAAAAAATAAAAATATATATATATATATATTTAGATTATTTCTTTTTAAGCTCGGAAATGGTTTAATAGACTCTCCTTATCTGTGGTCCAAGCTAGTATTCTGCACTGCAATGCGATCTCTTAATAATATTAACCAACAATCACACAACGTTAACCTAGCCCCGTGCTAAGTTCGTAAGAACTTGTGTTACAGTTACAAGGTATGGAAATAAATTCCATAGTAGTTATGGAATAAAGTCCATAACCCGGTGCAGACTTCTATTAGCATAGCTACTTACACACAAATTTACACATTCACGTTCCCGTCGCCAAGTCTCTATAAACAGGATAATTATATAGATAATATAAATATATATATATATAAGATTACTAATTAAAATTTTTAATCATCATAAAATCTGGCCTTATTTCTAGGTAGTTACATTTTACTATACAGAATGACTGGTGAGTCACTATCAATATTTAAGGAGAATACTCGGTAAATGATTCTCATTCGAATTATGTAAAAAAAAAAATAGGTAAATATTAATAAACTTTTAAGTAAAGTTACTCAACAATCATCTAATTATGTACGGGTCGTCTGGACACCCTAATATATATATAAAGCTTTCTCTATCTCATAAATTTTCCGTTAACTATAAATACTCAAAGTAAGCGAAACCGCGTGCTTTGGTTTAGTTAAATTATAGACCGAAATATGAATACTCTCACGAAGCCAGGTCAAAGTCACTCCAAACCTTACTACAATCAGGTCGCACGGCTCCAACAAACAGGCATCATAATTAAACGCTCTTTGCCATTTAATGGCCCGGCTTGTTATAGTTTATAATATTAATAAAACTAGCCTTTTAAATAATAATTGTATTCTGCGATTATTATCTATTTGACCTTAATACGAAATAGTTTAATGATTTCGTTGATAATAAAGAATGTCAATGAACTATTAATTATTAATTAATATTTTATTGGATTTATATGGTAAATTAATTAATAAACATAAAATTATATCTTATTAAGAGGATAGGTATGTTTATTTCCTTTAATCGATAAAGTACTAAATCGATTTTAAAAATAATTATTTTGCTTCTAAAAGGAGACATTATTTAAAATAAATAGCCTACAATATGTCTCACTACGACACTTAGTAATGGAACCACCACAAACACATGGGCCGTTGGATGTCTACTCCTGAACGTAGGTCTCATTTATCATCTCTTTTTGTCAAAACTCGCCAAGCTTTGTAGGCGGGCTGACGAGCGTGGTATGTTGTTACAGGATACGGTGACTGCTGCCCGTCACCATCTTGGTTGGTGTACAGTTGTTCGCACTACTATGGCCTCGGTCACCTTTTATGACACATCGGCAAGAAAAGGGTTGGGACTATTCTGTTCCTCCAGTCACAGCACGTCAAAATATCTGAACCGTAGTATAGTAGTAGTATTTAAATGATGAAATTATTTAAAAATGCATCTCTTACATCATTCATTCATTTAATAGCTTTTAATAGTGCCAAGAGAGCACAGATGATTTCGCCAATGTTGCGTACAATGGACAATACATGAAAGAGAAAAATATCTTTATGTTGACATAAATTTTGACATGTGTTTAAATGTTATAATATGTACAAGTTAGCATGATCTTTTTGACAGATGTAAATTTTTCTAATCGACATAACTTTGCAATGACGAACATATTATTTTCTTAATTTAAATTATTTTAAAAATTGTATAAATATTAAAAATATATATATAACACAAAAGTCCCTAAAGATTCAAGCGTCGTCCAAAAATTTTAAGACTTTTCACTGCTTCAAAGTAAAATTTAAATAGGAACACTGAAAATAATAGACGCTTGTCCAATGTTACAACGGTCGAAACAAAAATCCGTCCCACCGATGAAAAGAACTAAGAACGAATTAAGAACCGATCCTTCTTTGTACTCGTACTCGTAATGGTTTTAATTAAGCTTTGTCGTTTATTTTTTTTTTATAATAATGCTTCATAATTGTATATTTTATAATACTGTATTTTTATTTTTTAAACAAACATTATTTTTGTTTTACAACTGATTAAAATTTTTAATCATCATAAAATCTAGCCTTATTTCTAGGTAGTTACATTTTAAGACGATGATTATCGAAGGTTAGAACTCCTAGTTCATTCTAATAGCAGAGAAATACGATATATATAAAGTTTTGTCTCTTCAGTCTTATATAATAGAATATAATATAATAAAAATGATTACGCAAATCATAAAAACAGATGAATATTTACAAGTAGAGAGTTATTATTATTTTCTAAATAATTAAGAATATTGAAGAAATTAATGTAATAAATAATAATAATAATCTTTAGTTTCAAACCAGTTTTTTTTTCGATATATTACTAAATACAAGATCTAAAAAGGAAATGGGTCATATTAGTACTTAAAACTTTCTAACAAAACTAAAAATAGCCTATTTACCTCCTACCTCTATCCATTATCTCATTAATATTTCGAATTTTTTGTACAGTCTATTACTGTACCAGTAATTATTATTTTGGAAGTCAAAACAGTTTCACATTCAATTGAATAAAAATTTTCGTAATGGCTTTTATTTGAGTCAATTTGAGACAAATTATTTCAATAATGTCGTGTAAGATGGGGAAGAAAGAAAACACACTGGAGATTGTTCTATATAAACACAATTAAATTTTGGAGACATTTTAAATAGTTTCACGTTCCAGTATATAAAATGTTTCCGCAAATAAATAACAATGACATGTTATAATACAAGATTATGAAGGTCAGCTCATCACTCCATATCGGTCAGCGATGCAATACTATCACAATGGGTTGGCGAATCATTCATATCCTTCTTAAGATGAATGGCGCCCACACAATAGCGTGATATGACCGAGAAAACAAATGTAACACTATTTTGAATATCTCAAGGTGATGCGACAATTGATAATGTTTGTGATATCTATAGAATAAGATAGAAAATCTTCTATCTCCTGTTTTTATTGAAAATGATAATTTGCAAGAGTTAGCTAAGTATAAAAGCAGTATATGTAAGAAGAATTTAGTATAATTTCTACAATAACAAACCTTTTTAGTATCCTTCAATACGTTCGTAAGCAATATGCAATTGTTAATTTACTTAATGCTTCTAAAAGCAATCAATTGCACATGTACTTGAAATTTGCGCTAATTGCTAAATCTAACGTAATCGCTACGCGAACTTTATAGTGTGATTTAGTAACCGTTAATTGCATTGGAGCTTCATATAAGCGTCCTGTTAGTAATCCTTTCGTATTATTATTTTAAAATTTAGATCTTAAAATTTCAAATCAAGCTACACTGTCAGGGTGTCAAACTTATGAAGTGGATGATTGAGTATGTTTCGCCATTTTTCAATTATTTTCTTGTCCATCAAAATGAGTGAATCTAACAAAGAAATTTGATACATTTTGAAGTTTTATTAAAACAAAAGGAAAAATGCGACTCAAGCTGTGAAAAACAATTGTGATATTTATGGTCCTAATGCAATCGTAATCTAAGTCAGTAAGAGTAGCACAAAGTTGGTTTAAGCGTTTGGAGTCTGGAAATTTTTATGTCAAATATGCAGCTCGCTCTGGTCTCATATGGATAAAGTTGATTCCATTTTGAAAAAAATGGAGCAAGATCATATAAATATTTACGCCATAGCCAAGGGACTGAGGATTGACTACAAAACTATTTTGACCCATTTGAAGAATTCTGGGTATATAAAAAACTCGATTTGTGGATGCCACACGAGCTCACTGAAAAAAAAAAACAATTAATCGTGTACTTATTTACGATTCTCTATTGAAACGTAATGAAACTGAAGTTTTGAAAAGATTGATCACTGGTGATGAAAAGTGGATCACCTATAACAAGAACATGCGAAAAAGATCATGGTCAAACAGTAGTCAAGCTCCATAGACTGTAGCGAACCCCAAATTAAAACACAATAAGATTGGAAAGCATCGTTTATTAAGAGCTTTTACTGCCGGGCGAAATCGTGGATTCGAATCTCTACTACCAACAGCTAATGAGAGTTTAAGGTACCATCGGACTACACGTCTAAAAATATTATTTCATGTCATCGTTTCTGAAATCGCATACTCACAGCTCGACGGGCCTTTTGTTGAATAAAAAACTTGGTAATAAATAAGATAATAATATGCTGACCTGCATCATCAAACCCGTATCTTAATCGACTGGGTAACCGAGTAACTTTTGACAAAAGTCACACTAGCTATAACAGGTGGTGCAGCTTAGCCCGCAAGGTTGTATTCGTAGCTATAGGTGTACCCTCCTAAACTGAGAAATGCTTTATTTTATTATTCTATGTTTTATACTTTTATTTACGAGTACATATAATATATTTTAAAAAGCACAGCCGCCAATATCCAAAGAGAAAAATCTGGAATTTTCACATGAATAAATTAACTATTATAAACCTTGGTTAAAGTATAAATATGCCTACCTACTTAAAAATTATTATCACTATCATTAAATATTCTGTCATAATATAAAGATAAAATGTTGTGCGTCAAACTTCATCTCCGAGGCAGGGTAGGCCCACGGTGATAAAGCGTGGTTAATTTATACAGTATGTTTCTAATTTAATGTAATAAACTTTATAATTATTTAGGTAATTGTTTGAAAAATACTTTACAAAATACTAGTGATAAACTGCGATACCACCCACGGTGAATTTCAATTTATTTATTTATTTTATAGGACAACTTACAAAACAAACACTAATATAGATTTTACAAAAATGATTACAATTATTTGCTGAGTGTTGTTTTATTTACAAGTTGCCACGGCATGGTAAAGGACAGTTTCATTTAAGAAGTAATTAACTTATAAAACTATTTAAAAAAATGTAATAAAACAAAAACCTAAAAATCTCCTAATAACAAATACTTTTACACATTACAAAAATTAAAAAAATAAAATTATTTTTCCATATCAAATTTGCTTAAGACATCCATAAAAAACTCAAACGTCAGCTATACATTCTTCAAAAGAAAGATTACATACTAAATATAAAATATACAATATTCACATACTTCTCATGAAAAAACATACAGAACATGATCAATATTGAAGGATATAGTGATGCATTTAGTGTCAAGATAGTCGAGAAATAAAGCTTTCAATAACTATGCTTTTAAATTTTGGAAGGCTGTCTGAAAAGATATCCACATCAATTTCGTCGTTTCTTGTTATTCTGTTATATTGCTCAAATAATCTATTTATAGTAGCGTTCTGACCTAATTTTGTTTTTGAACGTTAAATCGAAAATGGAACGTATTTACTTGCACGGGAAAATCTTGAGGGTGCATTTATATATATTTTTTTCTACAAGATTAGAGCTATTCAACATACCGTTAAGTAATTTATATAGCAAAATTTGATCGAATAACTGTCTCCGATCGAAAAAACTATTAAGCTTAAATGTTGCAAACGACTATGATATGTCGGTAATAGTTTTGCTTTATTATATTGGTAAGGAAGGTGCCATAGAAAACGCTTTTGGACCCTCTCAATACGCTTAATATGTACTTCATAGTGTTGTGACCAGACACTTGAGCACTTGAGCACAGTATTCCAGACCAGATCGAACCAGGGCGGTATAAATGCCAATCCTTATTATATATATATTATCCTTATTATATATATTAATCCTTATTATTATATTCCTTACAATAAAGCCCAGGTTTTGAAACGCCTTAAAATTAGTTGTTATTCTGTCGATGTGTGTGTGTGGAATCTAATCTTACTATGAAAACTAAATCCCAAGTCTCTGATTGTAACCACCTTTTCCAACGTCTCATTATTGATAGTATAAGTCTGCGAGTTCGGGTGAGTTCCACGTGAGAATCGTATATATTTGCGTTTATCAATGTTCAGTGCCAAACCGTTTCTCTCACATCAGTCCACAGTTTTCACGTATACCTTACTCCAGACTACCTACACACCAAGCTCATCACAATCGATCCAGCGTTTTAGGGACGATATAACCATTTGTATTCGAAACCAAGTTTAATAAAACTGCGTTTTCTTAATCGAGTTTATAGTTCGATGATAATTTTGACTTTCTTTAAATGGTTTTCACCAGTAACGTTAACCCATAACGTTCTTCAAAGATACAAGTCGATCACGTTCACGAAGACGAAGGTTAGTGACATAAAGCGTAAACATCACCTTAAATCTAAGCGCAGATGTCATGTTATACAGTTTGTCAACGTGTTTTGTCTTGTGTTTTGTGATATTTTAAAACAAAGGCAGTTGCCATTCATACGACATTCGTATGAATAAAAAAATAATTATTCGTACAACTGTTTAACAAAATTAAAAAAGAAAAATAATACGATAATCGTATGAATAAAAAATTATTAATAAATAAAGTAAAAAATAAATAAAAAAATAAATATTTCTTGTTTTAAAGATTCCTTACAACTTGTCAATAAAAAAAAAAAAAAAAAAAAACAGCCTAACGTAACAAATTCGTTCGTTCATTTTTTTATTTAGGTCCGAAATTATTTTCAATAATAAAAACAATTTTACTTTAAAAAGTTCTTATATATTTTTGACTGTAAAACTAGTAGTCGTATGTTTAATATCCTACAATTATTTTATTATTAATAATTCAAGACGACATTCGGCGTTATAAATTCGATGGCTTTGTATGTTTTTTTTTTGTTGTAGGTTTTTAAATTTTGAATGGATGAACAAATTTTAATGCACTTTTCTTAACCGATAATTTTATAAAGTACATAGTTAAAAATAAATAAGTTCATCGGTTGAAAGACCGATGTGCTCTCTTATTGCCACTTTACTATCAATTGAAAAAAAATGCATACTTTTATGAATTAAATTATTACCACTGAATTATCATTATTTTGTATAATATAAAGAAGGTGATAATTGAAAATTACAATTTTTTCGATAAATAAATATTTATTTGCACTCGGTAATTCAAAAATTTTTTCTCTTCTACTCGGATGCATCTGCCGATGGAGTGGAACATAGACAGATGTATCAAGCCAAACGCTTAGGCCGATCATGTATCTCTATCGCTTGTCCCGCGCTCTCGCTTGCGTAATATGACAATGAGTCATGCTTTTTCGTGTATACAGCCGGCGTTCATCGATTTATAAGATGTTATCACGTCAAAAAAAAAAAAAAACAAATTGTTATTTTATTCTTAATTTTTGGAAATATTTTTATGTCGGAAATTAAATGTTTAATTTATTTTATATGATAAACAAATACGCAAATTAAATCAGCCTATAGATATGTTACTGTCGAATATAAATCGCTACACGTAGTGATATGTGACAGTTAGCTGACCACGCCCCCTCAGTGACTCCAAAATGTTTACTGTCTTGTGCGTTTTGACTACGATCGGAGCTGTTCAAGGGATTTATGGTAAGGATTTATGGTCTCTGGACCAACTATAAGGAATATAGTATTAAAAAAAGAGAGATGAATTTTTTCACTAGTTTTGGAATCGATAAAATATAGAACTAAACTATAATTAAAAAAAAAGAAAAAATCAGTCAGTCACTAACACACAGGAAAATATCAGTCAGTCAGTCACTGATTAAGTATGCCTCTGCAGAAGTGGTTTAATCTTAAAAATATAATTCATTTTAAATAAATAAATTATTTATTTTTCCTCATAGTTACTAATTCTAAAAGCCTAGAACTACTTAAAATGAAAATAGCATCTATTAAATTATTTACAACAGAATTTCTGTACTAAAGCTAAATATTATTATTATTATTTCTTTATCGATTGAACAAATCTTTCGCTGAATTTCTCAATTATGCGTGTTATCATATAATAGTATAATTGTAATATAATTTGAATTATTAACGATTTTTATCAATAGTTACATCTATCACAGTTAAGTTTCGTGAATCATCATAATGTTCAGCTCTCAGCATATCTATTTAATTATGGATCCTGTCTTAGATCCTGTAGCCTAATAACTACAGTTCATATAGGGCTAGTTCAACGCGGGTAATATTATCAGAGAGGTTTGGTGGATAAGAAAGCCGGAAACCAACATATCGATTTTTTCATAGTTATGTAATCTGATGAATAAATAGTTATTTATTTCCTAATAAAACGTGTGACATAGGTTATCAATAGTTCTATATCGTTTTCGTGTTTTATCACAAAAAAAATTGTAGGTACTAATATATATCGACATATTATAAGATGTGTTTATAATTTTTTGTAGTTATTAACTTTTAAAAATACTATAAAACGATTTGACTAAGTTTTTTAATAGACTGTTAGGCAGACGAAAAAAAAAAATCAGACAGAAAAAAGAGGTTCTTTAGTATTTACATATACAATGTATGCGTGATTTTTTAAAGTGTAATAATTTGATATGGATGGACTTTAGCTATTTGACGGCATATTGTTCAAGGGAATTTTAACATGTAAAATATTTTCATTGATTTTAATAATTTAGAGCTTCAAGTTAAAATATATGAAATTTATTTATTTATTTATGCTTTATTGTACACCATTTTTATAAACACAACTAAAATATACTTAGTAATTAGATAAATGTAGAAAGGCGGTCTTATCGCTAAGTAGCGATTTCTTCCAGACAACCCGGACTACACGGAATATGTATAGAAAATGTAGGTGGTGTACCATTACTATATACTTAATATATAGAAATTTAGAGGAGAGAAGGTAGGTGAGGGGATTCTTATTAAATAATTGAAGTTCTTGATCGCAGTCGGTTCATTATTTTTTTTTTGCAAATATCGTAATAGTCTTGACTAAAGGTTTTCGGAAAAAAAGTATAAATTTATTATGAACATGATATCGTCTGTTGGATCCCTATGTTTTAAATAAATTTCACCCGAGTTGAGTTTTAATATAGATTGTTTAACGCTTTATAATCCGGCATAATGCTTCTGAGCTGTAGCTTGATGTTTTCATTGCCTATATACAGAGTAATGCAAAATGATGTATTAAAATCTGATTGTTAAAATCTACTTGAGATTATCGAGAAACTTAAGACTTTTAAATATTAAGAAAAATAAATATTTGTTATTTAAACTTAATTTTCATTTCTGTCATCGATTCAATTTGACGTTAATATTAATAATTGGACTATATTTAAATATTATATTAACCTGTTTTTTATGACTAGGCATATAGTTTATGTATGTAATAGGTATTGATTTATTATAAAATTAAATTTAACGGTTATTAACAATTAGAAAATTAGATGATTGATTCCAGTAACGTATTAGGGAATCCTGCTATTTTAGTATAATGGAAAAATGAATAAATAAATAAAATAAAATCTCCGTAATTACTATATTTATAATGTCATAGAGATATCAACAAAATTATATATCATTTTTGAAACAATTTGTAACACTTCAGTTCCAGTTTTTATTTCATCATTTTTTTGTATGGCACAAGAAATGGCATACGTATATTATACAAAAGTGGGCTAAATGCTTATAGTATAAAGGACAAGATTATTGCAGATGAAGGAAAACATGTGGTCCTATATCACATTGGAGTCATTCCATATAAAACATCTGAAAAAAAAATGTTGCTGGTCTATCTTAGATCTTGCTCAAGTTTGAGGAACTATTCCTTAGGATCCCAAAGAAAATTTACGCTTATGATTTTTAAATACAACCATTTCCCCACTTACAAGTATTTAGACTTTCAAGAAATGTCATTTTTATGTTTTATCCATTTTAGCTGTAAGAATTTTATTATTTAAGATATTTATACGTTTGAGACCGTGTTTTTAAAGGGAAAGCTTATAAACTTAAAAAATAAATAATAAGAATATTTTTTATGTGTCCGATAAAAATTAAAAACTGAAAATACGGGTTTATTTTTTCATATTTTTCGTTTTTTAACTGAACCCAGCATTACGACTGTATGATGTAAGCAACTAAACTAATCACAGAAACTCACAAATTCAACACAGAACACAGAAATTCAAAAACATAAAAACATCAAAGCGACAAGATTTTTTAAGTAAACTAGTAAATTCTAAGATAAACGCACTCAAATAAATAAAGTCATAAACAAACATAGCTTCATTTTATCTTAATTTGCATTAACTTTTATTTCTTTAGTAAATGAATTATATTTCGTGCTATAAATCAATTATAATATTATTCTTTGCGCCAACTGCTAAATATCTACATCACAGCCTGGAAGTGTTTTAAGGCTAAATACATACGGAGACATGGTCTCCCGCACCACAATGCAGGAAGAATAAAGTTGTAAAGAAGATTTACGGAATACTGTGATACAAGCCCGTGTTACGTAAATATTGTAGATTTGTTTTCAACCGTCAATTACTAATAGTATCTACTTGTTGAAAAAAATAATAATAATAAAGACGTGTATGGTTGTTTGAGTTAACGGTTGCTGCGTTTTTCATAGCGTGATGTTTTATAGCCTAAGCGATGACTCAACCAAATCTAAAAATTATCGTCCGTAAACCGACTTTACAGACAACCAATTTTTTTTCCAATTCTGACTTTCATCTACCGGTCACCGGTGTTAGTAACACGTACATGTGAAAATCTTTGTTAACCAATCACAAGATTATGTCAATATAATACTATGAGGCCTATCAAGTGGTAAAATAGCTTGCCTGATAAGGTCCATCATTCTGTTTCAATTGTCTCTTTTAAGAGTTATTAATGAATAAGATTATAATTTATAAAAACCTGCAATTTTCATTTGAAATTCCGACATATGTATGAAGTATGTAGGTATGAATGTATGAAGTATATAGGTATATATCCGGCACTTCGCAGTGCAGCTACATGGCGTTAAGTTCCAAACCATCTCTTTATAAGTAAAAAATTGGTTGTCTGTAAAGTCGGTTTACAGACGATAATTTTTACGTGATAACGTCATAAGAAAACATAGATGTTGAATTGTATACTTTTATGAATCGAATTGAATTATTATCACATATATAATATGATAGTGTATATTACTTTACATATATATGATGGTGTAGTACTTTTTTATATATATATATGATAGTGTGATATTCAAGATTTTCCAATCTGAGTTATTTTGTTAAGGATAGGAAGATGATAGGAAAAGTAGGAAATCAAGGGTAGTGTTTCAAGTGGTACTCTCTACCAAACAATTGACATATCACAAAACAGTAGGGGTGTGCGATAATTATCGATAATTCGTAAATACTCGATAATTTTCCATTCGATAATTATCGATAAGTGTTATTCGATAATTATCGATAAGTGTTATTCGATAATTTTGATCCGATAATTATCGATAATTTTTTATTCGATAATTATCGATAATTTTCGACCGATAATTATCGATAACTTTCGTCAACTATCGACAATTTTTATCCGATAATTATCGATAACTGTCGCCAACTATCGATAACTTTTCCTCCGATAATTATCGATAACTATTCATTCCATAATTATCGATAACTATCGATAAAAGGATTCGATAATTATCGATAGTAAAATTATCGATATTTTTTTCCGATGAACATCCCTACAAAACAGTTCGCGTGTAGATTGCGTAGCGCCACTGTCTCTTTTACTCGAACGCGGTCCGATGGAGTGTAAGACAGAACGCTTAGGCTAATCGTGCCTCTCTATCGCTTGTTCTGCGCTCTCGCTCACTAATTGTGACAATGATGACGTCATCTTCTTCGAACGGGCACCCCTTCATCAATTTACTAGACGTTATCACGTCAAAAATTAGTTAACCCATGAATGGATTTAATAATGAAACGAGACTTACACGACTATAATATTTAAAACATATACAATTATACATATTACAAAAAAATAGAACAAGATATTATATATATAATCTTTTCTGTATTTAAGGAATCCGGCTGCATGGGTACCACCATCTTGCTTGTTTCTGCCGTGACACAGCTTTGCTGTGTTTCGGAGAGAAGGGCAAGACAGGCAGTGTAATTGCTGGCACCGAGACTTTAAAACCTTATGTCTCTGGATAGACAACACATAGATGAGTTGCCTGGGCTAGTTCCAGGTAAACTAGTTTATGTTCATGGGCGGCGTCAACCACTTACCATCAGGTGGAACGTTTGTCAGTTTGCCTATCCAACTAACATTAAAAAAAATCCTTTCTTTAAATATAATAAGCGATTGAATAACCTTATTAAAATAATTTTATTATAATCGTAAGACAGAATATGCCCCTCTATAAACACAAATCCTTAGACACGCTTAGTTGTTCAAACATACTATGCATATTTACCTAGCAACTCTTCAAAGATTCTCTGACGTGAATCGGAACTACCTAGGGAACACCCGTAAAAATAATTATTGGAAATATTAAAATGGGAAATATTTTTATTAAACGAATCTTAATTATAATATTTGATATTAGTCACTGCCTGATTTCAGCTTAAATGCATGTGACGCGAATTGACTATACCATATTTTGTCATTTTATTTTTAATAAGTTAACATATATTCCATCAAATATTTTATCACGTGAGTAGTGTGTGATTAATGTATATTAAATAAAAAAATATTGCAATAGTCTTGCTGTACAATTTCTTGATAAATATACTTTGTTTTTACAATGTATTGATATTATGTGACGAGCAATATTTGACATATGTTCTGAATGTTTGCCTTTAGAAAAATATTTTATCTATAGCGTATAATATCTATCTAGTTACAATGCAAAATTAGATCTCACGGCTTATAGGTTTAATTTTTAAAATTAATTTTCTTTTTGGAAGCTTAATTATTATTGGAGTCATAAATGGTATGTTAAAGCGTCATGTTACGCTCAAATGAGAAGAACAATGACTTTAAGCTCTGAAATTAATAAACAACGTTGAAAAATCTAAAGAAATCGTAAAACGGGTATAAACGGCCCTTCGCAGTTGTATATATAAAGATTAAGTAGTTTAATTATTTCATGATTTCTTACACGAAGATAAACAATTTAATGCTTTGATCTTCATTCGTTATCAGAACTTGTACTTAGGTCACTCGATAAGTTTTCAGATGCTCGTAATTTAAAAATGGAATTCATTTGTATTGCATATTTTTAAAAATCAAATTAATTTAAAAAAAAGAACGCAAATGGCCAGGTTGCTCGTTTCAAAAAATTATTATTCTCAGCGATGGAGCTTAACCGCGAATATTTGCGCGCTATGATATTTCATGATTTTAAATTTAGTTAAACTGAAAAACTTTGGCTTCAACGATTACAATCAGCGTTAGGAGAGTGTGCCCCATCTCGAACTTTTATATAGATCAGTGAATTTAAAAGAGGTAAAACAAACCTCGAAAATTACCATGTAACTGGTCGCTCACAAACAGCACTAACTGCAGAAAATGTGTGGAGTACTGAAATGATGGAGTGAAAAGACCCACGAATTACTTACTCGGACATCGAAAAGATTCTTGGCGGTAGTTCGGGGAGCGTTAACATTATTTTGCATCAGCATCTTGGAGTGAGGAGGCTTTGTTGTCGTTGGATTCCGCGTTTGGTCTTAGATACTAAAAAACAGGTCCGTGTGGATTGGTACCGCGGAATGCGTCTAAGATTTGAAAACGGAACGTCAAGACGTGTTTCGGAAATCATCAAAGACGACGAAATACAGATTTATCAATATGATCCGGAAAATAAAAGAAATTTTTTTCGTGCGCCGAAGTGACCGTGGCCGAAGAATCGCAATTTCAGACCTATCGGATCAAGACTGACAAAAGTGTTTTAATAGTTGGTTTAGGCGAATGGAAATTTGCATAGATAATGAAAGAGAGTGTTTCGAAAAGTATGTAAAATAAATATTATATAAATGAGATCACATTAAGTTTACACATTATTTGTGAAAAATGGTACATTTTTGAACTTTTCATGTAACCGGGAAAAGTGAAAGTTAATATTTAAATAACAATTAATTTAGTTGGAAAAATGGTGATTAATATCGCGTATTTCCTCCACGTGCTCTTATTAAAGTTTCTACCCGTCTAGGCATACTGAGAATGATGTTATCGATGGTCTCCTGGGATAGTCTCCGCCATTCCTCAACTACGGCGATTCGCAGTTCACCCACGTTGGCAGGAGCTGGAATTCTGGACTTAACTTTTCTTTTCAGCAAATCCCAAATGTGCTCTATTGGGTTCATATCCGGTGATCTCGCCGGCCACTCCATAACAGTGATATTCATATAATTAAGATAAGCTTGAGTTACCCGAGTGGTATGCGGCCGAGCATTATCCTGCATAAAAACAAAATCGTCACCGATATATGGGGCAAACGGTACGAATTTTTCTTCTAAAACTTCTCTGATATAGCGGTCTGCAGTCAGACTCCCCTTTTTTTTTGCGTGGGGAATACTCCGGCGCGGGGGCACCGAAGTGGTTATGCCCGACTCCCGCGGGCTAATAACCCCACGTGTGAGCAGTCATCCGCCTGGGTGGGCCGAGATGGGGTCGCGCTAGCATTCACCACCTCGCCCCGGCGGTAGGCCCGGATGAACTTCCGGGGCCCCGGCACAAGGTGGGGCGGCCTTGCTCACAACAAAGGCCACCCCTCAGACATGTGGGGTCGCGCTGTTAAGTTGGCCGAAGTCCCCCGACTATCGGCCAGCGACCCCATTATTACGAGGGGGGGAGGAGGTGAGCAAACCGTCTCCTCCTTACCCCCGTGCGTCTGCGTCGGAGCGGGTCAGCAGAGGCATCATCCGCAGTCTCCTTCTGCGAAGAGGTAATGATTTAAGAGAATTCTGCACTCATCACTAAACAATGCCTTACTCCATTGGTCCGCGATCCAAAGTCGATGTTACTGAGCAAAACTTAACCTGTTTCTATGATGATTTACCTCGAGCCTTGGAGCCTTGGCGGGCACAAATTAACCCAAACCAGCTTCTTCGAACCTTCTTCGTACGGTACGCTCACTTACGGTTACACCCCGCACTGCTTCTAACTCATGTCGGGTTTGGACGGCCGTCAAACGGGGGTTCCTACGTACACGAAGCCGAATGAAACGATCATCCCTACTCGAAGTGCGTCTTTTTCTGCCTTGTCCTGCTCTTCTCACATAAGTACCGGTCTCCCTGAACCGTTGGATACTGCGATGGATCGTTGAAACTGGTCGACGAAGATCTCTGGATATTACTCTGTAGGTTTGACAATTTCTTCGCATTTTGAGTGCCCTGGCAATGTCCGTTGGGGCTAAGTCAGGCATAATTCAGTCCTCAACTCCAAAAAGATACGCGATTAAATAAAAAAAAAAAACTAACAAAAAAAACAGTATTTCAATGAAATGTTAAATCAAACTCAGAAGGAAGAAATACTCGAAGTTCGCTCCAGGTAAGGTGTATTTGAATAAAATTAAAACAATTGCATAAAATGTGATGTTCAGTTGTTTTCTTAATTTGAAATTATTTCTTTTTAAATTAGATGACGTATAAACCAGCCAGCAACCTTATATGATACTGATATCAAACCTTTTTTTTATGTTCCGCTAATTATGCCAGTGTGTCTATATTTAGATTAAATATTACGTGTGTTATTTCTCCCGTTAAATTTTTTTATACATTTTAGCGTTGGCTGGCCTTTTGTTAATGCTCTCTTGATGGTAGATTTACCATCCATTTTCAATATGGCGGATAGATGTGTTTTTGAAATCCTTCCGGAACATACAAATTGCTTCACAACGATTATGGAATTTTCAAAAAAAAAAAGGGAAAAAAATGTGATAAATAATTATCACTTGAAAATGCGATGTCAACCTGGATTTGAATCCACTGAGTCATCTCAGCTGTAAAGTTAATTAATTTTTAATTCATTATTCCAGCAGTTCCTTTTTTTTTCTTCATAAATAGGTAACATAAAAATTAGTTGAAATTATTTCGAGAATGTAAATCGAAGCTAAAGTAAATTAACATACTCTTTTATTTAAATAAAAAACATATCTCAATTGTTCGCTATTAATGTTTGTCGAATCGACAACTGGTTTCAGAAAACCCGTTTCGTGGTTAAGTAACAGTTATAATAAAAACGACTTTTACGAGAAATGAATCAGCCAATTCTGAGATGCGTTTTAAAACTTTTAGCAACGTAATTTTGGCTGATTTTACAACATATCAATACACACATGCGGGGAAGGTACGGGCGGAAGATGATTCTTAAATAAAACACGCGTCCACTACATTAGCTATTATAACTTAAGACAGATCTCATAAATTCACTCTTGCTTAAAAGTTGGGTACCTAATTTGTTTGACGAATTTGACGTGAAGTTAAAGAGTTTAAAAAATCAATGAGCGCGTTCGAATCAACTTAAAAAAATTATGATTTAAATCTTTATTGTTTTTGGAATCGGAAAAGATATTAGAAATTTCTATTAAGTAACGCATTCTTATTATGTCACATTTTATATTCTTATTACATTTGCCTAGCATTTCAAAATGTCTCCATTTGTAAATTGCGCGTGCGAAACCAGGGTCGTTGACTGGTTATATAGTAAAATACTATTATTCCATATTAAAAAATATATTAAAACGAGCTCAACAATATATGTATTTATTCTTAATTGATACACATACATATGCATGTTGCACAAGTCTCATTACACATACGCACTTGAGTTATTTCATAATTATGAAATCGTCTGAAAATATAATTAAAAAAATGTTGCTGGACTGTCTTAGATTTTTTGATCCCAAAGTACTAACTTTGGGAAGTACAAAAACTTTGAGAGACTATTCCTTAGGATCCCAAAAGAATAAAAACGCTTATTTTATTTTTAAATGCGCCGGTATCCGCCGCTCCGAATTGAGACTTAAAAAAAAATTACTATTTAAGATATCTATGTGTATTTTTACGTGTCCGATAAAAAATATTTATGTAAAATATTTAAGACAAATCACATATTACCTTCCTAATTTAATATTATGAAGTTTTATCTGAACAGTTCTTGAACATCTTATATTACAGAAAGTAGTTTAAATTAATTAAAAAGGAAAAATAACTTTCAATGTGGAATAATATTTATATTTTCATTAGAATTATGAGTACATTGAGAGTAAAAATTATCTATACAGGCATTGATCTATAAAAAACCCTATACAGGTGATAAATAATTGAAAGAAATAACCATCATAATCATAAATCTTTTAGTATTAAAACATTTTTTTTTTATTCTGCCCAAATTTTCTAATTTTCCATTGTATAAGAACTTTTTACTTTTTGAAAACTTAAAAAAAAGATGAATTTAATGGGTACAATCTATTGACAACTTAATATAAATGGAAATTTAAAAAAAAGAGACAGCATTTAAACGATTTTTTTTATATAGAAAGAAAATGATCTTAAATCTGGAGAATTGCTTTGTTGATTTTGTAAGTTTTTTTTCTTTTCCAATTCATCTCACGCTCAGCGGGTCAACAAAAAAACGACGAACAGAATCTCGTTTTGAATTTTACGAACTTGATATTGAATACAAAAAATAATATTTTTTTTATTTTTATTAAAATGTCCTTACATATCTTCAAAATACCTACATAATCATAATAATCTTACATATAATAATCCTAAATATTTATAATAAATTCATGAGGAATCCTGTAAAACGTTACAAATTTAACTTACATTCAGAAAAAAAAGACTACCTACTTAGCTATTTACTCATCTACGTTGAACTAAAAACGAAACATAAGTTATGTGTTATCTACTCTAATTTGTATAATTACACACTTCAAAATTCACAACATTTGTCAGTCTTTCACTAATTAGGATACACTAAGGCCCGATCCACATTACAGTGCTGATCTCGGTTCGTTCTCGGTCCGATCTCAATCCGGTAAAATGTTTTGTATGACGAATCGTTGCTGGAGCGTGACTTGATCGGACCTTGACTGGCACGGATAGTATGAATACTCTCATTGTTTCTTGTGTAACAATATTTTACCGGATCGAGATCGGACCGAGAACGAACCGAGACCAGCACTGTAGTGTGGATCGGGCCTAACAGGCAACAGCCGGTTTATAATTATAAAGTATCTCTTTTTGCAAATTAAATGTAGAATTTTGACGTATGTTATACGACTAGCGTCAGAATTCGATCGATGATTAACAAAATCGAAAATTGATAGATTACTGAAATCAAGGAATTTATATCATAACTGGAACGCTTACTTAACAAAATTGTATATACATTCATGTATCTTGAAATAACTGACATAGGAATGACATTTGTTTCCAACATTAAAGTTACAAAATCGTTCCGAGCATTTCGTTGAATACAGGTATTTTGTCACTTTCTTACGAGTTGCCTTGAATCCATGGCAGAAAGAGATACAATCCCTCTCTTAGGAACGTTTTTGAGTGCACGTGCGCATTCCAGTTTGTATATGAATTCCTTGACTGAAATCGGCCTGCTGTTCGAGTGTTATATGTTTAATTTCATAGTACAGATGATAAGCATTACGACTGTACAGACATGTATAAAGTTGAAGATCGTGATGTAGTAAGTAAGTAAGATACGCTGATCCTGCAGTTGATAAACGAGTGGCGTCGCGTGCGCTCGAGTCTGACGATGTCGCGTGCGCAGGTCTTAATAATTTTACTAGCGATTAATATTATTGACGCAGGTATGTTCATTATTACTATTTTGTTTTAATAACGTATTCCTATGATTTTTTCTTAGTGTATATTTTTATGATAGATATTATTTTTAATGTTTTCTCGGATGTAGTTAATTAAAAAAAGTCGTTTTAGAGCATTGAAGACTTGAAATGACTCTTTGCAAATGTGCACGTGTGTAAATTTAAAATAATTTAAGGTGTATTTTTATAATATAATTACTAACCCATTTTATATATATAATTAATATGATTAGTTTATCATCGATATTCTGTTTCATTATAATTATTTTTAATAGTATAAACTGATATTCGTATGAAAATAGTTTTTATAAATATATATTTTCATTGTTATATATGAGACAATGATGATGATGATGAGATTATATTATCTATTTAAAAAAAAAAGATGAAAATATTCGTCTGATTTCATATTAAATATAATTATTTAAGTATTGATGAAATCTTTTAACGTACTTTGTTAAATAAATTCAACTTGATTGAATAAATATTATAAATTTTATCGATTAGCGTATACTTACCATTTATTCAGTGTCAGCACTAGGACTCCCATACCTCTTAGTCTATATTAGGGCTGCATCTTTGAATCAATAATTCGTTGACAGGGAAAATTTTCACATAATTAATAATGTCTATTAACTTTATACTATGGTAGTTTAAAAGTTTTAACTTATATTTATTTTTAAAATAATAAAAATAAAATAAAAATTAAAGGCGCTCTCGTAACAAAAAATGTGTTGGCATATTTTGATTTATATTATGGAATTTTAAATTTTGTAAAGGACCCTTCGTGAGAGAGCCCGAATAAAACTAAGTCGTAAAAATGAAAAATGAATGAGATGAGAAATGTCTTAAAAATGAATTAAGTTTATCTTAAGCTTTATTTTTGTCGAAAGTAAAAAAAAAAAACAAAAGATGTGTTACTTAATCTCTTTTTCAGAACTCATGATTTTTTGCGCTATTTCTTTGCTGTATAATGGTTAAATTATTTTTCTTACTTAAAAGAGATACCTACTTTAAAAAAATGTACACCTTAACTTAAATTATATAATTTAAAAAATCGTATCATATTCGTTGAGCGTGAAGTGTTATTTTAATATTAATTATTTTAAAAATGTTAAAATTATAGCACTAATAATTTTGTTTACAAAATTATCATCGTATTTTATAATCGAGGAATGTATTTTATTTACTTACACAATATACCGATAAATTAATATTATTATTCTTAATTTAACATATAATTTTTTACACTTGAATTTTCTAGTGTTCAATTTTTTTATAATATTAGAAAGATGTATATATAATTATATATATACACGTACATACACAACATATTATGGTATACAACTATTATTCATATTTGTAAAAATTGAATTACTTAGGCCTTAGGCTATTATAATTCATTAAAAATTATCTGCAATCAGATTTGTGGAAGAGGCTTACATTACTTGATTATAAGTCAAACAGTTAAACAGGTTTTGAATTATATGTAAGACAACACGTGCCAGTGATATATGTTTAAAAATGTTTAAATAAATATTTTTGACATACACACACGGTCGTCTGTCCCTAAGGCCTAAGGTAGGCATCGTTTTAGGTACCTAACAGTCGACTGATACACATTTTTTTAGAATGAATATACATATAAATAATACATATGTAAATAAATACATTACACCTAGGCTCGGGGCGGGAATCGAACCACGATTTTGGAGCGGATAGCAGAGTCACTGCCAACTGCACCAGCGAGCTAGTTAAAACAGATATCACAGATATGTCACAGATATATACGTTAAATTTGTTAATTTTTTTTAATGGAATTAATAGTCATTAATAAGGTAATAGAAAACTTGCTATAGTTAAAACTATAAATCGGATTTTTGAAAATCTTTGTTATAACTACAAATTTTGAGATAACTTTCTTAAGGCCGCTAATTTTATATAAAAAAGAGAAAGATAAAATATTTTATAATATAAAAGAGACTAATAGATGCGGACTAATTACCGAAAATATTATCCAATCTGACAAGCATCGAAGAAAAGCGACAGACTATAAAAATCATATAAAGTGAAACATTGTTAATAAGTGTTTTATATAAAAGTGAAAAAATAAAAACTTGCAAGTTCAAAATTAATATATCTCAATAATAGTTAAGCAATCTTCGTCAAAATTTTAATTTTTTTTTATTTTGTAAAATGTCGCTAGTAAATACTAAGAATAAATAAAAACCGAATAAAATCAAATTTATATTTTTCACGTGTGCCTTAAAACACTTTAAAAGTGTTTTTATGTATTTTTTCTTCTTCTTTTTTTAAATATCTTAAATATAGTAAAACAAAGATACAAACGGATTCAGAATAAAAATTCTGCTTGAAAATTTTCAATAAATTAATTAATAACTAGTTTTCCGCCCGCGGCTTCGCCCGCGTGGAATTCGGTTATATCGCGCGATATGGTAATCGCGCCGCCGCTCCGCGCCTCGCCTACGTCCGATACGCCCCCCCCCCTTCCCCGTGCACGCTTTTTTGTCTTTGTCTTAAACAATTGAACAATCTTACATGATTTATGTTTGACAATAAGGAACTACCATACAAACTTTCGTCCTCTATTTCAACCCCTTCTACCCGCTTATTTTCGCGATAAAAAGTATCCTATGTCCTTACCCAAGTTCAGTTCTATCTTCATACCAAATTTCATCAAAATCGGTTCAGTGGTTTAGGCGTGAAAGCGTAACAGACAGACAGACAGACAGAGTTACTTTCGCATTTATATATTAGTAGGGATTTTATAAAAGTCACATGTCCTACATTAAAGTAAGCCTTATTAAACCAAAACATGTTTGTTGTTTATACATTTTTAATTATAATGTTATATGAACATGTTTCAAACACGTACATTTAATTTCATAATTACTTGTAAAATACGAGTACAGGTAAGTGACAGATATTTCAATTTCAAAACATGTTGAAGATAAAATATATATAAAAACGTGACAATATTACACATAATTTTATCATTACTATCACGACGATCTATACGTAATTATTATAATTTTTACGTGATTCGATTTCGAAATTATAAAAGAATTTAATAATAATAAAATAGCTGTAAAAATAGTAATAAATTATTTCTCAATATATTTTTATTGATATAAAATCAGATATATATTGCTATAATTATATAAATAAATATGTCTTATTATTTGAATACGCAGTACCTACTATACTTGCTAAGTTTTATTATTATCATAATATTATATTAGTTCAAACTTTTACTTACTTTATTTATATTATATATTAATATATTTATATATTTATTATTAGTTTATTTATTATTACTATGTTATATTAGTTAAATAAACAGCAAGAAAATCAACAAAAATATATTTATATAAAATTTGAACTTCGTAATATGTTGATTCTATTAAAAGTTATTCTTTTTTGAATAACGCATGAACTTTTACGCGAGCGACACTTCGGGCATACTAAGTAGTATATGTATCTGTGTCTGCCCGTTTGTCCGTCACAGCAGTGTATATTTTCGTGAAATCGTAATGCTTATGCAATTTCACATGTCCACTATAACAACATAAATGTACAAGTTTAATCGAATTATGAAACATTTTATTTTTCGGGGTTTTGTACTCGATTATTATTGATTAGTTTGTTTTATCCTTCCCCTTCACGTGTGAACTTGTTAAACTTGGTCATTTAATAAGTTATAGAACAATAAGTGATCTCTGTAAACTTCGTTTCTAGTTTTAGTTCATGCTTAACCGTTCAGTTTTGATAATCTATCAGGAACAAGGGCGTAGCCAGGATTCTCTATAGAGGGGGGCAGATAAAGAAAATCCTAGACTGTATTGTAGTAATCGTGGTTTTTAACATATTATAGGTATGAGTATCTCACATTAGTAGTGGAGGTGTTCTTTTATTAGTTTCACTTATCGTTATTAGTGACGTTCATTAGAGTAAGAAAAGATGGAAAAATCTTTTTTATCAGTGATCAGCTGCTCTTCTAGCTCTTTTAGAGGGCGGCAGATGCCTTCCTTGCCCGTACCTCGCTACGCCCATGATTAGGAATAATAATCATTTAAGGTGTTTGTAAATAGTTAAGAACTGATATGACTGAACAAAATATACACATCGCTACTAGATGTTAAAATCTGGGCTTACACAGCTGATATCATAAGCCCTCGATTTGTCTTCAAAGTCAACTACGAAGGAAAGTGTCGTGAGGAAACCTCAATTCCTCGAAATAATCATATACCCATTAATCAATAGTGGAGTAGCATGACGAATTAAGCTAAAAACCTTCTTTCTTATAACGACAACTATGCCCAAACACTGGGACGTTTATAGGTTAAAACAGTATAGAATAGTACGTAATATATGGCTTTACTTCTTTTCAAATCAGATACACAAACAAATTTTTGATAAATTCAAATATTTCATAGAGTGGGAATCGAACCAACAGTTCTCGACTTGTTGCGGCGAAATTCTCTACATAAAGCTTGTACTCGTAAATTTATTTAGGCTCATGGCTTATCAAATAATTATACTTAAACTTATTTTTTTTTCTTATCAGGAGACCTTGCTCAAGAAACATTTAAACATATTTATTTAATATTAATTAAAAAAAAAAGAAAAAAGAAAAGTTAAATCCAAATGTATATTTTATGATTACTTAATCAAGTGTGACAACTTTTAAACACGTTTTTATGTCATACTCGTGTTACATTCGCCATTGAGATAGTCGAAATAATGGTTAGTTTAATAAATGTTACGAGTTTACGTGCATCAACAACAATGTTCTATTGTATTTATTACTGTTGTCAATACAACCTTAAACTTGTCTTGTCAATAGCAAAATTATTTGAGAAGCTGATTGATAATAATATGATATTTATGTTAGAAAATACATATATATTGATTACGTGATCTTAAAAGAGTTTTTAATGCTGTTAGGACGTCTCATTTTTTTTAAAGGAAAAGTTTGATTACGTGAAGATCAAGAACAAAACATTTATTTATTTATTTAATCAATAAAACTTATATCTAACATTACAGGGTACCCAATGTGTTAGTTAAGTTGATTACCAAAAACATTAAATAATCCCACACTGTTTTTGTAAATAAAATAATAAAAATAACAATAATAACATTCTATTTCAACAATTATAATACAAACCAATTTAAATAATTAAATAAAATCATTTTAAAACAATAATAATAATAATTTAATGTCTAATTGTAAAAGAATAATCAAAAATTAAAAACATATAAAATAACCATTCAATTAACAACCAATAAATTAAAACATTTATATCACTTTTAAAAATCAATTTCAATATATCAAATTAAATAATGTCATACCTAATTTAACCATAAAAAGTGAATACACAGATTTATCTGTTAAAAGTAGTAAAAAAAGTTGTTAATTGCGTCAATATAGCGAAATCGAATACTTTATGTACAAGATCAACTTTAGGCTTTACTCTAGACTGGTTTTTATAATTAAGTAATTTTTTTAATTATATAACTTTAACCTAGTATAATTTTTTATTAGCTGTAAGGTTAAAAAAACTTTAAGATTTATTACGTTTTGAAACTTACAAATGATTCGTCTCCATAAAGAACCTGAAATAAGGATCTTATTCTTAAATTCTTATTTAAAAATTATTTATTTTTAAATGTTTCTTATTTCTCATGCCGATCTGAGATCTCTTTTATTTATATGAGGTCTGGTCTCTCATATTTCTCATGCCGATCCGATTTCTTTCATTTATATGAAGGGAGACGCCTGTCTCCCTTCATAAAATAAAATTGAAGTGTCTTGTTTGTAATGGTAAATTAACGGTTTTTTTTAAACAAATGTATATAAATTCTTATTCGTTATTAATACAAAAAAAAAATAGTTTATTATAATTTCTTGTCTCTCCGTCTATTAATTACTGCTAATTTAATAAATGACTAGAAATCAACAAATGAAATTTATTTTAACGGGATATTAAATGTCAGGCAGACCGAAATAAGAACCAAAAACGATTTTTGTGTAGAAATCGAAATGCAATAATCTGTTGCAATGAAGTAGCGGATTAGAATTAGTGTTTGAGTTATTTTAGCATAATAAATGAAGTAAAATCTTTAGATATAAGAGTCGAGTGCCTTAAACTTAGTCCAGGCGTCCTTCACCTCAATACTTTCGCTTTTTTATATCTTTAAAGTATAAATTATTCGTATTTATTATAATATTAGGTTTAAAATATAAAAATAACGTGAACATTACAACACATGTGTGTACAAACATACATATTATATTACATTTTGTTTCACAAAATTGTAAAATTCCAGAAAAGAATTTTACTCTATCGTTGCAAGTGAAAAGTGAGATTTTTATCTTATAAAAAAACTTAATATGTACCCAAATACGCAATTATGGGTAATATATTATGTGTATTAGTAAATAGGAGTTGCGGTGTCAACCAGGTAAAGTCAGTCAGTATTCGACCAAACGAATTACTGACTGACTGGTCGACCTATAAGACAACCAATGCATACACCTAATCAGGAACTAACTAACTAGCAATTAAGGAAAATAAAAAACGGGTGTCTATTTTTAAATCTCTTTGGGAAATTAGTTTATTATTTAAAACCCTCGGATATTTTAAAAATATATATTATCTAAGTCGGAATCAAATTCGCAAGCAACATCTTATACGACTATAAGTTCATAATTAATAAATAAATAAATTAAAGAGTTTTTAACTACTTTTTTTTTTAAAAAAAGAACCTTTTTAAATTTAACCAATTATTATTTTTAACAGAAAATGTCGCGACCACGCCAAAACCAAATAAAGTTCTGGATACCGTCATGAACCCATCCTACATACCAGCAGACGAGAAACATGGTTCCTACTGGAGGAAGACAGCGTCAGAGGTCTTAAAGTCCAAACTCAAAGAAACTTTGAATACAAATAAAGCCAAGAATGGCATAATGTTTATTGGTGACGGAATGTCTCTAGCAACTGTCATGGCTGCCAGGACATTTGCGGGACAAATGGAAAGGGAACTAGGCGAAGATAATATTTTGGACTTCGAAAAATTTCCTGTCACAGGATTGGCTAGGGTAAGCTATTTATAATTATATAACAATTTTCTACCACATTTTCAATAGAATTAAAAATTTAGGCTACTGTTACACGTTTGGCTTAAGTTAATAAAATTTATAATAATAACATTATAAATATTTATGACTTCTTTGGTTGTAATTAATAAACTATGAAACTCCTTAATAATTCTTAAAAAAAGTTATCTTTTTATTTATTTAAATAAAATGTATTTATAATGAAAATTGCACAGGCAGCTTTTATTTCGTAATTAAAAATTGTGTAAATAAAACAAAAGGTTAAATTAAATAAACTAACTGTACTGTACTGTAGGTACTATATCAGCTTGTAAGCAACCCACTGCGGAGTGAATGCCTCTTCTCCATATAGAAAAAGATTTGGAGCTTACTCCACCAAGCTACTCCTCTGCGGGTTGGCGGATATTTCCTTACCACGATTAACGGTCGCTATCTGATATCTATGATAACAACCGGGACGGGAAACCCATAAGAACACATCCAGACCGGGAACAAATATTTGCACAAATACAATCTGCAATCTGCCCCGAGCGGGAATCGAACCCGCGTCCGTCGGCGAGCGGCGTTGGAGATGGATACTCGCACCACTAAACCAGAACGGTCGTTAATAAATTAGCACGTTTTTATGAAAAAGTGGAAAAATAAATTTTATTTTACTACAATTTAGCAGACAAAAAATAAAGCACTATAATTTAACACGAACGTCTATAAAAATAAAACAGTCCAAAAAAATGTTAATCAAAAAATTTCAAAATAGTTTGATGCTATCATATAATTGCTTAAAAACT
This sequence comes from Euphydryas editha, assembly GCA_036937285.1. Lineage (NCBI taxonomy): Eukaryota > Metazoa > Arthropoda > Insecta > Lepidoptera > Nymphalidae > Euphydryas > Euphydryas editha. The sequence goes on from JAUPFZ010000010.1 coordinate 17,521,614, forward strand.
CCTTTCAAACGTTGATTATTATCATTTAACTCTTAAAATTCTGATAAACTAAACACGTTATGACAACCAGTTTTATCAAAAAAATTAAGAAGAAGTTATATAATAAGTCGAAAGTCAGCAAAAACCGTTCTCTTTACTCAGTCGACCAAAGACGGTACAGCAAAAAAAAAAAATACTTTTTAAAAACACAAAAATAAATTAATCCGTCGACTTTCTGAAACCAATCATCATCTTATGAATTTGGAATAAAGTTGTGTTATAATAAAAATATTTAAAATTATAAATATTAAAACGCGTATAAGGACGGTTATAGGTATAGACGGTTATATATATAGGTTGTATAAGGCTGTTTGTAGTTAATGTAGAATCAAAATGCAGGTCGTTTATTCATATTGCCTTTGCACGGGATATTTACAGCTTAAATCAAAATTAAATAAATCGTGCAGAGTTGTTGGTATTTAAAATAAGTTTTCTATAATTAAAATATTGAATATGTAAATCGTATTCGACTATGTATTAAATATCGAACTCGTGTCTTAAATACACACGCGAACATCACGTGATAATTAAGAAATTCATATTATGTCATATACACTGAAGTACTACATAGTCTAGATGCATGTATGTAAATGAGACAAGCATACCATTAATATTATGTACATAAAAATTGTAAAGAGTTTGTCCGTTTGTTTCTAAACAATCTTACTAGTAACATAATTGAACAAGTAGATATGCTTAATTAAAAAAAATTCAACTCCTCCCCCCCCCCTTCATTCCGCCATTTGCGGGCGCCATTTTAAAAATTTATATAGCCTATGTCACTACTACAATTTAGACAAATCTAACGACACCTCATATGTCAAAAACCGTCCAGCTGTTTGGGCTGTAGGGCGTGCCGAAGAAATGGACATACATACATACATACATACACTCGAAAAACATAACCCTCCTTCTGTCGCAGTCGGGTAAAAATGACAACAGTTTTGTTACATATGTCTGAGGAAGCACTGGTCTATAAAAATGACGTCGTTACTCTTAAGAGCGATGCAGTACCTATCTATTAAAGACCGATTATTTTTACTACTTTAGAATACTAGTATTTGAATTGTATCATTCAAATACTAGTATTCTAAACTAGTAAAAACAATCATTTGAATAGTGTCAGTTTTTCGATGAGAAACGAGTGGAATTAAAAAATAAATAGCAATTATGTTACATGATAACCTATACTGAAATCGAGCTGAACCTTTATTGAATTGGAACACTTGAAATAGCTGAATCAGCGCCCTTGTAATGTAAAACATATTTACTACCGTAATAAACCTACTATTGCATATAACCCCATTGCTTTAGCATAGCATTTTAAAGAATGATGTGACTATTGGTAAACTAATATAAATTGATCTATGACTTTTAATAATTGACATATATACGTAAGAAGATTTGGTTTTACTTTAAATAGGTCTAGTTAGTTCAACCCATTTTGAGGTGCGTAATTATTAGATAATTTCAAGTGTATCAAATATGTGGGGTACATAGTGACAGAAATACCAGCGAACGGATTGCGTAGTCCTAGTAATCGGATTCAATTGATACATTTTGGCACTAAAATACCATATTGACTTAATCCATTAGGTTTTTTGTATTTCATTTTGATTCAATCATGATTCACATGAACACACAAATTCATAATATATCAGCAATAACAAATATGGAATAATTAAAAAATTGTTTTTTCCTTAAAATATAAAACTCCTTAAAACCGGTACTTCAAGATAAATGTTCTAAGATCGCAGTTTAAATATAATAGATTATTTCCTTATTATTTATTTTATTTATACGTTAGGAGTAACTCAATTCGTTGATAAATAATTTAAATCACGTGCATTTATATGATGATAATAATGTAATAAAAATTTTGTAAAAAAATTATTGTGTTCAAAATAAATAGTAGATAAGTTCTTTGACACCTGAGTAAACAGTCAGAAAAACATCGAAGTTTAATTAATATCCATTAAGTAAAATCCATTGGATAAGCTTTGGGTATGCAGCCTTAATACATAATATTCGAACTGTAAAGGAGCCATAATTATCGAGGCAACAGGTATTACAGAATTTGAATTATAAATAAGTTTTAGCAAATTAATTTATTACTTGTAGATCTAAACTCGTTAGGTCAATATCAGGATACAATCTAGGATACTACTTATACAGTTTTACTTATATTTATGTAATATCGATTTTGTGAACATAATAATTTTTGAGCAGTATAAAATTACCAATTATCTATATTATATTAATACGTGAAGCAAAAACTTTGTACCCCTTTTTCGAAAGTTACGCGGACGGAGAAATATGAAATTTGGCACAGTTAAAGTTTAGTACCCGGATGACCGAGCTTTGCTCGGTTAAATTATATTTAGATACATTACATATTGATGAAAAGTAAAATAATAGGAACTGGTTATTAAAATAAAAAATAAAAAGAGCTCTTAATTCAAAAAAAAAAAAAAAAATGAAAAAAAGATTGGTCTGTAGAAACCTGGATTCGAACTCAGGTTTTCTGGTTTCGAATCCGCCCGATTCCTATCCGAGCTAATAGAAGCTTGTCAGTGACAGCGAACTTTACCTTCGTATTCTAATGGTATTTTTTGATTGCGTAAAAAAAGGGATAAAACAACATTTTCTGAAAATAAATCCTAGCTAGATCGATTTATCGCCCCCGAAACCCCCTGCATACTAAATTTCATGAAAATCGTTGGAGCCGTTTCCGAGATTCCGATTATATATATATATACAAGAATTGCTCGTTTAAAGATATAAGATATGGAGAAGTGCAGAATGCTAATATTTTTATAATAATGCTCAAAGATACATTAAATTAATTAAAAAAAAAGCACTACACACACTACGGCACACACACAAATGCACAATGTACATATACACACAAATTTTGTTTATTGTAAAAGTCTGTTGTCAACACGGTTTATAGGTTCAATGACTGCTGGATATGCTCACCATGTTATGCGCAATCATATTTATATGATGTTGACAATGCTGTTAATTATAGATTAGGTCGAATTTCGACCACTGGGCGACCACTAGTATTATTAATATCGACTATTTAAAAAATCTATTAAATGCTGTCATGTGTTGTACCAGGCTGTAACAGAGATTATGTAAAAGATAATCGTTCAAGATTAATCCACAACTTGCTTCATAGAAGGTTTGTGTATGAATATGCGTAAATATTTTTTTTGAAACATGAAATTGACCGCAGTATGTTTTCCTTGACGACGAATTTTAGAGATAGATTTGGTATTAAAAACTCAATGCTGCGAGTCTGGATTTCGATTTTTCGTGACCGCGTGCTATCGATTCTCTTATTCAATCCACTATGTCACGTTTAAGGAAACGATAGAGGTCGCACGTACTATGACTAAATAGATACCACTATTTTGGAGAGTAATCATAGAAATACAGATTTTTTTTATCATTATAAAATTTAAATTAATTATTATTATAAGGCCGTCCGACGCTGCGCTTGCCGATACGTGGTCTCCACTCGAGAACCTTTCTGCTTCATCGGCCGTCAGTTCTACGAGCTATATACCCTGCCCACTGCCACTTCAGCTTGCAAGTCCGTTGGGATATGTCGGCAACTCTCGTTCGTCTGCGGATCTCATCATTTCTGATTCAATTTCGTAGTAGCAAGCATAGCCCTCTCCATTGCACGCTGTGCGACTTGGAGCTTGTTTAAAAGGCCCATAGTAAGAGACCACGTCTCAGATCCGTATGTCACCACTAGTAACACACATTGGTCGAAGACTTTCCTTCAGGCACTGAGGTATGACGGATGAAATTTAACTGCCCGAACGCTGCCTCGAATGAAGCCTCGAACGAAACGCTGCCGAGTCCTAACTGGATTCGACAATTGAACTCTCTCTCAAAGTTGGACCTACCATGTTGGGCATTTTGTCCTGGGTCTCGAAAACTACCTCGAGAGTAGAATCTCCAACCGATATCGGGATGGGAATGTTGAAGTTCGTCTTAAAGTTTGTAGAGTTAGTAGTAGTAGTAGTTTGTAGTTGTTAATGCCTTTATTTAAATCTGGAAGTACCGCAGATCCTTCTAACTTTCGTCCAATATCGGTACTTCCCACTTTCAGTAAAATCTTTGAAAAAATTATCTTAAATCAACTTCAAAAACATTTTGAAAGTAATGTACTCTTACACAATAAACAATTTGGTTTTACTCGCGGCCGGTCTACTACTGATGCTGGAATAAAACTTTTAGAGACTATTTATGAGGCCTGGGATCAGTCACACGATGCCTATGGTGTATTCTGTGACCTTTCTAAGGCATTTGATTGTGTCCAGCATCAGACATTAATCAGGAAACTACATCATTATGGAATCCGGGGTACCGCTCTTGATTTTGTCACTTCTTATTTGAGTGGCAGGACCCAAAGCGTGGTGATCAACGACAAGCGGTCCCCCGGCTCTCTTGTAACAATGGGAGTACCTCAAGGTTCGATTTTAGGCCCCTTTCTATTTCTGGTTTATATTAATGACCTCCCTCATCTTGTTAGAGATGATCATGAGATAGTCTTGTTTGCAGATGATACATCTTTACTGTTTAAGGTTAAACGTGGACAAAATTCACTCGACGATGTAAACAGGGCTCTCTCTAAGATTATCCATTGGTTTAATGTAAATAATCTACTATTAAATGAATCCAAAACAAAATGTGTGAGATTCACTTTACCGAATGTTAAGTTGGCTACAACCAGTATCAGGATTAGGGATAAGGAAATAGAATTGGTCGATCAGGCTGTCTTTCTGGGTATAACCTTAGATTCAAAATTACAGTGGGGTCCTCATATTGGAAAGTTATCTGGCAGACTCAGCTCCGCAGCTTACGCAGTAAAAAAAATACGCCAGTTGACGGATATCAAAACCGCGCGATTAGTATATTTCAGCTATTTCCACAGCATCATGACTTATGGTTTACTGCTGTGGGGAAACGCTGCTGATATTCAATGTATATTTATTTTGCAAAAGAGAGCTGTCAGAGCTATGTACGGTATGGGTACCCGTGAGTCTTTACGAAATAAATTTAAGGAAATAAAAATACTAACTGTTTATTCTCAATATATTTTTGAAAATTTATTATACACACATAAAAACAAAAATAAATTTGTCAAGAACTGTGATAGACATAATATAAATTTAAGAAATAAAAATAAATTGGCAATTCCTAATTTTAGGCTCCACAAAATAAGTAACTCTTTTGTAGGTAACTGTATACGCATGTACAATACACTGCCTGGTAATGTGCAAGACTTGTCCCTAAATAAATTTAAACACTTCATTAAATCCAAATTATGTAGTAAGGCATATTATAGCATTAAAGATTTTTTAAATGACAAGGCTGCTTGGCAGTGACATGATATGCTCGTTCTCTGTGAATATTTTTTTTTATATTGTATGTACAAAATATGATATGTTAAAAAGAGTACCGAGAGTTTTTTTTCCTCCGGCTTTTTTTCTCTCGGCCTACACTAGGAACATTATTATATTATTGTAATATTTAGTAAAGCCGATGATGATATTGTAGATGTCTACCGAGACATTTTTTTTTTTTTTTTGACGTTCGTTGAGTGTGTGTAATCAATCACCTAATAACGAATAAAATATTTTGATTTTTTTTTTTTTTTTTTTTTTAGAGGTATATATATACTTCTTTTTGGAGACATTGCAACAGTATTTTTACTAATTTTTTTTTAATTTTTAATAATATATTTATATCGCTTAATAGTAATAAGATCATTTAATTTTACATTTATTTACATGCCATATATTTCTTCCATTAACCTCTTTGGTAATTGTTTTTAATGTGCACTTAATAAACAGGATACGAAACACTTAAAATAGATAGACAAACATAAATATAGTTTCGGGAAAATATACCTACACTCAAATTGAAAAAAGAATAAATATAATGATTGTTTTACAGCAAATCCTTTTATTCTATATATTAATTAAGTTTCAAGAAAATCGAAATAACAGACAAACAAAATAAAAACAAATGTATAAATATATATAAAAATTGTTCGAAAATATATTATTTTGAATAAAGTGTATTGTACAACACTTAACAATAATTGTTATGAAAAAAATGTTCATTGTACAGAATTAGTCTCGGTGTAATATTGTTATGTGTAGAGATTAGTTATAAAATAACAAAGTTTTTCATTTAAGGCCAGGATATCCCAAACCACCCTATAAGATCTAGTTTTAATCTTTAAATTATAGTTTTAAATAATAGTTTTAATTTGTTCATTACAAATCATTAATGATGATTTTACATTAAAAACGTTATTAATAATTTGCAATGAATCAGGATACGCATTATATTATATGCTCGTGTCGAATTACGAAAACACATTATTGATTTGACACGCGTTTTAAATAAGTACGTAAGTACCTACACATTAAATACTAATCGTTTTTTTTTTGGTCTTTTTAGAATATAATATGGCTTAAAAATCTTTTATATCTGCGCAAAAGAACTATACATATGAAGTTAATTTGTTTATTTTAAAGCCAATCGTGAGAATGGCTGATTTGGTACAAATATCTTCTTGTTAAAAAATATTTTATTGAAGCACGTTTCATCAATATTACAATTCAATTCTTGGGTTTAATGGCTTTCAGATATCACTATTAAAAAAAAAATTATAAATTGACAAAAAATATCAGAGGTAAAGGTAAAAAAAGGAAAAAAAAAACTTGAAAAGGCGGTAAATAAAAAAAGATTTTTAAGAAACTGCGTTGCCATCTGACCTCTAACTAAACACGTAATACCCAGCTCGACTACAAAACAGTACATGGATGAACACAAACAGCAATTTATTTTTTTACCTTATTAAGTTTTAATTATTTAAGTCCAATTCTTTGAAAAAGTATATTTAGCAGTAATTTTGCAAAACTTATAACTTTCAGCAGCAACAATCTTGAAACAATTTATTAATATTATTTAATATTAATAATTATTGAGAAGGTCTATCGTATATCTTTATATTTCATTATAAATCATCAACATATTATTATAAACAATCTACATAGTATACAGTTACAAAAAATACGAATATTATTCCAGAAACATCAGAAAAAGAGAGATTTTTGAGGAATTTCCTCGATTTCTCTGAGATCTGTCAACCATTTTCTGTTTTAGTAAAAATACGATAGCATCTTATCATGCCCTTTAAAACAAAAAAAAATGTATTTTTCTTTAATTGACTCACAACTAAAGGCACTAAAAAATAGACAAAAACGAATAAAGGCCGTCCCTTCCTCCCTTTGTGAAGTTTATTAAAAACAACCAAATAATACATGAATAGCTAAATTGTTTGAACAGCTTCTTCGGGTAAGTTCTGACATTATTGCATCAAAATAATGTATTCATTTGGATGACAAGAAAGAGAAAATAGAAGAACGAACTCTTAATATTATAGATGTCAGTATCGATAAATTACGAAAATTCAGTAGATGACCTTATTATGAGTAGGACTTAGTTTTTCGTTACGTGCGTAATCTAAGTGTCTGTCGTATTTACATTTATTACAGTACTTTTCATTTTATTAATTAACGTTGTATATATATGAAATAACAATAGAAAGAAATTGTAATGACTTAATGCTACAACATAATATGTTTAGTTTATAAACTAACCGCAGTAACCGCAAGCGCCCGTGTCAATGGTCACCATGGCTATATTGCCCATGTCAACTTTTTTTCCATACGGGCATTAGTAAGCGAAGTGCACATGTCAACTACAGTTTGATTAACGTATATTACATTATCACCGGCGGGAAATTACGTAACAAAACGTGAGACGCCTTGGGCAGTTTTGTGCAGTTGGTAAACTAAAAGGTCATTGCCCGGACACTCAACCGGGTAAGTAGTGATAACGTAGAGAAATAAGACAAAAAGAGCAGTCATAGATAAATTTGTCACTGCAGCATCAGGGAAAAAAGTGGATGCACGTAGCCAGCGCCGTGATTTTGTGCCATGACTGCCGATTTTCAGTGTGCCAATTTGTGTAATTCCTCCAGTGAGAAATAAGAAAATATTAAAAAATAATAATATCAGAAGTATTTAATGATAAAAATATGGTGAATATTATAAAATGAGGTTTATTACTATCTCATAGAAAACGTCATATCATCATCAAGTCATAGCGTCATATTTTATTATCTGTTATAATATAGTTTTGAAATCAAAACTTTTTTTTCTGATAAATGTGTGTTGATGTTATAAAATCCCATATTTAAAAAAAAACTCATTACATTCGTTCTCTTCTAATATCAGTATTTCATTTAAAATAATCTTATGCTTCGATTATTAAACATTTTGACCACGGATTTTTCCTGTTGTGTTAACTGCGTACAAAAAACCACCTTCATAATAACAATAATAATATAGTTAATCATTTCTATTTAAAATGAGTGGTCTCATTTTTAGTATCCTGTTGGCCTTTAGGACATAAGCAATTAAATATTTATTACAATCTTGCACAAAGCCAATATATATTCAAGTCCTTATTGAATTTTATTTGATAAACAATGAAGTATAAAATGTCGGTAATTGTAAATTGGCGTTAACCAAAGAATTTATATCATAACTAGAACGCTCACTTAGTAAACTTGTATATTCAAATATGCACCTTGAAATAAACGACATAAGGTTGACATTTCTTACCAACATGTAAAGTGAAAAATTGTTCCGAGCATTTCGTTGACAACTGATGTTTTGTCTCTTTCTTACGAGTTTTGCCTTGAATCTATGGTAGAAAGAGACGCAATCCCGGGTTAAGAAACGTTTTTTGAGTGCACGTGAGCATTCCAGTTTGTATATAAATTCCTTGGCGTTAACGTAGCGTGACATTTTAGAACTCCTACTCCGATAACAGTGAAAAAATATATATCGACATTTGACTGAAAAATGAATTAACCATCCATTGTCACCTCCTATTTCTAATTTGAGCCATAATATTTTATTTTATGGGAAATCTTCGAAACGTGCGTCAAAATTTCCTTCGGCAATAAAAAATAGCTTGTCACAATGATAGGAAGGAAACGCGGTAGGAAATTACTTGACACTTCATTGTTAGTCCATCTTGGTTCCACAAGGTTAAAAAGACAATGATTTTGACGTAGGAAGATATATGCATATTTTTTTGAAATACTTTGAAATTAATTCAAAATTCGACACGATGGACATTTATTCAAAAATGTTTATTATTATTTTGCAATAAGCGTAACTTGAAAGATTTTTAACATGACTTACCATGACATTGAGAGGTTTACCGATCGTGAAAAATAATATCACGTATGTCATTTAAGGTTATAAGAAACGACCATTACCAACACATAAATGTTGTTATAATGATGCCATAAAGGTACAATTATGACATTATTCCATTAAGATAATAGCAAAATTGCCAAGAATAACCACTATGATATCCGCTATTGATTGACAGGTGTGATATAACTTAGGCCACTTATTACATTTAGGTCATAAGAATGATATGAGATTTAAATGGCATACGGTATATAACCAGGACAATTTATTGATTATTTGCGAGACATATGTGTAAGTTCTTTATTTCTTTTCAGACCTATTGCATAGATGCTCAAGTACCAGACTCAGCATGCACCGCTACTTCCTACCTCACGGGAGTTAAAACCAAATATGGTGTTATCGGTCTGGATGGCAACGTCACACGGGGCTCCTGCTTCTCACAGCTGCATAAAGCCAATTGGTCACCATCTATTGGTCAATGGGCGTTGGCTAAGGGATTGGACGTTGGTGAGTTTGCTGATTTTATATTTATTTTATGTTTATAGTTTATTAACGTTTAAAATGTAATAAACATTTTAATGATATAGTACTAGTATTTAAAATAAAACATAAACACATATAATAAAAAAACATATATTTAACCAACATTTCAGACTTTTATAAAAAATTATTTCAAGGGAAAAAAATATAATAATTAAAAACCTCATGTTTAGAAACATCTTTGTTTAATTTAACTAGTATGCCTGCTAAAGAGCAGATATTCTAAGATAATATTTGAAAGGAGAATGCCGAAACCTGTACCAATTGCATGTTAATAAAATATATCCCGTAATTATTTTGATGTTTTTTGACTACCATTAGCAAATTATGAATCATTATAAAACCCGGGTTTACGAAATGTAATATAAAAGTTCCAAATGTATTTCCGGTTCTCAAGAATTTGATAGATTGCCAGCATAAGAAAATCGATTTCAACCAACAAAAAAATCGATAATAGAAATCAATGGCTGCAATAGATCGAAGCCAAAATCGGCTGGGTATTGATCATGTGACCGATTACCATTTTCGATGCGTTCCGCTGAACGCACTTTTTTTTTAGTAGTTTTAGTAGATCACTGCCAAGGAATTTATATACAAACTGGAATGCTCACGTGCACTCAAAAAACGTTCCTATGGCCGGAATTGCATCTATTTCTACCATGGATTCAAGGCAACTCTCGTAAGAAAGAGACAAAATACCAGTAGTCAACGAAATGTTTGGAATGATTTTTCACTTTACATGTTATAAGCCAATGTCAACCTTATGTCAAATATTTCAAGGTGCATATTTGAATATACAATTTTATTAAGTGAGCGTTCCAGTTATGATATAAATCCCTTGATCACTGCTCAGTTGTTTCGACGTTTTTGTGACAACGACACTGACAGAAGTACAGTATGTAATCGCTTTTTGTAATCGAAAATCGGAAATGAAATCCGATGGATAAAATGGCGTCCGATTGCGATAAATCGCTGACAATCATCGCAATTAAGTGTGCGTTAAGCAGATAATTCGTAATCGATTATCAATGAATAATGATAATTAACAAAACGATTGCATAATACCTCGTTTCCACGGACACTTTTTCACCGGGCTTTAAAAAAGCGTTCAAATGACACAAATTGATACTCATGTACTCATTTACACGAAAGCGCTTTTAAAGCGCGGCGCTTTTTTTATCGCAGATCTTCGACGGTCTGATTGGACGTCAACAAATTGAGCATAAGGAACTACGTGTTTCTGTTCAGAAGGACGTTAAAAAAGCGCCAGTGGCGGTAGGTTCCGGGACATGGGGCGCTGTAGCCGTTGCATGTATTACTATTATGACGGTGATTTTTAAATTAGTGTTAAAAAAATCTTTGTTCTGTGTGATTTTATTGAATAGAAACACATCGTTTTGATTAATTGACTTGATTTCAGACTTTGATCGAACAATTTATTCATTATTCGATTGTACATTAAATGATATCGATTTGAATCTAGATAGCAACACTCATGGCTGTCAAGTTGTCAGTTATGAGCTGAGCAACTGTCAAATGTCACATTTTCGTTCGGTTCCTTTCGTCGCTTACGCATCGTTCGTTTTTGTGTTATTATTTTATTCTGCTGTCGGCTGTTTTTGTTCGTTGAGTTGAGCTTTGTTTCTCCGAATCAAAACTTCGTTACTTGTAACTTGCTATAAGCTGGTTTCAGGTTTGCAGTGACTCTTTCGAGATAGACTCTTTCGAGATAGTGACCCTGGTTATGATAAAAAATCTCAGAACTGCGGGTTCGTAAACAAAAACGCTACATGCCAACGGTAATATTATGGAATAAGCTGGCTAAAAATGTTTATTTCATGAACATGCAATTGGTACAGGCTCCCATACAAAAATCGGCATTCTCCTTTAGTGAGAAAACTAAGAAGCAGATCTCTATGTAAATTTTATCGTTATTTTATTGAAATCTGATTGTATCAAAATTTATTATTATATTTTAGACAGTCGTTAACTTACATGTGTAGCGAACGAAGCGAAGTGAGTGACGTCGTGTGCATTATTAGTATTCAATACAATCATATAACTGTAAATATATGTGTAATACTATTAAGGTTATGTGTTTTTTAACCTCGTTAAGTATTGAACAAGAACATAGTTTTGAATTAGATACAAGGCTAGATCTAAAAAATATTGTATATACATATATTAGAAATTTAGGTTTAAGAAATATTAATATATTAGCAGACAGACACAGAACCTAACAGTAGCTGTTACCTATCCAGAGATAGATCTAGTTTTACATAAGATGGGTTGAAAATTAAAAAGGACATAACAAAATCACATGTTTATTTAAACATTAATTTTAAATAAACCTTAAAAAAGAACGCAGACAAAAAGTACTATTATAAAAACTTTTATGCATTCATGAGTTTAGTTACATTCTTGAAGATTGTATACTTACGTGTTTTTGAAACGGTGTAGAATAATAATAAAAATATGTTGTTTTTTTTTCTACTTTGAAACGCTTGATTGAACAGCCATTGAACTTACTTGGATACGGTAAATTACGATTTTATTGTAAAGTATAAACGGTATTTACAGATACTCTCTGTATACCTTTTGTTTGTAACTCCCGCTGTATTTAAACTTTACATCCAATAGTATTCGGAGTATTAAAAATAATAAAATATAATATAAATTATGATATCCGGATGAAACATGGGGGGGGGGGTGTACGCTATTTTGTGTCACGTTCAGAAACGTCAACAATCACAATAACGACTAAACGGCACAAATATTCGTCAATTATCCAAAGTTATGTTTTTGTGCCGTTTGCAGTCGAAACACTTGGACCTTGGAGTAGCAGTGCAAAAAAAAAATCTAAAAGAATTAACCCCACGTCTCATAGCCTCCACTGGTGACAAGAGGGCTGGTGCATTTTTACCCGACTGCGACAGAAGGAGGGTTATGTTTTTCGAGTGTATTTATGTATGTATGTATGTATATATGTATGTATGTATGTATGTATGTATGTATGTATGTATGTATGTATGTATGTAAGTATGTCCATTTCTTTGGCACGCCCTACAGCCCAAACGGCTGGACGGTTTTTGACATATGAGGTGTCGTTGGATTTGTCTTAATTAAAGTAGTGACATAGGCTATATAAATTTTCAAAATGGCGCCCGCAAATGGCGGAATGAGGGGGGGAGTTGGTTTTTTTTCTTACTGTAGCAATATGGGTATCAAATGAAAGCTAGTAAATTGTTTTATTCTTTTTAGTTCATAATAAGAGTATTTTACGCAGTCGGGTTTTTTGATTTTTTTAATTAAGCATACCTACTTGTTGCCCAAAGAATCGGAATTGCGATTCAACGGGGAAATGCTGCTAGTATTCTTGGCACCATTCCACGCGGACATGATTTATACCAAAACTGTTTGTAAATAATTATTTTAAGTTTTGAATTGTAAATATGTATAATATTGTAAAATTTCTTTAATAAATTCAAGAACGTTTTATATTATATATGTATCTACATTACTTTTGACTCATGTTATTATCTTTACTAAACTCAAAGATTTTTTTTGTGTGTTCTACGCGATGTACTCGCCAGCTGTAAACCAATTTTACTATTTAATTTTCACAATGAATAGGGTATTGATTCTCATGGGTATTGATTTGAATCAATTTCGTGTTTCAACGGAATATTGAAGTAATTCAATTGTTACATTAAATTCGAATTGATAATTTATCTCTTGGATAATTTGTTAAGAAATAGGAATGACTTTGATCGAGTCCAGCGAATAAAAGGATTCTGCCGATATATTAAATAGCGATATAATCGCTGATAAATTGTGATATCGGGATGAAACATGGGGTGTCCGCTATTTTGTGTCGCGTTCATAAACGTCAAGATGAAGTATGCATGTCTACGCATAGAAAAGTGCGTCGCGTACTACGAAGAGATGCTGCATTAACGTTCTGTTGTATCTTACTGTAATTATACAATATTTTTAAAAAGAACCTTTGCGCAAGAAATGCGTAACTTTTAAATTATATTTAAAAGCTCAGTTTGTATTCGGTTTGCAGATGTCGTTGTACCGTCTATGAGTCTTAACTCATATTATTCGTCATTTGTACTATTGTCTAATATAATGACGCAATACTAAGCAATGTTTCTACAATTTTAATGGTTAATTATCTATCCGATACTCATTCTGTTTAGTAATTTTTTTGATGTTGTTTCAAATAGGTGTATCTTGATTAGCTATGTCATCGAACTGTATTGGCATTGGAATTCAAAACGAATCTCTCGAATCTTATAAACAAATTACTAGCCTTAAAATTAAATATGTGTATACGAATAGGTCTTTAATTCAAAATTTATTTCTTAGTCGTAATATAATATAAATAAAAACTAGTACGATATAGTTTGACAATTCGATAGTCGATATATCAAACCAATTGCAATGATGATGGTCATGGGTCACAGTCACGTTTTTGAATTAAGATTTTATAAATAAGTCAATCTATACTTATTAAATGTTATGTTCTGTCTGACTTATTTATCATCGCTGTACTATGAAGCCAAACATCATATATTGAAGCTAGATATAAAATTTTGGTTGCTAGGCTTGTTCTCTTTTGTACATTGTATGGGTATACATATACATATTACAAAATAAGGAAGGATTATTGAAAATAACAGTTCTATGAAAGTGAAATAATGTAATAAAATTCATACCATTTGAAGGGAGAAGAACCCTCTAACAAATTTCTTAGAATATGTTAAATCGTTTTTAGTTAGTTTTAATAGTTTAGTTAGTTTAATTACAATAATGTACAAAATATGTGCGTGAAAGCTAAAGAAAATAAAATTAAATGATGTAATGAAGATGAATGTTAAAATTTTGAAAATAACTTTAATGAATTAAAGATGCAATATAATCTTAATATATAAAAGCGAAAGGTCACTCACACATTTATCACGATATCTCTGAAACTAGAGAACTTACGAAACGAACCTAGAGACTTGAAATTTGGTAAGAATATTCCTTTAGCCGAGTAGAGATCAGTTAAGAACGGATTTTACGAAATTCTACCCCTAAGAGGGGGGGCAAAGTTTGTATGGGACAACGTGATTCCTTGGTCCAATCTGCTTTAAATTTTGGACAAATATTCTTTAAAAGAATCGATTAAAGATATGTTTCGTATTTTATCGCAGTTCATCCCCTAACTGGGTTAAAAGGGGGTAAAATCTTATTTGATTTTTAGTTGATATCAATACTCCTTAGTGCTTTTGATTTAAATTACATTTTATTTAAAATCTATCATATATATAGTCTATTATAAAATATTTTCCAGTATCTGATAGATACTGGATTTCATCCAAGATGAAAATTTGCTGGAAAAGTACAAGGATAATTCAAATGTTATCAGTTACATTGTTGAATTAATCTTAAATTAAACAAAAAATAAATTAGGTTGTATAAAAGATCAACAAGTTCTATCTAGTTTGAATTTTATTTATTTTATTGTTATTACTTTAAATTATAATAAGAGATTAATTTAGAACTGACGAATAAGTCAATGACCAATAACTATATTACCTTACTTTAGTTAATTCTTTGAATTATTATTTTTAATTGTAGATGTGTTCGACCGTTATGCTATAATGGTGCGAGCAGTCGCTTCAACGCTAGCGGTCGGGGGTTCGACTCCCGCTCGTAGCAGATATTTATATATGTATAAATATTTGTTTCCTTTCTGGGATGTCCTTGTGGATCTCCCCTTCGTGCCTCAGAGATCACGTAAAGCCGGCAGTACAGGTTGTTATCATAAATATCTGATAACGATCGTTACCTACTCATAGTAGGGGATTTATCTGCCAGCCCGCAATGGAGCAGCGTGGTGGACTATGCTCGAACCTTTTTCCTAGTGGGACGTTTACAGGCTGATTCAGTTTAAATGTGCTCGAGATTAACAATAAAGTTCAACATTTGTTATCTTTCAAAATTTTCATAAAATTTATAACCATTAATTATTACTTAATTTAGGACATACTTAAAACTAGACAACAAACAAATATTGGTACAAATACAAATATCTGCCCTGAGCGGAAATCGAATCCGTGACAGCTGGCGTGTAGGCGACTACACGCACCACTATATCAAAACGGTTGTCATATGAGAATTATATGTAATTATCTCTAAAAAATCTCTTTAGTTTAGCTCGTTTTAAATTTTGAGTACAATACAATACAATACAAGTACTCTTTATTGCTCACCAAAAATAAAATTACAAATACAGAGTAAAATTTTTATAAGAAAAATGTACAAGAGGCGGCCATATTGCTAAAGCAGCAATCTCTTCCAGGCAACCTTAGGTAGAGGATATAAATAGGACGGTAAGGGGTGTACAAAACATCCACAATATACACACATACATACACATACACGCATATATACACATACACATTAAATATATATACATACATTCAAATACATACATACATACATTCAAATACATACATACACAAACACAAATAGCAATATGTCTACATACATACGCATACATACGAGTACATATACTTTAATATATTCTGAAACAAAGCTATAGAGTTAGATAAAATTCTTTTATTATATTTTTAAATTAGTATGTTATTTTCTTAAATTCTAGTTTTAGGGTCAGTCTGTCGTTCTTAAGTTTTGCAATAGAGAGATAAATCTTCATTTATTTTGTTTTTAAAATGTAGATTAAAAAAAATTACAGATTCCAATTTTAAGTCACTGAACATCAAAATAAAAAAATAAAAAATACTGGGATAAACATTACTATTTATAATATGTAATTTATTTAAAACATTGTTTTTATTGTATTGTACGTTAATATATATAAAAAAGGTCGAAACCCCAACAGTACTAAATATATGTTCAGTGTTGCCTTCCACATAAGGAAAAATCGAAAATTATTCATTTATTTTATTTGTAAGGTTATCGAAATCCTTATTAAACATAAGCCTTTTTAACTTTAAAAATAATAAAAATCCCTTACCGAGATGAACTGTAGAAAATTCTGAGCGCATAGCTGCGTTACATCATTACAGTCGAACAGCTCACTGTAATATAATATCTACGTTCTTGTTTTGTTTAATCCAAATAGTTTTTTTTTTTTTTGTATAATTATTCATCAGTTAACTGAGTAGAATATAAAATTAAAAAAATGTTAAAATTTTATTCAAATTAAGCCTTTTTAACTTTAAAAATAATAAAAATCCCTTACCGAGATGAACTGTAGAAAATTCTGAGCGCATAGCTGCGTTACATCATTACAGTCGAACAGCTCACTGTAATATAATATCTACGTTCTTGTTTTGTTTAATCCAAATAGTTTTTTTTTTTTTTGTATAATTATCATCAGTTAACTGAATAGAATATAAAATTAAAAAAAATGTTAAAATTTTATTCAAATTTTTTGTTTTATATGTTAACATGCTATTACGTCTAATTATTGAAAGTTACATTCCTTCCTAAACAGGCCATCTAACACGAATTTTTTTTTATCAAATCCGACTTCTAATTAAATAGTCATAAGAAAAATAAAAAAATAGAAGAAAAAAAACGAATTTTCGTTATATAAATATAACATTAAAATAAATTCTCCTTTATTGTTTAGGTATTGTCACAACAACGAGAGTGACACACGCCTCCCCGGCGGGAATGTACGCGCATACTTCCGAAAGGAACTGGGAATCAGATTCTGATGTGCCAGACGAATGCCTCAGCTTAGGCTGCAAGGATATAGCTTACCAACTGATTACTACCAATCCTGGACGACAATTCAAGGTAAGTTTAAAAAAAAATTATATAAGAAAATAAAATACACGCCCAATACAAATACATACCTACACATTAACATACACCAATTTACACACACACAGATAAATACACACATTAAGTTGAAAAAGACGACGACCGTTGATGTTAGATTCATAAGGACAAAATCTTATAAATATATTAAATAATTTTTCTCTTATCAATCTTGCTTTTATATCAGACTAGTTGTACCAACGACTTTGTTCATAATTGCCATCCCTTTCATCTCTTTTACTTATCAGCATAAAAGATAAATTACGTAAGACAGCTAAAGATGAGCGATACGTTAAATGTACATTAGAAGACTTCTTACATTCCGAATTTCAAGTTATTTGGACCTACTACTGAGGGTGATGATTTCGGTCTCTCTTCTTAACTAAAAAGTTAAGTACCTTGGAATATTAAAAATATTTAATTTCTTACCGAAAACATTTAATAAAATTGGACTAGATGATAAAGAATTTAATAATAATATAATATTAATTTATTGACATAATTATTATAAGTACAAATCGTTCTTTACAAATACAAATTACACAATACTATTAAAACAAATTTTATTTACAATTAAGTACGCATTTAGACTTTTATCTCCTCTCCCAAAGGAAGCGAACTTTATTTCTGAATAAAAAAAAAAAAAAGAAAAGTGTTCTAACTCGTATAAACTCAAATCGTGCTCAGTTTCATTTAAATTCGTCATTCAGGCAGAAAAACAGATAGACGGACAAAAAATGAAAAATAATATTGATTTTCAAAAAATTAAATTTTTCAATGAGTGCCTTTCAATAAGAATTTTCGAAATATCGTTACAGTTTTATTATCAGATAATAATATAGATAAATAAAGCTATTAAGATTTTTTTCTTCGTTAATTAGTACTAATGTTTTGAATTTTAATAATATTATAATAATAAATAAAATGTTTTTGTAAGCAAGTTTTACCATACAAATATTAGATTTGAGTTTGTTATTAATCGGAGTTGTTTGTCAGATTAGATCAATGTAATAAATAAAAAATCTTATTAGTTTTAGAACATAGCTATGGATATTATTGTCAAGGTCATTAATCTTCAATCGAAAAATACTTTAAGTATTTTTCGATTGAAGACAAGACTATCTAAATTAAAAAAGATGACCTGAGAGACTTAAAAAATAGGTATTCGAATAAAATGTTCCTTCGATAATATTTATTATTTTGATTTTTAAATTATCTATTAGGAATAAATTATTGTTATTATTATGTAGGTATTAATGTTATTTGCGTCTCAACCCGTAAAATAAGTTCGTACATATTTTTTGTTTGTACGCTCTTTTATTGAGATACATATTTCCTTTTGTCTGTTGTTTCAATGTTGTTTTTCTGTGTTCTTGAGTTTTTGCATGACGCGGGATCAAAATTTTTATATTCAGTCGTTATAAAAAAAGATATCTAAGTTTCGCTTCTAATACTTATAAAGAGATCCTTAAAAAATCCTTCCAACCTTTCAAAATGGAACAAAAGGCGTTTGGAACAATTCTTTTATATTAATAGATAAGTATAAAATAATGAGACCTCTTGATTGATAACATAGTATTATCCGTTACCAATTACAATGAGCTACCTACCGATATATGAGCTATCATTATAGCAAATGAGATATGTGATTATGTAATTAGTTCTCATGTTGAACGGTAGAAGCTGTTCATGTTCATACCGACTACATTAGATTACAGACTTTTAATACAAAACAAATACAAAATAAGATCGCTAATTCGAATCGTCCGTTTCAAATCGAAAATAGCTATTGTCTCTAATTATTATATTAGTTTTGTCACAGCGACTACTCGTATTTTGCAAAAATTTGTATGATATATACCTACTCGTACATTAATTTGTACATTGAACAGATGAATGTAATGCGCTTGTTCATTTATCGTATATATGCGAATTATCATATATGCGAATTATCAGTAATATAGATATTAATAGTCAAATTTGCTTTCCAACTCAAAAATATTATCACAGTTTAAATTTTTTCAGAACATTAAAATAGCGAACACTACCTTAATTTCGCTAATAAACTATTTAACAATGAATTACGAGTATATATTTTCAAGTAATATGTAGGTTTATTTGTATGTAGTTAACGTACATTGACATCATCATCATCATATCAGCCATTGGATGTCCACTGCTGAACGTAGACCTCCCCCATCGACCTCCAGAGTGATCGGTTCAAAGCAGCCTCCATCCAACGTCTTTCGGCGACTTTCCTCAAGTCGTCTGTCCATCTCGCGGACGGCCGTCAGACACTGCGCTGGTCGGTATATGGTCTTCAGTCGAGAACCTTTCTATTCAATCGGTCGTCAGTTCAAAGAGCTATGTGTCCTTCCCACAGCCTCTTAAACTTGCAAATCCATTGGTCCACTCAGATCAGAGTATCTCGCACGTTCATTTTCCTTAGGCCAGTTATAAATTGGAAAATGAGAGATGGCGAAAGCGGTATAACCACGAGCTATACCAAATGTACGATGAGCCAAACGTAATTAAGACCATAAAGATCGGGCGCTTGCGTTGGGCAGGGCACGTGCTGCGAATGGACGAGGCCAGAGTACCCAAACGCCTTTTAGAAGGCCGACCGGAGGGCCGCAGAAGTCGAGGCAGGCCCAAGCTCAGATGGTTGGACGGCGTTGAACAAGATATCAAGATTTTGGGAGTAACAAGTTGGAGAAGGAAAGCCTCTAACAGATCGGACTGGAGAGCTTTGCTGGACCAGGCTAAGGCCCACCCGCGGCTGTAATGCCTCAGATGATGATGATGAGTTATAAATTGGCGTCCATGGATAAAAAAATTCTCATGTCAATGTGCACATTGAGTGCCATAGAAATGAGAATTTTGAAAAGAGAAAAGGAAAATGAACGTGCGAGATACTCTGATCTGAGTGGACGGCACCTAGCTAATGCACCTAGCCCTACTCGGATCCGAGTGGCCGGCAGCGAACGTGTTAAAAAGCCCATAGTCAAATAACACGTCTCAGATCCGTATGTCATCACTAGTAACACACATTGGTCGCAGACTTTCGACTTCAGGCACTGGGGAATGACGGATGAAAAGATATTTTTTAAACTTATTAAATTATATTACACATTGACATACATACTCTTGTTTTATATATATATATTTATTGAGATTAGAACAAAGCTATTATTATTAAGATATTAAGCCTTACCATACGAGAAATACGCTACTCGTGTCCGTAAGTAATAGTCTGTTGGGGATCGAAAGTCAATGAAGGAAATAATCAATTGATTGGTCCGCAATCAATTGTCTTCACAATCAAATGAGATTTAATGTAATGAGATTTCTAACTAGATAAAAGTACATACACATTATAATTTTTATTATAATGTGTATATATATATATATATATATATATATATATATATATATACATACAGGTGACTGGTAAATTACTATCAATATTTAAGGAGAATACTCGGTACATGATTCTAATTTTTTTTTTTTTTTTTTTTTTTTTTTTTTATTTATTTTTTTTTTTTTTTTTTACACTACACCTCCGAGTTTTAATTTTCGGAGTCTTTTCTTAGACAGGTACTAATTTTTAAAAGCTAGGTCTCTTTGTCAAACTTCGCGCTTGTGCTCTACTTCCATTCTGCATACTATTTCTTTCTATTATTCTTCCACATTTATTCCAGGTGGGTATTTACCCAACAAAAAACAAAGGCTATCCTACTCTTTTTCTTTATTTTTTTTTTTAAAAGCTAGTTCTCTTTGTCATACTTCGCGCTTGTGCTCTACTTCCATTCTGCATACTAATTCTTTCTATTATTCATCCACATTCATTCCAGGTGGGTATTTACCCAACAAAAAACAAGAGGCTTTCCTACTATTTTTCTTTCTTAACTTAATATAACACAGGGAAAATGAAGGGGGGAGCGGGGAGCATATTTTTATTTGGTTAAAACATATTTTCCTTATTTACATAGTTTTTCATATTCTTAATCTATTACTTTTAACACAATCAACTTAATTTAATATCTATTACAACCTAATGTATCAATTTTCTACTTAACTTATGGTCTATTACATTTTGACTTAAGGCTACGGAGACAGATAATTCTTTGGGCATGACTTATCTAATACATTTTTACTTAATAGCTAACAACATTATTTTATATTTATATAAATCAAAATTCTATACTAAATATAAAACTTATGAACTATTCCTACTCTTAGTGACAATTATTTTTATGTTAACTGAAATATATACACACTATATGTACATAACATAATTTTCATGTCTTATTTCTTTTGTTTACCACTATTGCTGATTTCTTACAAAACTGTAGGAAACAGTCTCTGCCATTATCATTTTTAAGTATTTCACTCAAAATGTCTTTACACAATTTTACGCCAATTTGGCATTCTAGGCGTTGCCTCTCGTAGCCGAGGGTCGGGCAGTCCAAGAGGACGTGGAAGACAGATTCAGAGCATCCAGGGTCGCATACGCACGACGGACTCTCCTTGCACTTGAAACGGTGCAAGTACTCGGAGAATCCGCCATGCCCCGTCAACACCTGGGTGACAAATCTGTCCACCTTTATTTTACCTATGATCTTGTGTGCGGCTATCGCGTCAGGGAAGAAGACCCTGGTGACGCCCGCCGTTTCACCACTGCGATACCGCTGGTTCCATTCATCAAGCGATTGCATACGGATGCTACGCTTGATGAATGAAACCGGGCAGCTGTCGTAGTCAAAAGCGCGTTTCAACTTCAGCGCAGCTTCCTTGGCCAGATGGTCGGCACGCTCAATCCCCTCTAGTCTAGCATGGGCTTTAATCCAGAACAAACTTATACGTTTGTCCTGGAGCAAAGCCCTCTGCAGATGTCCCCGCGCCTCTACGGCCAGGGGATGGAGGGCTTTCGGATTTTGAACAGTGAGCAGTGCCGATGACGAGTCGGAATATATCCCGATCGATCCGGCCAAGCGTTCCGCGGCCATCCGCGCCGCCCGACATATCGCCAAGAGTTCCGCCTGGTATACCGTACAGTAGGACGGCAAAGCAAGCTTGAGGGTTTTGGTTTCGGCAGCGCCGGTCCATACGGACAACGCCGCCCCCACCTTGCCCTCAATCTTGCTGCCGTCCGTGAAGATGTTGTAATCGTTATCGCTGTTTGCTAAAAATTGTTCCTGGTCAGCCAGGCACTGGAACTCCAGGTCGATATGGCAGGCGGGGTGCGGAGATCGCAGAGCCGAGGACATCCGCTCCACCTCCCGATCCCCAATCACGTCCTGGGGCATACCCCTCCTCGCCTCGTATAAGGTCGCGGCTTCGCGAACACGGAGGTCGAGAGGGAGTATCCCAGCGAGCAATAGTGCCGAGTTCAGAGAGGTAGTCCGGTATGCCCTACAAAGCTTCTGCGCGAAGCCTCGCTGGACCACGTTCAGCTGCTTACGGATCCCGAGTTTGTCCACGGCCGGCGCCCAAACGGCAGCCGCATACAAGATCACAGGCTCAATTGATGACACATGATTCTCATTCGAATTATGTAAAAAAAATAGGTACTTAATTTTTGACCAAATTCTCATATATTTCAATTCAAAACAAATGAGGCGGCATAGGTATATTTCCAGTCATGCCGGCGGCGCGTGCGACGTGGTGTTGTACTGTGCCGCTAGCACCCGCACACCCACCCCGCGGCAAATTCTAAAGCCAGCTGCAGGCGTCTAATATTGCGTTCAAAAATTTCATTTACTTACTTTTTGACTATCGTTTTTAAAAGTTTCTTAAAAATACTAATTTATTAATTTAAAATAATGTAATTCACATGGAATAAATATTATGTAAAAATAATAAATAATATACTAATAAATAATAATAATTAATAAATAATATGCTGTAATATTTTCATAATATTAATAAAAATCATAATGTATGTGGAGAATACTGACATTGTACGGAATTCCGGGCTTTCTGAATTAATAATATGAATTCAGAGAGACATTCGGATCTGTGAGGGCGGCCTAATTCCCACTAATTCGCTCGACGAATTCCGCTAGTAGGTCACTAGGTCAGTACGGCGTAAGCTTTGGCATGGCGCGCACGCGCGTGTCTTCCCGGCTCCTGCGCGCCTAGCGTTCGATCATACGCGTATACCTAATCAGTCGTGTTTGAGTGTAATCTGTCATTAGTAATTAGGTATGGCTTATCAATACACAAATGCAGAATCACCATTGCTTTCGAAACTGTTAAAAGTGACTGTGTGTGTGTTAGTGTAGTTATGTAGGTAAATAGGTAGTTTAATGATTGACAATCGTAAATAAGTATGATTCCATTTTAAATACGCCGGAAATACCAAGATAGGTAAACAGTTCATATTTATTTTTGATCAAAGTTTACATTATTTACCTTGTCAATGAATTTGTTGCTCATCACATCATAATCAAATGGAATAAACATATCTTTCCACTCGTAAGTAATATTTAAAGTAAATTATTTATTTTGTCTAGAAAGTTCGGTGATTACCATGCCTATAATCAATTAAATGTTTTGGCTACTGGTCGCTAGATGGCTTGATGCTATTATTGCTTGCTTTTATTTAATAAACAACAGTTAGCTGTTCAACAAATGACAAAGTTTATTTTTGTTGTATTTTGTTGTGTTTTTTTTTTTTAATATTTTCAAAAGTAACTATCATTTTTCAACGTATAAAAAAAATCTTCTATCAAATCTGATCTTTTTCTATGTATGATCTTGCGATTTGAAAAATAAAAAAATTGATTCTTTCCTAAAAATTTTTAGGAAACTTTTACACTTTTGTATTAAAACACTATTAAAAATTACATTTAAAAACTATTTGAATTAATAAATTATCATTAAATGAAAACACGACGCGCGACGTTCTGGTGTAGTGGTGCGAGTAGTTGCCTCAACTGCAACGCCACGCGCTGGTGTTCGCGGGTTCGATTCCCGCTCGGGACAGATATTTGTATTTATACAAATATTTTTTTCCGGTCTGGGTGTATGTCCTTGTGGGTCCCTACCGTGCCTCGGAGAGCTCGTACAGCCGTCGATCACTGTTGTTATCATAGACAAGATAACGATCGTTACTTATGGTAGGGAATTATCCGTCAACCCTGTTAACACTTGGCGGTGTTTGGACGTAAGTAAACTACCGCGTGGAAACTAGGGTGTCCAGACGACGCGTAAATAATTAGATAACTGCTGGGCAACTTTACTTAGAAGCTTATTAATATTTATGTTATATTTTTACATAATTCGAATGAGAATCATGTACCGAGTATTCTCCTTAAATATTGATAGTGACTAACCAGTCACCCTGTATATATATATATATATATATATATATATATATATATATATATGCTAATATTTTAATAAACTAAAGTAGGTACTTTGTTGTATTTTTTTTTTTAGTATAATATGTTTTAAATTTAAACTTTGTTTATTTTAAGGTTATAATGGGCGGTGGACGTCGGGAGTTTATGCCTAACATCACCAAACCTTCCACCAATAACACTGGCAGACGCCTGGACGGCATTGATCTTATCGACCTTTGGCACGAAGACAAGGTCAGCATAAATGCCACACATCAATACGTCACTGACAGGAGTGAGCTGATGAAGGTAAGACGGTGAAATAAATCTAAGAATAAAAAGTTTTCAAAAGATTAAAATATTTAAGAATTTGTTACAAGTACCTCGTGGTCGAGCCTTCCTTCCAAGAAACATTAAAAATAATTTTAAATAAAATTGTTTATTTGTAAATATTAAAGCAAAAGTAACCTTTGTCAAATTTATAAAAAATATAGGTACCTGCGATGCAATTTTTTTTATAACAATTTTTATCAAATTACGAGTATATCTGTGTAAAGTGGTTACAACATTTATTTATCACATTTAATAATTTACTATGGCATTGTCTCATCAATTCTTCATTTCATTAAGTATTATTGACCTAAAATTTAGTTAACATTTTTCTAGTCAATAGAGGAGGTCACCCCCTTAATAAATACTGTACACGTGTACATATATATAATTAAGAAACTTCTTGCAAATTACAAATAAAAAATTCATGAAGTAAGTATTTGTACTGTAACCGTAACTGATAATTCGTTAAATTGTTATCGTCAACCTGAATTAAAAAGTCGGTTAATTATTGTAGCGTTATCAAATGGTAACAATGAAAATATTGCAAAAGAAGCAATACCTCATTATTCCCATAATCTAAATCCGTATGCAAAAAAGAACTCAAAACAAAACTTACTTTAAATAATCATGATAATTCTTAAAAAAATAAAATTTTTGAAAAATTTACAGGTATTTAATTCAAACGACCTCCCCGAATATCTTCTAGGACTTTTCCAAAACGATCACATGGATTATCACTTAAAGGCGAACAATCAGCCAACACTAGAAGAGATGACAGAAGTTGCCATAAAAATGTTGAGTCGGAATGAAAACGGATATTTCTTGTTTGTGGAAGGTACGTATATACCTGTACGGATTAAAGTTGCTTATAATCACTTTTTTGTGATGTAATTCATATTCATCATCATCTTCATTGCTATAAAAATGAAGTTTTTTGTCATGGACTAAAAAAGAGCATGGTGATATACAGAAATTAAATTATTATAAAATTAACCGCGATCTGACCTTATTTAAGTTCCAACCTTCAAATAAAAAATAAAAAAAAATCAACAGCAATTCACTTATGATAAGTTGGACAAACCTAACTGTAAGGAATATAGAGACTCAGAAGAGACCATTAAGAATAAAATTCCGTGGGGGATAACAACATTAAAAAATAAGAATAATAATCTAAAGGAAAAAAAAAAAAAACGTATCAAACAGTCAATTGTTAGTGAATATCACTATAACATACATTTACTATTTTCTGGTAAATATTTAGAGAACTTGTTATATCATAGTATTAAATCAATTAATTTAAAAAAGGACATTTCACCCGCATATAATAATTAAAATATGACTGACAGGTATTCAACCCACAGCATTCAAATTGTTTAACCTCTTATTTATCTTATGTAAATTAAGTAGATAAAATCAATCATATTCCGTTATATTGTTTATTGTGACTTCTCTTTTTTTTTTCTACTAGGTACCAGCTAAGTATCAAAAATATTTTTATCTTGATTTATTTCATGTGTCAGACAATATTAATCACTAGACTTTTCCCGCGGTTTCACCATCGTTGAAATGTGAAAAAATTGTTATTGCATCGTGACTAGAGATGGGCATTTTGCCTGGCATTTTGGGCGGATTGGATAAGTTCCTAATAAGCGCCCATAATTTTTTTTACCTTGGGCATTTAACTGGGCATAAATTATATTGTTCCAAAAATTATTTATTTATTAGATTCAAGCGTTGGAAGTTACTAAGGCAATATTGCACCTTTAAACAATAAACACTAGCTAAAGACTAGTATTTAATTCAATCTGCCCAAAATGCCGGGCAGAATACCCATCTCTAATCCTGACAGAATTATGGTATTTGTTGCTAATTAATTGGATAACTGTTATAGATTCTTTTTGATAAAATAATGATTAAAATCATTTTACTAGTAATAGGTTCGTAGACGGTATTTTATTATTTACAAACAGACAAAGATATCCTTATTCTTTGAAATGATACTATGGATTATAAAACTACTTTGCCACTTTGATGATTTTATTGATGAACATTAGGTATAAAAAGTTATAATAAAACCGACTTCAGTCCAGTCTTCCTTTTCTACTTCTTAAAAAATTACAAATTAGATAAATCACAACTTCACTTCACTTTCACCGATGGAAGGGATGCGCTGTGCCGCGCTCCCGGCTGCATGGGTACCACCATCTTGCTTGTTTCTTCCGTGAAACAGCTTTGCTGTGTTTCGGAAAGAAGGGCAAGACAGGCAGTGTAATTACTGGCACCGATACTTAACATCATATGTCTCAGGATAGGCAACACATAAATGAGTTGGCTGGGCTAGTTCCAGGTAAACTAGTTTATGTTCATGGGCGACGTCGACCACTTACCATCAGGTGGCACGTCTGCCAGTTTGCCTATCCAACAAACATAAAAAAAAATCACAAATAAAAGCTTGTCTCCAATTCTGATACTAAGTAGGAAAATTTTTTCTTTGTAGAATAAATAGTATTTGAAGGTCGAAGTAATATGTCTTTTCCTGTTATCTTCGATATGTATTGTGATTCGAAAAGCGGAAGCCAGCAGGAAAACGACACATGTTTTTTTCCTCACAGATAACATTTAACATTGAAATAAAACCAAAACCTAGTCAGGGGTAATACTTACATGTTTTTATCATAATTGTAGGTTTTAAATATTTTACAAGAAACAAATTACATCAAACAATTTACATTAATATAAAAGAAATTAAATATTTGTAGCTTAAAATTTAATGGAGTATTTCTTTTTTATTTCAGGTGGCAGAATAGATCACGCGCATCACGACAGCTTAGCACGATTAGCACTAGATGAGACCGTTGAATATGCTAAAGCGGTTAAAAAGGCGAAAGAACTAACAAGCGAAGAAGATACACTTATTGTCGTATCCTCAGACCACGCTCACACAATGACTGTAGCTGGGTATCCTTCAAGGGGTAATGATATTCTCGGAGTGGTTGACACAGCTAACGGAGATGACGGAAAACCTTACACAACTATAAGCTACGCTAATGGAAAAGCAGCATCCTTTGATGAACATGGAAGAATTGACGTTACATTGCATAGTCAATTTTCAAGTGGTTAGTGTAATTCTCTATCATAATGTTTTAAAATTAATCGACATAATAATATATTAGTTAATAGAAAGAATCTTCTAGGTACCGTTTACGCTTTACCTTTTTTCTCAACTTTTCAACTTTAACTATTTTCTCTGTGATTTATGTCCATTTTTTTCTTTCGTTTCGATTTTCTACTTTTTTTTTATTTGACATACTACGGTACAAAATTACGTATGTAAATATAAAAAATGAATATGATATTGTGGTCCAAATGTTATCTACATAAATAACGAAAAAAAAAATATTTTTTCTGGTCAAAAGTATATGAAAATAAAATTATTGATAAAAAATTTTCATCCATAATATTATAATCATGTTTTAATTTTAATTTACAGGTAATTTAGACTACTCATACCCAAGCTTAGTTCCTCTGGACTCGGAGACGCACGGCGGTGAAGATGTGGCGGTATTCGCTAGCGGGCCTTGGCAGCATCTATTTACGTCCAGCTACGAACAGTCTGTCATACCACACATGATGGCATATGCCATGTGTCTGGATGATAATCCTCATGAAAACTGTAGGCCAAGAAGCCGTAGAGCGTTTTGGATATCTAGCGGACTTAATATTAAACCAAATAAGTATTACATAGTAACATTAAGTGCTGTGATATTATTAGTTAGTGGAATGTATTTTTAATTAGAGCTATATAGGCAGGATACTTAATTTATATACCTAGAACTGTTTTATGCCATTTCTTGTATTTTATGATCTTGACATTTCCTTAGAGTCAATAATCTTGAAGACCAAAATGATTGATCTGTTTTTACTATTTTACTCTCATTCTGATGTGCAATTAATTCTGTATTTTATGTAATATTTGTTGTGTTGTCAGATGTTTTTACTGTAATATTTTTATTTACATTCCAATCTTTAATAGTTTTAAAACATACCGATGTGATATTTTATTGCATTTAATTGCAATTGTTTTAATTTTATAAATTAAAAGTTAATTTTAATAATATCGATTATCTATGTAAATATATTGAATATTATGTTATAAGAGCGAGATGGCCGTGTGGATAAGTCAATCTAAAATTTTCTTTTATAATGTACGTTGCACCGAGCATGTGAATAAGGAAAACGTTGTGATGAAACATGCTTGTTCTTGTACCGATAATATATGTCTATTCTACATGTATATTCACTAACCCACAAAAGAGCAACGTGGTAGACGAAGCTCTCATCCTTATATTTTGGCGAGTTCTTCACCTACCAGTCGGACATATTTAAGCAATGTACAGTAGTATGTGAAACTCAAAGACGTAATGAAAGGGTTTAGCCAAGTAGGACGAGTCGGCACCCAAATGGGAACCCATATCGAAACTTATGTTTTAATATAGCCTTGATGTACAAACACAATTTATGTACTTTTCGCGGCCATCTTTCGCTTTGACCTTGAAATATGTGAAAAAAAAAAATAACCGTAGGTACGCATGAGTCTTATTCAAAGTCATATATCTCAAAAATTAATAATGCAAGAGAGTTGAGACTAATGCGAGTCTTAAGATTATATTAGAGCCTACCTATTTCATATAATTTTTTCAAATTTTTTTTTTTGTGTTGGTAACTTTATATATAAAAAAAATTACAATCAAATAATGCACAGTATCACCATAAAATGATCAGGACAAACACGAGATAGCCAATCGTATATGCCGAATTCACCACATGCCACACCACATGGCTTCTCTAATATAAATAGCAACAAATGCATGACCAGCAATGTTAGTAAGTCATAAAATATAATAAACAGCGTGATAACAAGTCTAAACTTGTTTATGTACAGTTCTCTCCGCGATTGGTTATAGCTATAAGTGACCAGGTGCGAAACGCTTTTTAATTTCTTTTCAATGTGTTGCATCAACTTTTTTCTCACGAAATTTTTATTACTAATAGAACACGTAAAGGAGCTTAACACATATTATTTTCGTGATTGTAAGTCTTAGAGAACTAAGAGACAACTCTCAGAGAAGAAAAAAAGTTCCTTTTGTCCCATATCTCAAGGTCAAAGAGTAAGCTGGCCGCGAAAAGTACATAAATTGTATTTATACATCAAGGCGATATTAAAACAAGTTTCGATACAGGTTCCCATTTGGGGGCCGACTCGTCATACTTATCCGGCTAAACCATTTGTCAATTGTAAACTAAAATAAAAATAAATTGTAATAAGGAATTGGAATAAGATTAATTAACAAAAATGAAATCTGCTCCATCTATGAATTTTTTAGAACCTGGAGGCTTTTCATACATTATAATAAAGACAAAACATTTTTTTTTTTGAGTTGTAGCATTTTATTTAATAAATTTATTACTGTATGAAATACATATTACCTAAAGAGCTTTCACTCTCAGAAACTCCTGTTTAATAACATTAAGATATTTTTCCTTTCTGTAAATAAAATAAAGTACAACCTACAACAAAACGGCCATAATATAATAAAGAAAATGAAATCTAAAATTATATTTTGTTATCCATTTTCTTAATAGTATTATTGTTATATAATTTAAGCATAAATAAATAAAGAATTAATTTATTTGGTGCGTTTTAATTTTACTTTTGCATCAAATAATAGATAAATTTCGGAAAACAGCGTCATCTATAACTATAATCCTAAGACTTGTTACTCGCATTAACGGTACACTAGTTGCTTAAAATGTCGATAGATGGCGCTTTTAGTCAATAATTTCAATTTTATTTTCTATTAGCAATCAGTTATGCTCAGGCGTTGCTCGGACAGAAGTTCGAATCCGTCATTAAAATTAATAGCTGTTCATTGTATAATATGTAGTTATCTAGTTCATTGTGTGACATCAAAATATTGACAACGAAAATAATCCAATATAATTATTATTTTACAACTGAAGATAAAAAAAAACAACTAAACATTAAAGTACAACTCTTATGTACCTACACACAAATATATCATACGGTAATTATTTACAATCACGGCTTTTGCGAAAAATGGCTCCAAATTTTTTTCTCAGAAATTTTGTTGCTGAATAATGATATTCCATATGAATTTAGGAGGCGGAACCCATGAAATCCCCATAAACAACAAATATAATTGACGATAAACAACAAATATGGTTGACTATTTTTTTTAATGTTAGTTGCATAGGCAAACTAGCAGACGTTCCACCTGATGGTAAGTGGTTGACGTCGCCTATGAACATAAACTAGTTTACCTGGAACTAGCCCAGGCAACTTATCCATGTGTTGCCTATCCAGAGACGTAAGGTGTTAAAGTATCGGTGCCAGTAATTACACTGCCTGTCTTGCCCTTCTCTTCTTGACAAAATATGAAGGCAATTCTTCCTTGAAGTCTACTTTTTCTTCTATGCAATTTTGCCATTTAAAAATAAAAGGCGCATTAAATTAAAATAATATGATGAGGTAATAAATTATTAATTATTATCAGTTCAAATATTTAAAAAAAACCCTGACAACCTATCAATAATAGGTTGTTAGGTTTTTTATATATTACTTGCCTTCATATTTTGCCAGGCGTCAATCATATTTGCGCCTATCAAACTTTTATTTAGCAACTACAGCAGAAAACAGCTCTTCGGAACATCATAATATTATATAGGCCATGTTCCGATATAGCACTGGCGCTTTCGAGGTAAGGCGCTCTCAGTACTGTGATTACGTGATCAAAAAATATAATAGCACGAATTATTGTTATTATTATTATTTAATATTGTTATTCAAAAATATCAACAATATTTAAATAATAATTTTTCTTCTTTAATAGAAAACATGTACATGATAAATATTGATATTATTGATAATATTGAGGTTGATAGTATATTGGACTGAGTTATGCTATAAACAGTAACCAGTATAGAACAGTAAAGCAAAATTAAAAGGAACGGCTTCTCAGTATACTGAATTGACGTCACAGCTGATAGTGCTCGCAGTGTATGTCGGAACACGGCCATAGACACTACGTACCTCACTATGGTTCCGCATAGAAAGAGCGTGAACTGAACCCTATTAAGACTCGTCGTTACATCCATTCGTCCAGGACTGAATGTTTGGCAAAGTACAATAGTTTGGAACCTTTGGAAACGGAAATACTTACAAGTATGGTTTTCTATATAAAATAATTATACCAAGTGCGAGTCGGGCTCGCCCATGAAGGGTTCCGTAGAAGCAAGTAACATCATATAAAAGTTCTTGTAGTTCGTTGTAACTTTGATCAATGTTTTAATAATAGTGTATTTTTTTTTATAAAAAAAAAAATCTGCTTACTAGATCTCGATCAAACCAATTTTCGGGGGAAGCTTCTATGGTAATGTACATCATATACATATATATTTTTTTAAGTTTTATCACTCTCTTATTTTAGAAGTTACAGGGGGGGACACATTTTACCACTTCGGAAGTGTCTCTCGCGCAAACTATTCCGTTTAGAAAAAAATGATTTCAGAAACCTCAATACCATTTTTAAAGACCTATCCAATAGATACCCCATACGTATGGGTTTGATGAAAAAAACATTTTTGAGTTTCAGTTAACTACTATGGGGAACTAACTATGAGGAACCCGCAAAATTTATTGAATTTTTTTATTTTTGTGTGAAAATCTTAATGCGGTTCACATAATACATCTACTTACCAAGTTTCAAAAGTATAGTTCTTATAGTTTCGGAAAAAAGTAGCTATGACATACGGACGGACAGACAGACAGACGTGACGAATCCATGAGGGTTCCGTTTTTGCCATTTGGCTACGGAACCCTAAAAAGGTTATGTCAAACATTTTACAGTCGTACGGCTCTGCTTCGTGTGCGAGACTGACTCGCACTTAACTAGAAAAGACTATTATGGTTCCAAAGTTTATATGGTTTTATATTTATATAAATATACAACGAAATATATGAGAACATATCATTCATTCGACAGAACAGGAAGAAAACAGACGCTTCGTTCGTCGCTAGTTCACTTGCAAAAATGCAAGTGTGCTGAGTTTTCGAAGCTAAAATTAATTGTTTTTCAAAATCTGAAAGTGTTTATCTTAAAATTTAACAATTTAATTTTGCGTAAGAACGATAATTGATTTAATTAAAAGTCTAAAAAACGGATTTTATCGCGTTTATTTAAAGTTACTGTTTAACAATATTTAATTTAAATATATAATTGTATAAAAAGCGGGGTATGTAACAATTAATTCATTATTCGGACACCCACCACCTCAGTCCCCCGAGATCAAGGACGCTGTTAAGGGTCCGAAACGTCGGGAAATAATTTAAATTAAATATTGGTAAACAGTAACTTTAAATAAACGCGAAAAAATCCGTTTTTTAGACTTTTAATTAAATGAATAAAATTCGCGTAAATATAAGAGAACAAAACGATAATTTATTGAAGAATGTCATTACCTATTAATATAAATAATAAAACCTATTCTTTATTGTACACTATGATACAAAAATAACAGTTACATACAGAAAAGATGTACAAAGGAGATCTTATCGCTAAAAGAGCGATTTCTTCCAGACAACTTTTGGGTATAGGACACGCACACGATATAATATCAGCGGTTAGGAAGTGTACAAAAAAAAAACAATGATAATAGTGTTTAACAAATGTGATAAATATTTAATAATAAATAAAATTCTAATACAAATGTACATATCTAAATAATAAATATAATATAATATACATAGATATTATACAAAAATATATAAATAACTTACGACAATTTTGACGTATTGAACGACACATACGTATTGACGTATTGACGTACATAATTACTTAACATAAAGCTACAGCAATCTAATAAAAGGCGCTATACGGGTCGAAAATTAAATTTTTCTATAAACATAAATGCTAAAGTTTGAATGATCGCTTTTTATTCAATAACATCAGAGCGACTCCACGAATCTGGATAAAATTTGGCACGAAGATATATTATCGCCTGGAATAGTATAAGGTAACTGTTTATACTGGAAACTCGTACAGTTTTCGTGCGATAGACTTTCATGCGAACGAAGACACGGATAATAGCTAGTATAATAATTTTTATCTCTCTTTATCATTAAATGTACCCCATTAGCATTTAAATTCACGAATTTGTTTTATTGTTTCGTATTTCCCACGAGTGATTATTTCGCTTAACCTTACAAAAAGTAAGTTATTGCCGTTTTAAGTATAGGTCATAAGTTCAATTTTGTATTTTCCATTCATTTAGATTAATGGCTAATTCTATATCCTTGACCTAAAGCAATTTTTGCTAAATGATCTAAAGAAATTATATTTGTAATCAAATTTGTTCTAAGATTATGAATATACCCGTAGAAGAAATCTAAATTTTTAACGGTAAATGATTAAATAAATATTAATACTTTTAATTTACTCCTGAGTGATGGAAAATGGTGTCGAGCTTAATGTATCGTGATGTCTCACTACGGATTGGTGGACATGATGATAATTTATCAAAATTTCTTAATAGTTAGATGTTTTCCTCGACTGATGACTTCAAATGAATATCAAAGACACTTGATATGTAAGTGGTATTTGAATTCGAATCCACGATCTCTGTGCGATTCAAGAGTTTTGTAAACCTCGTTTTGAAGCTAGAAAGGGTTTACCGAACTATTAGTAAGAGTACATTTTTATTATGAAATCCTCTGTTACTGCTAACATGCTTGTAATATAAATCTGTGCAGTGAATAGGATTATGTCAAAATTGAATTAATAACGTATTTTGCCATGCGTTGACCGGTATAGAAGAATAGTCTCGATCTCTTTCTTGCCGAGGTGTCGTAAAAGGAGATTAAGGTCATAGTGGTGCGAACAACTCTACACCAATCAGGATGGTAATGGGAAGCAGTGTCACTATTTCCAACATACAACGCTCGCTAACCCGCCAGCCTAGAGTGGCGAGTATTGGCAAACCCCAGTAGAGAAGATAGAGTAGAGTTCTAAACGCAGCAGTGGACATCCAACTGATGATGTGGTGGTGGATTTTTCCATTCTATCCTTAAGTTTAAATACATTTATATAATCAGTCTGAATCAAATAATAAAAATTAAAAAAAAAAATGTATTTAGAGAGTAGGTAGAAGATAAGATACACGTTCCTATATATTCAAAAGTTAAAAATTATATAATAAATCTAATTTAAATTAATTTAATGTTTTCCTAAAGATGTTTTTGTTTCTGTTTATTATAGCATTGTTTTTAAAACATAAAACTTAACCCTAAAAATGTGCATCTTATCTTGAATTTGTCTTAAAATTGTCCCGTAGAACTAAAATGTACTATTAATGTTAATTAAACTACTTTTTAATTTCTTTTTATTTTTTTATTATTTTTTTGTTTAAACTTTAAAAGATCGTGTTTTCGCGATGATTAGCTGTAATCATCCATAATTGGGAAGCCACTTGAAACATTATTTGTTTATTATTTTTTATTAATGATAATACTTTCGGTTATTTTTAATGAATAAATAATATATAAACTAACCCTAATCAATTGAAATTTTTGTTTATTTAAAAAATAATAATACATTACGAGTTCCGGTGATTATTGGTGGTGATTAGGATTAAAATCAATCAGGAAAATAGATTAAGAGTTAACCAAAAATATATATTAATTTATTTTATAAGATATTGAAACTTAGAAGGTGAAGTGTTCATAATTTTTGCTCTGTCTTTAGATCTAATTCTAACATGGCAATTTGTGGTGAGATTAATAGAGAGGAAATTATATTAATAATTTGTCCTTTTCTTTTCATAGGCATGTATTTTTATTTAAATATTTTTAAACTAAATTTGAATTAACTAAATTTGAATTATATGTTCAGGAGTGGACATCCAATGGCTGCTATGATGATGATGATGAATACATAACACTAAGGAAAGGTTGTCAATACGTTAGCAGAAAAATTAGAGAAAAGAAAGGGGATATCTTTCTTTTTGGGGATATCTATATAAGCGTAGATGTCTTTTAACAAGCCTTTTATTAAGAGGCAAAAATAAAACTTAGAACGCTCATCATCATTTAGCATGCGTTGGTTATTTAAAGTTCATAACAATACGATGAATTAATGACATCTTTATCATTGTGATTAATAAACTTTATCTAAACTCGATGCTTCAACACTATTGAGGGATTATGTTCACAATTCATCACTGTTTTACTTTACTTAACCAAATCAGCCTGTACGCATTCCACTGCTAAGTAAAAGACTCTTTCCTATATAGGAGAAGTGTTGGAGGTTTGTTGGTTGGGATCTTGGTAGATTATCGTGGGCGCTGGCCCAACTCGCTAACCCGCAGTTGACGGATAATTATTTCTAGCATGAGTAACGATCGCTATCGCGACTCGGGTGCATGAAAAGAACTGGGATTAACGGCTTTACATGTACTCTATGATACGGTGTTCCTCGCCGGACGGTATGTCCCACAAGGACATACACCCAGACTAGAAACATATATTCCTATAAAAACAAAAATCTGCATCGAACGATAATCGAATCATTAACCGTCGGCGTTAAGGGACCACTCGCACCACTATACCAGAACGGTTGTCATCTTAATAATCAATTTATCTCTGATACATTATTGGCACGATTTTTGTTTTTGGAGTTTATGTAAAAATGATATAATAGCAACAATAGTAAGCAAAATCAGTGAGAGCTAAATTATTGGTACCAGAAGTTATCTCAGTTATATGTAACTGCGTCGTACACCAAGTCTAGTTAATAAAATTGTAATGGTTGTATTTTCCCGTCTCCTTATGTTTCCTGATATGTAAACCTGATTCATTTTTATTACTTAATTTCACCATTTATGTCATCATTTAGAATGTAGAATGTATATTAATTAGTATAATGTAGTATTATATATAAGATAGTCTAATATGGATTTTTTTCAATGATTGGTTAATGAAATGGTCACAGTATCAGACTGTTGCACTAGCGTCTGTGGGTTAAGTTATTGTCTTGGTCTGAGAGGTTCTTTTTGTTTTGTACGTGTTTGTGGAACCCATGATACAAGAATTCAGTACTAAGGGCACTTGAGACTGAGCAGCTTTGTTCAGTTTATTTATTTCCTTTTAAAAAGTAACCTTTAGTTGCTATCAATACACACACGCACACATACACACACACACATACACAAACACATACGTGTGTTGCTATCGTTAATTAATTATATTTGTATTTTTTATAAAGCTTAGCTTATTTCGACTTATAGCTTTGTATGTAATAAAGTATGAGTGTGTATAGTAACTTCTTTTGGCACAGGAGCTTATTGCACTCAAAAGAAGCAGTCAACCTTTTTGAAATAATTGTAATGTGTTGGTTATCTATACATATAATAAAATGGTAGGAAAGTCAAAACTGTACATTGAATATTTTTTTTAAAGTATACTTGGGGTGTGATCTACAATCGATACCGATGCCAAAAATATAGTTTTTAGAATTTTTGTCTGTTTGTCTGTATGTATGTCCGGGATAAACTCAAAAAGTACTGCATGGATTTACTTCAAATTTGGCACGAATATTATTAAAAAGTCGGGTCAAAACATAGGCTACATATTATCACACTATCACCTACGGGGAACGAGCAGTGAACCTTTATTTCTTCAACGCATTCTGTAACAACGTGTAATCTAACGACGCATATTTGAATGTTGTTATTATGTTAATAATCATGCTATAAGCTATCTTCACACTATAAAAATTACGAAATATAAGTAACTTAGGCTGATAAACATAATGAATGTAAGAATGAATGTAATATAAGAAACAAATATAAGTAGTATCAAGACAATTTTAGAGCAGCGCCATCTAAGAGATTTCAAAAACATCAAGTTGAATTACATGTGTAAACCCTTTTTGGATATAAATAATTTCGACTGTCCTACGTACAGTATCGAAACTGAAAATTTGCGATTTTTTTTATTGCACTAAGAAACTCCTTTTTATATATGTTTTCATACAAAATAGAGAATAAACTAAAAAAATACATATTAGACCACATTTTTCATGAGTATAATATCGATACTTAACAAATAAATGACAATTTTGTACACAAAATTAACTTAAAAGTGCTCTCCTGTAAAGTACCTTTTTTCAGTTTCGATAGTATACGTAGGGACAGTCGATTTAAATTTGATCATGTTAGCGACGTTAATAGTTGTTTTTAAAAGTCATAGATGGAGTTGTGCATTTTCTTCTTAAAAATTGTATCGTTAATTCGTTTCAGAGATGAGCAAGACAATTTAAAAAAATGTGTTTATATAAGTTTTAAGCTCATTCATCCATGTCTTATAAAATTCATTGAGTTTGTCTGTATGTAATAACAAACAGAACTCAAAAAGAACTGCATAGATGTATAACAAAATTTAAACTCGAAAACGGCACGCTATTACTGTAAGCAATTTGAGCTAAATAACGAAGAAAGAGGAAAATTATATATATCATAAAAATAAGAAATGCTTATGCTTCTTCGGAACCTATTTCCTCCGAAGTTGTGTAACGGGACCCGCCTTAAAGTCATCTCGCTCCACAGACACACCACTGAGGCGGAAATTCTTACGGGTTGTGGCGTCGGCAAGGCAGTATTTATATCACGCATTCCCCTCATACCTCATAACTTCCCGTTCCAGTTCAAGCGCGTACAGTTCCCCGTGAGTGTTTGCTTCGCGATGACCATTAATAAGTCGCAGGGGCAGACATTGAGGGTAGCTGGTGTCGACCCCAGGACGAGCTGCTTTTCACACGGGCAGCTGTACGTCGCTTGCTCCCACGTCACCAGTCCTGACTCTCTTTACATTTTGGCTGCGGAGAGCCAAACCACTAATGTTGTTTATCGAGAAGTCCTATAAGTATGTATTTATACCCTATTCGGTATTCCTTATTCATTATTTTCTCCATCTACTTCAGTTACAACTTATGACTTAATTCAGCAGAATCACCATAAAGTCATTTATTCAAAGCAGGCTAAAAATAAGCACTTTTTGAAGGTCAATTTTACAAAAGACAGTCTCCCTCTGTTACTGCACTTTCTGTAGATATGAAATGTAAAGAAGAAACGGGTAAATGAATGTTATTTTAAAAGGTATAATCGTCGTTATATTTTTTGCTGTATAGCGTTCACGCAGACGACGTCGCGGGCAGCAGCTAGTTGATGAAATAAACATTTTTATTGACGTGATAACGTCTAGTAAATCGATGAAAGATAGCCGGTACTTCACGAACACGGTCAAAACCCGCGAGCGAGAGCGCGGAACAAGTCTTGTCTTGTTAAGTCTTGAACTTGTCTATCTCTTTTCCATTCCATCGGCGGATGCGTCCGAGTGCAAGGGAAAAAAATATTTAAATTAACGAGTGCAAATAAATATAATTTTCAATCAATTCCTTCTTTCTATTATACAAAATAATGATAATTCAGTGATAATAATTCAATTCATTCAGAAAAGTATTCAATTTTTCATCAATGTTTTCTTATGACGTTATCATTTAAAATCCGTAACCATCCGTAAACCGACTTAACAGACAGGCAATTTTATTTTTATTTTTTAATAAAACGTGCTCCAAATCACATACAGATGTTACACAAAAGAGTTTTTAATAGGTTTTTACCTGTGGCTGGGAACAAGGGATTCAACTATTGTATCAGCTGTTTATACAATTAATTCGATCACAGCGTACTGAGTTGAGTAGTTATACATACTAAAATATTTTATTTTGCTTATTTTAACGATTTTGGAAATAAATAATGTATCACAAAAAAGGGACTACTTACGACAAAAACAATTATTGATAATATAATTTAATGTGCTAGAATGTCCTAATTAAAATTAAACCAATCAAAATGAATAAAGATTTGATCGTAATTTCAAAACACTCTCAGTAGCCTCTTATTTTAAAAATATTGTTAGCATGAAAAAGTATGAATAAAAATATTAGGCAGTGTAAATCGCTTATTTTTTAAAAAAAAAAAGATAGTAATATTTTTTAATTTAACCCTTTTTAATATAATAAATAAAAGAGGTTCAACTAAAATGGTTATTTCAATTAAATAAATTTAATTACATAATATAAAAAAAATTGCGCTACCTATTTGAAGATAAGGCCGCCTTAATGCGTATTTAATGAAATTTTTATTATATCATAATATTAAAGTTCGTGGTTTGTAATGTACTCGTACAATAATATTATATAATTTATATTATTGAATATCTTAAATATTTTACAGGAGCTCAATGTGAGCTGTGTGAAAAAAAAATTGCGATTGTCTACTCCAAGTTTCGAGTATTTGCTGTGCAACCGAAATTGCACTTTTAAGTGACATAAAAACAACATTCCCGCCAGTTTATAACTAACCGTTGAAGTGTTAAAGTGAACAATATTGAAATAGTTATTTGTGATTTATAAAATAATATATTAATTTTAAATTAAGAAAAAAATATTCAAATAAAATACTTTTTTTTAAAATTACAAACACAATTCGTTTATTGTCTTTGATTGATTTAAAAAAAATGTCTTTTTTTAATCTTTGTTCTTGGACTTATGTATTCGTGTGTGTTGTTTATACAAGTGGACGAAGTCTGGATAGCAATAGTAAGTTTTTTATTTACTTTATTTTCGCTTTATTTATTTAAGTCTTAATACATGCTATTAAAAGCATATATTATATAAATGCAGTCTCCTAAGTGGTAAGAATATATCTATACATATAATAAAATTATAACCAACCGATGTCTGTTTATAAAAATTATTTATTAGAAACGAGTATTAGATATTTTTATAAGACGAAGAAGCCAAAACTAGAACAAATAATTAATTTTTAATAGTCTATCTATCCGTATGTTTCTTTCCTGATTTTCGGCTTGACTTTTTTGACTGGCTCGTTGGCGTAGTTGGCCGTGACCCTGCTTAAATGCTCCAGGCTTGTGTGTTCGATATCCACCCCGAGTCTGGGTGTAATATAAATTTATTTATATATATAAAAATAAAAATGTATATATCAGTCGGCTATTACATTCATTGATCTATTTAATTGACTTCGACTACGTCAATGATGTTCTCATTTTATTACTTGTCAATGTAAAAAAAAAAAAA
The DNA here is from genome assembly GCA_036937285.1 of Euphydryas editha. NCBI lineage: Eukaryota > Metazoa > Arthropoda > Insecta > Lepidoptera > Nymphalidae > Euphydryas > Euphydryas editha. Next base: position 17,563,284 of record JAUPFZ010000010.1, read on the forward strand.
CAAAAAAAAAAACATATAGATTGGTTTGGAAGAGCATCCCGTGGTCCCTTTCTAGTTTGGCAATGTTCTGATGAAGATCTTTAGAGACATGCAACAAAATTCTTCAATAATATAGCAAATCTGCCGTCAATCACATGTATATGCATTATTTATGTACATAATACTACAATGTATAATATATATACACCTGTTGAAGTCAGTTTTTGTTATGTTAAAATTTTAAAAGCTTTTCAGTCTTTTGTAAAATTTGAATAAATTAGATTACATTATTTTTTTGTCACCTAGTTTTAGTTCGCCATTTATTTTTTTATTTTTTTTATAAATATGGACGGAAATTAAATTTCAAAATTTTGTTCAAGATAGATGTGTATTTCGATCTTTAAAGAAGAATTAATAATTTTAATAAAAATTAATTACAAATAGTATAAATACTATAACCCGTGTCCATTTAACATAGAAATTAATATATAATCTTATCCCTTATTTTGTAATGTGTTATGTCGTTTATGGCAATAATTACTGAGAACATTATCCACGCGTATTTTCTCGAGTTCACATTTAGAGGCATGGTTTCCTATAATAACCTCTATGCTTCTTAATGAAAAAGCTTTCCAACGTGCAAGGTGCTTAATAAATTGGACTGGTGCTCTACCTGATGTAAGAGTGTGTATACAAACGAACGTTACAGCTTAATATTGTTTGTTACTTAGCATCCTATGTTTAGCCTTCTAACTAGGTCTTTAGCTGCCTCCCACTCCCCTTCTCATTCTTTTAGTCAGTAATGCATTACATGCAACATTGTTCCTCTTATACACATGTTTATGGGAATTAGTGATTACTTAACATTATATAAACTGCCTGCTGGCAATTCTACTTAAAATCAAAAGAAATGAAAGAAGTTAGAGAAACTGAATAGACAGGATAAAAGTTTACTGTACTGTATCAGCCTGTAAGCAATCCACTGCTGAGCGAAGGCCTCTTCTCCATAAAAAAGATGGGTTAGAGCTTAATGCAGCCCGCTGCTCCACTGTGGGTTGGTGTATAATTTCCATGAGTAACGATATGAGGTGTCTATGATAACAACCGGGACCGACGGTTTTACTTGCTCTCCGAGGCACGGTGCCGGTGGGGAGACCCACGAGGAAATACACCCAGACTGGAAAGAAATATTTGTAAAAATACAAATATCTGTCCCGAGCGGGAATCGAACCCGCAAACGTCGGCGCGCGGTTTTGAAGCGACTACTCGCAACATTACACCAGAACGGTAGGGGTGTGCGATAATTCGTAACTACTCGATAATTTTTCATTCTATAATTATCGATAATTATCGATAAGTGTTTTTCGATAATTTTGAATCGATAATTATCGTTAATTTTTCATTCGATAATTATCGATAACTATCGATAAGTTTTTTTTCGATAATTATCGATAATTTTTTGCGATCCGATAATTATCGATAATTTTGTGCCATCCGATAATTATCGATAATATTGTGGTATTCGATAATTATCGATAATTTTGTGCCATTCGATAATTATCGATAATATTGTGGTATTCGATAATTATCGATAATTGTTTTAGGATCCGATAAGTATCGAAAAGTATGGTACGGCGGAGGACCTTTTTTTTTTTAGGTATTCGTATAGGGTACGGAGAAAAATGTCGATACTGAAGGCAGGCCTTTTTTTTCTTTTTTTTTTTTTTGTTTTTTTCGTCTGAAAATTGAACCGATAATTATCGATAATTATCGTCAACTATCGATAATTTTTATTGGATAATTATCGATAACTGTCCCCAACTATCGATAACTTTTTATCCGATAATTATCGATAAGTGTTCATTCGATAATTATCGATAACTATCGATAACACAGTACGATAATTATCGATAATAAAATTATCGATAATTTTTTCCCATGAACACCCCTACAGAACCGTCGCCAGTATATGATAAAAGTTTGTACGAAGAAAAATATATACAATAGTGCTAACTATATCTATACAAATAATAAATCTGTTAAAACCTCCGTTTTATTAATACACTATATATCATCAAGAATAAATTTCAATAGCGCGTTTTTTTTTTGTATCAGCGCCATCTCTTATCGTGTTTTTCTCTGTTCACGTATCACGTAAAAAGTACAAAACCAATGTAAATAACTTTAATACATAAAAATTAAACATAACTCACAGTATAATTTAGTTTTTGTTTTATTGTAATTAAATTTAAAAATAAATATTTAAGAAAATAGAAATAGGTACCTACGCCGCCAACGCCATCTGGTCTAAGGAATCTTAAAAACTCACAAAACTTATTTTTGAGTTATTATTTTGCTAAACTTAAAAGTTTACTAAATATGTCGGATAGGAATAGAAATCGTTTTAATATTTTAGATAAACATCATTTTCAATTAATATAGGTACTATTATGTTAAATGTCACTAAATATAAAAACGATATTCTACTATTATACGATAGATATATCATGTAGGTGATAAAAAATATAAATTTATAATTTTTAAAATTTTAGTTAAATACCCGTGCGAAGCCGGGGCGGGCCGCTAGTTATATATAAAAGCTCAGCCCAAAATTTAGCGTTTAATTTGATTGTCATTAGGGATGTGCTTTTCCACCTTATTTTAAAATTGTATATAATTTTTTTATTTAAAACTTTTGTATTTGACTAGCCCGTTGGCGCAGTTCGCAGTGACCCTGTTTCCCACTCCAAAGTCATGGGTTCGATTCGCACCCTAAGTCTAGGTGTAATATTTGTATATTATGTATGTATGTGTATATTTACTAAAAAATATATACGTATAACTGTGTGTACATGTCTGAAATTTTTTTTAAGCTGTAGCTTATTACTGACCTCATTAAACACATAAATAAGACAATTTAAGTTAACAAATCAATGCACGCAAGTAATTACCAGTTTGTTAAAGAGAACTACATACATAAAAATGAAAAAAAAAGTCTACTTTACCCATTGTTGATACTCGCCACTTTATCAACATTTCGATATAATCCTTTTCTCTTCCAGCTGAAAATTTCCCATAGTCCTAAGATATATCACTAGAGCTATCACGTGTTTTCTTCTTCCGGCTATGATGTTTGTCTTTTTTGCTGCGGCTTTCGGTATGTAAATATAAAAATCCCTACCTATATTATAACTGGGAAATGTAAGTTTGTTTGTTACGCTTTCACGCGAAAACTTCTTAACCGATCACCATGAAACTTTGTACACATATTCTTGGAGGTATTAGAATTTAGAAGTAACATAGGATACGCTTGGTTTTGGTCGCGATAACCAACATCCACTTGGGCGAAGCCGCGGGTAGAAGCTAGTAGAGAATAAAACTTTCGTCTGTCTTCTCCACGTTTCTGGTCCACATCAGGCACTGCCAATTGATGTAGTTAATAAACGTCTCTTGCTTCATCAGTATGTTAAGTTTGAAGAGCTAATGATGACGAACTTAAAATATTGATAATTATGTGACAGTCTAACCCGAAGTGGTGCAGTATAGCAGATTAAGCTTCAACTCCTCTACTTCACAGAAGAAGAGAAATTTGACCAACTGCTCAATGTCTACAGGATTGTTACGTGTAGTTACTTCTTAATAAATATTACTATTTCGATATTATATAATTATGAATCACTTTACAAAAGTTAACCCTTTTGATCTTTCAAATTCTTTTTCAACCTTTCATTAAATTTTCAAGTACTTAACCTATCAAGCCTTTGAATTAGAAATTCCTTCTGTAAAGAAAACGGAAACATAATCTCAAAGCTCAGAGCAAAATTCATCCTATATATTAAATAAAATATTTAAATAACAAATATCCAAAGTAAATAGTACCTTTTAAGTTTAATCTAACAAAGTGACTAAATTTATTATATTAATATAAATAATATATAAATACTGTAGTATAAATTTGAACCGGTCGCTCTGGAAGTCAATGGAGGAAGCCTACGTTCAGCAGTGGACGTCCAATGGCTGATATGACGATGATGATGATGAGTGTAAATACGTACATTATTATAATTATAGTATATTATAGTTTAATATACACGTACATTAGATAGGACTAGTTAGAATAACCTTAAACCAAATCTCTCCCTCTCTCTCTCTTTCACTCGTACTCGTTAACTCGTAATAATGGCGGAAGTCTAACGCTGTAATAGATCGATATAAATAACAATAATAATCTCAGTTAATAATTAATAATTCCCTCAAACAGGCTGCGTTTACGCACGTCATTTATTTGCATCGCGTATTGACATTGCGCTTAAACACCGTATTATTTTCTATAATATTTTTATGATGTTGCCAAACAGAACTTCTCCACCGCAATTATCTGACGTTTTGACGTTCTAGAGTAGCCATTACCACCACCACATCAGCCGATGCATGTCCAATGCTGAACGCAGGCCTCCCACCATCGTCGCCTGCGGTTGGCGAGATGCGTAAACGCATTTCACAGCGTCAAAAAAAAAAAGGACTCCCACCATCTCTGGGGGGATTTGCTAATACTCACTACACTAGGTAGGTGGGTTAGCGAGGGCAGTTTATAGTGGCCAAATATTGTGACAATGCTGCCTATTACCATCCTTGTTGGTATATATGTTCGCACTGCTATGTCCTAAGTCACCTTTTACGAAACCTCGGCAAGAAAGAGGTCAGGAGTATTCCTCTGTCGGTCACCGCACGGCAGCAGTAGAGAGTAACTCTAGAGTAACATTAAACATAAGTCATATCACAAATAATCATGTACCATATGTTATACACGAATATCATATTTTAATTAAAGAACCAACTAGGAAAGGATCACTTCGGAGTGTAAGCTCAAGTCAAAATTATTGTACATCATACATTTGAATTAAATTGAAGTAAATTAGCCTGTAAACCTCCCAGGCAGGGATAAGGCCTCTTCTCCATATAGAAGGGTTGGAACTTAATCCACTACGCTTTCTCCACTGCGGGTTGGTAGATAATTTTCCTAATATGAGTAACAATCGCTATCAGGTTTCCATGATCACAATTACACTTTACGTGTTCTTCCAGGCACCGTGGGGAGACCTACAAGGACACACTCCAAGATCGGAAACAATTATCTGTACAAATACAAATATCTGCCCTAACGGGAACGAACTCGCGACCACCGGTGTTTAGGTGACTACTCTCACTATTATACCAGAACTGTTGTTATCATAGATTTAAATTATCCTACTTTACCACCACTGATACTAGATTTAGATGGAACTTTGTATCTTATTGTTTAATAGTTGCAAAGGCGTTGGCTCAATAGTGGGATATTTAATGGACGCTACTGTAGCGTATCATACTCCTAGTAAAATGGAGAACTTTTTGAAATTGTTTTTAAAAGACTCACGATTATTTTTTTGTAAAACAGAATGTAAGAGATTTTTTTTTAACAAATTTGATTTCCGATTTAAAATTAAAATATACAAAAAATATGCGACTATTTGAGGAATATATAAAAAATGTGTCAAAATATTTGTCGAAAACGAAACTACATTCTTTATTTTGTTTGGAAACATTTTTAAATCGCTCCGATAATGGTAAATTATACTGACTTTAATAAAAGCGAAAATACAATGACTTGTTTTGAGATTCGATGTCACATTGAGATACGTTCCCAGAATTTAATCACTCAAACAATATAATGAACTTACTTGAAATATTTAACTTGCAATTATTCAAAATATTTGTCAATGTGTATATAACCGTTGACGTCGCACCATCATTCATCATCTCAAAAAAAAAAAAACACTTAAAAAAAAAAAACAGAAAAAATTAAAATTGGTAAATACTATCGGTTAATCGGTTGGGCAAAAGCAATCATGCAGCTACATACTACTTCACTGCGTGTTGGTGGATACTTTCTGGCTAGGAGTAAATAAAGATTGTTATAAGGTGTTTTTTATAATAACCGGGACCGACGACTATAGCTGGTGTTTTTCAAGGTACGGTAAAGAGACTCATACGGACTAATATACAAACCAGAAACAAATATTTTATATACCTACATAAAATATATTAATATTGTAATTTTTATTTTATTTATTAGATCACCAACAAAATACACACTAAAAACATTGCAGTTACATAAATAGTACAATAATGATATTTAAAAAAAAAATGTGTGTACGGAGTACCTACACATGTCAGAAGTGAAACATCTTTGGCAAACTCAATTTAAAATTTATTAATATTTATTAGTTTCATATTTCATGATTAATAGTTAAACATTCTATTACTTATTTACGCGTTGTTAACGCGTTGCTAGGATACGCGACCTCATACTATTTCATATTCTCCTACACATTTTTGTATTTGTGTCTCTTACCTGTCGTTTTTTCCGTCGCATCCCGTTTCAAATCATAACGATTCTAAAGAAGTTTCACTTCAAAAGAAAAAAATAATAATGGCGATAACAACATAGACAACATTTGGTAACAACAACAATGATTGTTAACATATAAACTTCACATAAAACATAAGTTATTAAATAAACTCTTTTGCAAAAAAAAACGGGCACTTAAGCAAAGAACTATTTTATAGTTACTATTAGTTTGTTTGACAATTTTAGGTATTGTTATCCTCAGAATTTTATAAATTAATTAGGAAGGAATAGTTTTCATCAGTTTTATCATAACATTTTAATTAAATTATTAAGAAATAATGTTTAAGCTCAAAACACTATGATTGTACCTGCTCGCTAAATAAAAATGAAACGCGTTAATTTCTTTGTTTTTCTTGAATACATTAAAAGCAGATAAGAGTTTAGTATTGAGTGTGACCCCCTCTTGCTGAAATCACAGCTTGCATTCGTCTGGGCATGCTAGTGAGTATATCTTTTATGGTTTCTTGGGGAATACGTTCCCACTCCGCGGTAATCACATTTTTTAGCTCTCTTTTGGTCTGCGGAGCCGGCTGCACTGATCTCACTCGTCGCTTCAGAACGTCCCAGACATGCTCTATGGGATTGAGGTCCGGACTTCTAGCTGGCCAGTCCAAACGACGAATTCCGACTTCTAGCATATACGCATCCACACCGCTAGACCGGTGGGCGCGAGCGTTGTCGTCCATAAAAATTGAGTTTTCGCCAAGAGCGGTTAAAGCGGGTTGTGCATAAGGAATTAGAACTTCCGTTATGTATCGGTGTCCAGTCAGTGTACCGTTTTCGATGAAGACTAACTCCGTACGATCCATAGAATTTATTCCTGCCCAAAACATAACAGAGCCCCCTCCATAAGGTGTGATTTCTTCAAAACATGCCTCTGCAAAGCGTTCTCGTCGTCTACGTAGCACTCGCCGATGTCGGTCTTCACCATGCAGAGATATCCTGGCTTCATCGGAGAACAATACCCTATCCCAGTCTTCATGAGTCCATGACACACAATTTCGAGCGAAGCTAAGCCTGGCAACTCGATGTCCACGGAGTAATTTAGTTCCGCGTGCCGGGCGATGACTGTGTATATTAGCAGCGAGAAGCCTCCTCCTGACCGTCCATAGACTAATTTGCACATTTCTTACTTCTTCGAGGGTGTTCTTGAGGTCCACATAAGAAGATTTGCGATTTCTCAACGCTTGACTAACTAGAAAACGATCATCCCGTGGTTCGGTACATGTCTCTCTGCCAGAACCAGGCCTTCTCTTGACGGAACCGGTCTCTTGACGGAACCGGTCTCTTGATATCGCTGCCAGGTCCTTTGAACTGTCGACCGACTCACATTTAGCCTCTGAGCCACGAAGCATTGACTGCAACCTTCTTCAAGCAGCGCAATAATTTTGCTCGCTTTTATCACTTTATCTGCCACTTTCGAGATTGCTAAACAGCAATAACAATACTTTTAAATGTCAAGGACACCAGATAATTTAATAAAAATTGACAAAAAGTTAATTAGAGTCGATATTAACTATAGGGAATTCGCGCCACAAAATGAAGTTAAAAGTTATTTTCTTTGAAAACCAGGCTCAGTCAAAAATTTGAATTTGGAATGTACTCTTATAAACATTATGGCACTTTTATAACTGGCCAGTAACATGTTCAAATGATTAAAACCTTTTTGGTATTTTATTTTTTTCAGCCAGGGAGAAAATCGAAACCGCCCGTTTTTTTTTTTGCAAATGAGTGTATATACATATTATGAAATCCATTTATTTGTTTGTATATAAGCCCCAATGATAAAAAAATACGGAATATACGGAGCCTTAAATTACTGCTAAGTAAATATATATTTCAGAAAAATAACTCGACCGCCATTTACTTCCGGCATCCTTGAATCCGGTTTACATAAAGATCACAACTTCGATCGAATAACTGAAACCAAGTTTATTTTTAAAGAGCTGACAAATAATGAGATATCACCAAGGAGATAAAAAATGTGTCAGCTACCTCAGACAATTTAGGTATTAGCTTAGTCCAAGGAATTTATATACAAACTGGCTCACATGCACTCCAAAATCGTTCCTAAACCCGGGATTGCATCTCTTTCTCCCATGGATTCAAGGCAACTCTCGTAAGAAAGAGATAAAATACCGGTTGTCAACGAAATTCTCGGAACGATTTTTCACTTTACATGTTATAAGCCAATGTCAACCTTATGTAAATGTTTCAAGGTGCATATTTGAATATACAATTTTATTAAGTGAGTGTTCCAGTTATGATAGAAATTCCTTGCTGCCAACATTTGGGTGACGTTGCCAGAAGTTTGACAACAATAGAGTAAATACTTCGATGACGTTTGTTGTAATTAGTAACAATATTATCAGTTATTATTATATACTAGCTGCTGCATATTATTTATTGGGAAATCGTCTAGATGAAGTGTTGCGAAAGTCCTATTAACATCTATGGTTTGATACCAACTCGGTGCAGACGTTTGTCATCTTGCAAATACTTTTTCAATTCTGGATGCTTGGCCCCTAGTTTATTTTGTAAGAATTTTAATATAATTATTACTTCATTACGATATATATTTATCAAGTCAAAACATTTAAAATTTAAATTCAATAAACCATAATCATCAGGTCATTGAACCTGTCCTACATTTTATCGTAAATTTTCGTTTGAAAAGGGTAAAATTAGTTAGAACATTTTAACAGAATAGTTTTTACAGCGATATGTTCGAAATATCGTGATAAGAATATATTTCGTGATCTTAAGTTTTTAACTATTCTCATTTTCCTATCAGGTCAAGGTACATTAGACAACCTCACGTAATAAATAACTGGTTGTTTGGAAATCGTTACATATTTTCTAAACGATCGTAGCCTTGTCTGGGTAATGTGAACTGTGGTGAAATTAACTGTATGTATAGAATGATAATTATATGTACATATTGTCGACTAAATTGGCTTTCCTTGAAGGTCTCAGTAAGAAAATGCTAGGTGGTTAGAAAAAAATATCCATTAATACTATCCTTTTTTTTTACGTTTTTTTTTTTTAAATCTATATTGATTATATCTGTATTTAACATATAATGTGATTTGATAAAATGAATGTTTACACAAAGAATTTGCGGAATATATTGAGCTGATTTCTAAAATTATTTTTATGTTAGAATCTACATATTAACAATGTGTATGATACATTTGAATAACCTTTGCCCGCGAAATTATCCTTCAACCCGCAGTGGATTAACGTCAAAGGTCAAAGCTTTATAAATATTGAGGATACCTTTGTCCAGCAGTGGGATGAATACAAGCTGTTTCAATGAACAACAACACAAAACTATATAGATTTCGCTAGTGAAAGTAGTTCGCGTGTCAAAAGGCAGTACAATGCTCTTTTAGACACTGCTTCATATATAGTAGAGAAGCCCAAGCGGGGATTTCGGGATTGAATATGAAATAATGAATCAGATCAGATTAATATAAGGAAGGATACCTTACACCCTATTAAGTATCACCCCCATATATGAACTTTATGTAAATGATCGAAAGCCTACGACAGTCGATCAGATTAGTTAAAAAAAAGTTGATTGTCAGAAATAATGGAGCACATCAGATTAGCGTTAACACAAGTCAACGCGCGATCAAACTTATAAAGAATTCAGATGACAAGCGCTAACGCGCGTTGCGAGAGCTCGTCAGTCTGTTTCAGTAGAGCTTAGGTAATGGACGTGGAAGAGGCTATTATTTTGTGGCTATACCACAAAAAAAAATATAAATATATAAAAAAAGAAAATGCACACAGAAAATGAAAAAAAAATTGTTCCCAAGCAAGTCGTTTTAAAATTTTGTTTTTAAAGTTATATCCCAAATCTTTTCCCTAAAAGCCTTTTTCTGTAGATCGATGTCAATATCTTCAGATTCATTTCTCTCCTTCCTCACATACGTTCGTTTTATTATATTTATATAGACATGTAATAAATAGACATTTTTATTTCATATTATTGTATTTTCTTAATCTAGTAACTAAGTAGTAACCACAAACGATAATTTAAGGGATGCCGCGGAGCTCATTTTTAAATTCATTTATTTTTAAATTTTTATAAATATTCTTAAGACACATACACGGTCGTCTGATATATTTTTCGTTTTGCAATAAATATACTATAATAAAAAAATATAATGTAATATATAAATAAATATATATTGAAGTTCGAATCCACAACCCTGGAACAAAAAGCAGGGCCAACTGCGCCAACGGGCCAGTTAATTATGTGTATATTAAATAATATTTGTATTTCAGATAAACTAACAAGATCATTATTTGATGAAAAGAACAAGGACCATTGGAAGATGCAAGCACAATTCGCTCTGCAAGCGAAGGTAATGTGAAAAAATTAGGAATTGTTTTAATTATATATTGATAAAAAGTAAGGAATCTTAATATACTGTAATCATAGCTAAAAAAAATAAATAATATAATCTACATAATTACGAAAAATACGAAATATAGCACACACTCACTACCAATTATTACATGTAAATGTTAATATAAACAGGAAAGACCTGTTCTTGTTGTGTTTTTGAAAGTAAAATAGCAGGGGATGTCTAGTCTCATAAAAATGTAGACAACGTTATAGCAACTGGCTAAAGAGTTTGTTTGTTTGTTTGTTTAAACGTGTTAATCTCAGGAACTACTGGTTCGAACTGAAAAATTCTTTTTGTGTTGGATAGCCCATTTACCGAGGAAGGCTATATAATATCACGCTACAACGAATAAGAGCTGAGCAATAATATTACAAAAACGGGAAAAAATCAATCAATCTGACATCTGGACATCAAATCTGAGACCTCTTGCTCGGCAGTAACGCTTGCGACCACTCGACCAACGAGGCGGGTACCTACTCTTAGAGTAATTATTGTTTAAAAATATTTAAGTACGTTTTCTTTCAAATAAACGCGAGTGAAACCGCGGGGTACTGCTAGTAATTATGTATAGATCCTATTATACTCGCACATATCTATGTCTATAAATATGTATAATATAAATGTCTATTGGTCGCGGTGTTTCTTTGACTCGACATAAGATTTTATCATATTTAGGGGCTGTTGAGTTGAGAGGCTCTTATTTACATGTAGGGGCTCTTATAACATGTGTATTGGCCAAAAATTTAATCGACAGCTCATTCAAAAGAAACTTTTATTCAATTGTTTTTCCACAGTACAGTCTTATAACAATATCCGAGAAATACTTTAGCTATCCAGGAGGCGGTATGACCATTTGCGCTTCATCCAAATAATGATTCTCAGCTCACAGTTAGCGTTCTCTTATTTCTTCTCCCGGAAACATCGATATTGTTTGCCAGAAACGTCAAAACTATATCGACAATATCTAACACAATAATAAATCCAAATTATCTATACCTATAATAAATCTGTTAAAACCTCCGTTTTTGATGACCAGATGGTGTTGCATTAACAGCTGGTCTAACGAATCTTAATAACTCACAAAACTTATTTTTGAGTTATTATTTTGTTAAACTTAAAAGTTTACTAAATATGTCGGATAAGAATAGAAATCGTTTTAATATTTTACATAAACATTATTTTCAATTAATATACTATTATGGTAAATTATTATGTTAAATGTCTATTTATTTATTTATTTATTTATTTGAAAACCAACAGCGTAACAAATCGTACATATATATAAAAATTTTGAGTAATATTAACAGTAAGGCCAATAATAGGTTTTCCTATTTTTATATAAATCTTAGTACTGTTACATTGGGACAATAGAAAGCCAAAGTTTGATCTTGATAACAAAAAAAAAAGCGGAAATTAATAGAATGGATACATAAAAATTAAAAAAATTAAACTAAATAAAAAATATTATGTCTTTAAACATTACAAACTAGCAACCAGATACAGAGTACAGTTAATCTAGGCGTATACAAAAATCCATTGTAACATAATATTTAATAATAAAACTTTGAGGTAGTTATATAATAAACATAACAAAACACACACAAAGGCTATATACAACATTTATGTACCGATTACATTTATTTTGTTTATAAGTGCTTATAAATGCTCTGAATTTATTTTTTTAAAATTTCTTATTAAACTACCTTTTAACTGAGCTTTTGAGTAATTAAATGTCACTAAATATAAAAACGATATTCTACTTTCTACGATAGATGGCGCAGTATACGTAATATAATTTTTTGAATCGCGCTGTCCAAAACTTCGGCCAAAAGAATGACACGCGCCCGTATTTAAATAAAAGTTTTTCTTTTTTGCATTTAATACCTTAGGGTACCTACTACGGTCTTGATTGTTTGTTTGTTGTTAAAATATTTGGTCGTTATTTGTTTGTTGATTGTACAAAGTTGGATGGTTATAGCTATTTAAGTTGTAATCTATATACATAAAGAAAGTCGTGTTAGTTACACAGTTTATAACTCGAGAACGAGTGGACCGATTTTTATTATTTTTGTGTTTTTGGATTTGTCTTCGTCGGGAATAATACTTATTAAAATATGATATTCATCAATGAAAAAATAATTAATAAAAAAAAAATCAGTTCAAATGTTTCATCCGTACTATCTATACATATATATAATAAATCTGTTAACGAGTCCGTTTTATAATCTTATCCGTTTTATAATATATAAAAGCGAAAGGTCACTCATCACAATATCTCTGGAACTATAAGACCTAGAGACTTAAAATTTGGTAGGAATATTCCTTTTGCCGAGGAGAGGTCAGATAAGAACGGATTTTACGAAATTCTACCCCTAAGGGGGCAAAAAAGGGGGGCAAAGTTTGTATGGGACAACGTGGTTCCTTGGTCCAATCTACTTCAAATTTTGCATAAAATATTTTTTAACAGAATTAATTGAAGACATGTTTCGTATTTTATCAAAATTCATCCCCTAACGGGGTTAAAAGGGGGTTGCTTTTGTTTCGAAGTTGATTTGACAACTCAACCCGTCTATTATAAAATATTTTCCAGTATCGACGCAGGTGTAGGTGATAAAAAATATAAATTTATAATTTTTAAAATTTTAGTTAAATATCCGTGCGAAGCCGGGACGGGCCGCTAGTACTTAATATAATTATCAATATCTTATAAAATTAAAACAATTATAAATCCATTCCAATACTATTGATGAAATAATCATTTATATTCAAAATTGTACATTTGACTGATGAAAAACATAAAATGACTACCGGAAACAGTACCAAAGCACAAAAGATTATAGAAATTACTAACTTAATGCAATAACTCTAACATTTATTATTAAAATTCTCAATTTCAGATAACAACGTTTCTAAACACCAATGTCGCCAAGAATGTAATCCTTTTTCTTGGTGATGGCATGAGCGTCGCTACCCTGGCCGCAACCAGAGTCTATCTTGGTAGGAAGTATGGATACCTGGGAGAAGAAGTCAAGTTGAGCTTCGAGACTTTTCCTTTTACTGGATTAGCCAAGGTTGGATTTTTTTAAGTAGTTAGAATTTCTTTACGACCAGCAAAGCTATCACATAATGTAATATGACATAAAATGCTCGCGAAACAGGTTTATATATTATTTTTACTATAATAGGATACCAACAAAAATCTGAGACCTGGTCTCTGACTATGGGCCTTTTTAACAAGCTCCAAGTCGCACAGCTAGGAATGGCCTCTCCATGCTATGCTTGGTATTTATCTACGAGATCCAATCACAAATGATGAGATCCTCAGACAAACGAAGCTTACCGACATAGCCCAACGGATTTGCAAGCTGAAGTGATAGTAAGCAGGGCACATAGCTCGTTGAACTGACGGCCGATGGAGCAGAAAGGTTCTCGAGTGGAGACTACGTATCGATACGATATGGACCGACGACTTGTGGAGAATCGCTCGAAGCCGTTAGATGGAGGTTGCTTCCAACTGGTTGCTCTGGAGGTCGATAGGAGAGGTCAACGTTCAGCAGTTTACATCCAATGGCTGATATATAATAATGATATATATATATATATTACACAGATAGACTTTAATACAATAGTTGTATACTTAAACATACATACAAATACACATACATATATTGAAATTAAATAAATTAAGGCAAGGACAGAAAAAAGAAGGTCGTGCTAATGCGACTTGACGATGGAAACGATTTTTTATATATAAAGCTTTGGAAATTGAATAGACAGATACTTGATATTGTCACGGAAATCATGTTTAACTATAGCTACAACAATGAAGTCATAAAAAAAATTGGTTGTCTGTAAAGTGAGTTTACGGACGATATTTTTTACGTGATAACGTCATAAGAAAACATGAATGGAATTGAATTATTATCACTGAATTATCATTATTTTGTATAATATATACCTATATAATATATAAAAGCGAAATAAAGTTAAACACTTTGATATGTAATACAAGAAATAATCAAGTTTAATAAAGAAGCTAAGTTTAATAACTTAAAGTTAACTAAAAGTAGTAAAACAAATTAGATTATCATTAACCACTTATAAAAATTGTAAAAATATACTAAATAAAAACAGTTTACTTTTTATACGATCGTAATTATATGAGTCCTAATAACTTTTTAGTCAAAATTGTACTATAACCTAATATTACTGCACTCGCCCACCGATGCTACTTATAATCAAAGAACAAATATATGAGATTATATCGCTAATCGGATTCTTAAAATGCAAGAATTAATTACCTTTTTTGCTGCAATTGTTGTTGTAATAAACTATGGTAACCATTTTATGATTTTTTTAACTTTTATTATTAACTTTTATATTATTAACTTACATTTATTTACTTATAATTATATTATTAACTTATATTATTACATTACATTATATTATCAACTTTTCACTATTTGACATTACTTCAATATTGACAAAACAGTTTCCCGCCATTTGCCGCTGTCATTTCTACTCGGACGCGTCGTAAGTTAGACCGACCGCCGATCGTGAGCCGAACGCTTAGGCCGAGCCGATCGTACCTCTCTACCGCTTGTTCCGCGCTCTCGCTCACTAATTGTGACAATGATGACGTCATCTTCTTCGAACGGGCACCCTTTCATCAATTTACTAGACGTTATCACGTCAAAATATAGACCTACGTTCAGACAAATGAACAAATAAATCAGTGAACAAAAAATACACTGTCTGTCAGATTCGAGTAGGATTAGTAGTTGTACGTTTACGGAACACCAAGTTGTCACAATAACACATGCTTTTTAAGGATAAGGAAGTTTTTTTTATATAGGTACAGGATCTGAATTAAACTGAACTAAATCAGCCTGTAAATATCCCACAGGTGGGCTAAGGCCTTTTCTTCGAATAGGTGAAGGGTTGGAGTTTAATCCACAACACTGCTCCACTGTGGGTTGGCGGATAGCTTCTCTAACCATGCGTTTAACCTTCTCTAACCGGGACCGACTGCTTTATGTAACGGAAACAAATATTTGTACAAATACAAATATCTGCCCCTAGCTGGAATTTAATCCACAACCACCGGTGTTGAGGCAACTACTCACACCATATAAGATCGGTTGTACAGAATATAAATTATGGTCAAGAAGGCACCAATTATATACGACCCTGTGGGATCATTTTAGTGTAGAGCTCTTAAAAATATAAAATATATAGTTAATATGAACAATTATCAATTTCAGACATATTGCGTAGACAGTAACGTAGCAGACTCAGCGTGTAGTGGTACAGCTTATCTCTCAGGAGTCAAGGCCAACAGTGGGACAGTGGGACTCAGTGGTGGCGTGAAACGCGGCGACTGCGAAGGACAGAGAAATTCGTCGAACTCTGTCACCGGATTAATGGATTGGGCACAACGAGCTGGCAAATCGACCGGTAAAATATTAATACTATATTAATCATGCGGTTTTACTCGATTTCGATATTTACAAGATTGCTTCACGTTTTTGGTTATGGAACTTGCTGTTTTATAAACTATATGAATATTCTTTTTTGACATATCCAATGACTGATATAATAATGATAATGGATATTAGTAAAGACAAGCCATCATACACGATATGGCTTATAGAGATAAAGCAGTAATCATAAATCAATCTTATAAATTAAATGTCACATAATATTTAGCAAAAAGGCGTTATTTTCTTCTTTATCCGTTGGCGCAGTTTGCAGTGACCCTGTTTTCTGCTCAAAGGGTTGTGGGTTCGATTCCCGCCCCGAGTCTGGGTGTAATATATATATTTATTCATATATGTATTATTTAAATGTATATTTATTTAAAAAAATGTATATCAGTCAGCTGTTACCTAAAACACAGGCATTAAGTTGCCTACCTTAGGAACAGACGCGACGTTGTGTGTGTGATAAACATATTTATTTATTTTTATATATTCAAAGTTATTATAATATACAAGTATTATGTTGTCAATATTTGTAAAACAGGTTGAAAAGCAGCTGTAAGCTATTCGGTCCTTTCACTGATATGTTTGTTTATGTAAATTTAAACACTAAGAAATCTTCATTGCTTGGTGAATAGATTTTATTAATAAATAGAATATTATTACGTAATTATTACTAAACGACGACAGTTATGGTGTAGTGGTGCGAGGAGCCGCCTCATCGCCGGCGGTCGCGGGTTCGATTCCCGTTCGGGGCAAATATTTGTTACGGGTCTAGGTGTATGTCCTTGTGGGTTTCCCCACCGTAGCTCGGAGAGCACGTAAAGCCGTCGGTTCCGGTCGTCATCATAGACATCTGGTAATGATCGTTACTCATGGTAGAGATATTAAGCGCCAACCCGTAGTGGAGCAGCGCACTGTGGAATATGGCTGAACAAAGGCATATCATAAATCAGGTTTACCAATGACACAAATAGGCTACTTTATTATTTTTATTTAATAGTTGGATAGTCAGACTTTAATATTATGTAAGAATTAATTATGTTTTTGGCGGAAATAAATTGTTTTACATGCAGTAATGTTAACCGTTTTTACTAATGAGAAAATTCAACTTCTTTGTTTACAGTTTTTAAAAAGATATAGTAAAAAATCTTGAAGAGTAAAGTATTGAGTATTATACATTTTTGAAAAGCTCATTTTTAGAAGATTCGTAAAAAATATTTATATAATATATATATATATATATATATATGATTATGATGATATTGATGGATTATGTATGTATTTACGATGAAACAACACATGGAGGAAAAACAGAAATATCTGAATTTCGTCCAAGCTTTTAACACTTACCGACGTTTCCCGATGCTTTGAAATTAAGGTTTATTTATAGTTTAGATATTCTTGAAAAACATATCAAAAAATTAGCTGCGACTTTTTGCGAATAACGAAGATATATGAAAAAATGTAATACGAGTCTGGGAACGGAAATCGATATCAATTGCGGTTTCCTTTTTATATTTTGATCAATACGTTGTGGTATACTTATCAACTAATTGTTTTTACTTTTATAACTTTACTCATAAAATATTTTTATATTCTTGTCATTTTCTGTGGGAAAATAGATATTACAAAAAAATCCCACGTTTTAAAACAATATAAAAAGCGCTGTAAAAATATATTTCTGTAATACAAATTCAGTTGTAGTTTCGTCAAGTACCTAACGACAATTTTGTCCTTTAAAATGTCTACTTTTAAGTGTTCTAAACGTGAGTTAATAGTGTCATACACAGAATGTGGAAAAACAACTGCCGCACTAGTAACATTTTTAAAAGGAAAACAAGTTTCTAAAGACAACCTATGTTTTATTATCGGCAATATTCAAAGAAATATCATATCTTCCTTTAATAAACGCTGAAAAGAAGCAGGGTTCATCAAGGACAATTTTTAAGAAATAAAACCAATTGGTTGGATTCCGAATATTCCGTGACCATACCGACATCAGAAAACGTGCCAACCGACTCTACACCGTCTCCTTCTACTGGAAAACGAGGAAGGCCGTGTCTGTTATATGAGTACTCTTCAAATTCAAGGGAAAAAAAACATTGGCTTAATTAAACGATTATACATAATTCTTCAAGCTTTGTCTTCTGATGTAATTAATTATAGCAAAAATTTAGTAACTATGCGTTTCCAACGCGAGATTATTTGTGAACAAATATAATTGGTATTACATGCCATCATCTGTTCACAAAATTTTAATTCACGGAGAGAGTGTTATAAACCATTTCGCAGTGCTAACAATTGGACAATTTTCAGAGGAGTCTCGAAATAAGGATTATAAAAAGTTTCGCCTGCATCACGCCTGGAAATGCTCTCGAACAGCTGCAAACGAAGATGTGTTCCATGCATTACTTTACACAACTGATCCTTATATAACGAGCATAAGAAAACCATATGCAAAAATTCTTAAGGAGCTAGACGAAGAAACTCTAAATCTGCTCAATGTTAACGAAATCATTTCAGATCCTGAAGCTCCTTAGATGTAATATAAGATGTAATAAAGTAAGTATGTAAGCATAAGTTCCAATCACAAATTGCATTATATAAAATTTTATATGATATATATATCATTTTTATTTTTGTTTTTTATATTTAACGTAATATATCCATACTTTTCATAATTACATTCATTCATAATTATTATTCAATATTAGTTATCTTTATTGTATAACTAGTTTTAACAAATATTATACGAAATTTATCGAAATAAAAACACATTTAAGGAAATATTATACCATTTTAACAGATTGTGACTTTTATTTATTTAAAAAAAAATACGCGTCAACCCAGAACAACGAAACTTAATTGATATATATGATATAAAATTTGATAGTTCTATCTTTAATATTTACGAAGTTATAGATTTTTGATCCGAAAAGAACCCAAATATTCCACAGTGCAGCGTGGTAGATTAAGCTCCAACCCTTCTTCTATACGGAGCAGAGGCATTCGTTCAGCAGTGGGTTGTTTACAGGCTGATACAGTGTAGTACAATATTATTATTAAATAGTGTTCAAGCGACATCTAGTGAGCAGTGGTGCTTCGAATGACATGAAGTTGTTGCTCATCGGCGAATGAGAGGGCAACGGGCGGGGGAACTGAATTATGAACAAATAGTATTCTATTGAATAATACTAGTGGTCGCCCAGTGGTCGAAATTCGACCTAATTTATAATTGACAACATTGTCAACATCATAAAAATATGATTGCGCATAACATAGTGAGCATATTATGCAGCAGTCATTGGATTTGATCTGTGATAATAAATTTCGATAAAAATTCGTTGCAAGACCTGTATTTAAGTATCGTGTTGACAACAGACTTTGACAATAAACATTGTACATATTTGTGTGTGCCGTAGTGTGTGTAGAGTTTATTTTTAAATGAATTTAATGTTTACTTTTTTATTTTTTTGAGCATATTATAAACAATTTTTTGCTTAACGTATTAATATTGACATTGACATTCATTGACACCATTTCTCAGAAAATATCTTCTCTCTATCACATGTATGCAGCAACGTACAAATCTATACTCACTACTCAGCCTACTCTTAAGGATCTGCCTACTGCTATTGCTCGTATCAACAATGATCTTTCATCTATCTCACGCTGGAGCAGCTCATATAGTATCCGAGTTAACCCAAGTAAATATCAGACTATTATTATTGGCTCGGCTAACCTGATCTCGAGAGTTGAGTGGACTAACTTACCAACGATCGTATTTGATGGAGTCATAATTCCATACAGTGATAATGTTAAAAGTCTTGGTGTGTACATGGATCGAAACTTTTCTTGGTCCAACCAACTTAAAGACGTGAGTAGGAAAATCTTTGCGGCTATGAGCTCATTACGACGACTGCAGTGTTTTCTACCGATACCTACCAAAATTATGTTAGCACAATCTCTCTTTCTTCCTATTCTTAATTACGCTGATGCAAGCTACCCTTTTTTTTTTTTTTTTTTTTTTTTTTTTTTTTTTCGCTTGGAAATGCATTTACGCATCCCGCGGCCCGAGGGCGACGGGTATGTGGGACTCGCTGACACGGCAGAACGTGCCAGAATACCGCACTAAAACCCAGCGGTGTCCTCATCGTCGTAGTGGGGCGCCACGGGATCGCTTTCACATGCATGCAAGCTACATTACATACATTTCGCATGCGATGCAAGCTACCCTGATCTAACCGAAGACCAACTGAATAAGCTTGAGAGACTTCAAAATGTTGCTATCCGGTTCATATTTGGTTTGCGCAAGTATATGTATCTCATTTTCGACGACAACTCAAGTGGTTACCTATTCGACTTCGCCGGAATCTACACATTGTTTCACTTCTATACTGTGTGTTATTTAACTCATCTTCTCCAATTTACTTAAAACAAAACTTTGAATACCTTGGAATATTGAGTAAGAACTTAAGATCGTCAAACAATCTTATTCTCCGCATCCCTGCTCATAATACAAAATTTTGCAAAGGCTTATTTACAATACAGGTAATAAATTTATGGAATGCTTTACCATTATCAATTAAAAGAGCTCAATCGTTGGCAATTTTTAAAAACTTAGTCAAAAATCATTATCTCTCGCTGACTCACTCTGATACTACTTCCTAATACGTATTTTCTTTTAAATTGTAGATTAAACTCGGACTTATAAGCTTACTATCAAATACCAAATTTACTATAATGTGTATAGGAAATGTAATTATGTATGTATATTTATTTGTATTATGTAATTGTATATTTATTTATGTAGTATATGTACGTATATTTATTTATATTATAATTAAAAGATTATGTATTTATTTTATTTTTAAGTTATATTCAGCACCACACTACACTATATTACATATATGAGAGATCTGGAAGAAATCGCTACTAAGCGATAAGACCGCCTTATTGTGCATCTAGATATTAACTTTTTATTCATGTAATTATGTTTTGTATTTTTTTTTCTTCTCTGTGGTGTGAAATAAAGAATATATTATTATTATATAAATAATAGGAATATATAATATTTCCAGGAATTGTAACAACAACGCGAGTCACTCACGCAACTCCGGCTGCAGCCTACGCACATTCAGCTGATAGGAAATGGGAAGCGGATGTCGACATGCCCAGACATGGCCTTCGTTGCGAGGATATAGCGAGTCAGTTGGTCAGGGGACGGGTGGGCATTAGCATTGACGTAAGTTTTCCGGCATTTCTGAATAAAATTAACGTAATACAACTAACACAATCAAAATCAATGGTAGGTGTTGTTTGGTTTCCTCACATTGATATTGTTTTATAGCCTATGGTACTTTTGGATAATACAGTAAAAAATTTTTTTTTTTTTTTGTATAGGCAACAGTTCGAGTGTAGTGGTGCGAATAGTCGCCTTAACGCCGTTGGTCGCGACGTCGATTCCCGATTGGGGCAGATATTTTTATTTGTAGAAATATTTGTTTCCGGTCCGGGTCCAAGTGTATGTCCATGTTGTGGGTTGCCTTGGAGAGCACGTAAAGTGGTCGGTCCTGGTTTTTAAAACGAATACCCGATAGCGATCATTACTTATAGTAGGGAAATTATCCATAAACCCGCAGTAGAACAGTGTGCTGGACTAAGCCCCAATTCTTCTCCTATTTTGGGAAGGGGCCTTTGCCCAATTATGGGACGTTTACAGGCTGATTCAATCAGATATATGAATTATAAATATCACCGCAAAAATTTGGTATGTTTATTAATAAGAGCTGAAAAGAAAATCTATTCATGGCTTGGTTTTTTTTTAGTCGATAGGTAAACCAAACGTATAACATTAAATATTCTGTATGAACGTTACATGGGAATAACCATACCCAAGTGTTAATATATGAATATACGTGCTTCGGATGCCTGTCTGAATAGATTTTTATGCATATCACACAAGATCCGATACTTACCTATACTAAGATACATTTTCCTCATTTGGTTACCTAATAAAATAATATAATGTATGTAGTTATAGATTATATTCATCATGAATTTTATTAGGAAAAGATCTTATCTATAAGATATAAGACTATTTCTAGAATGGTTGAAATTTAGACGAACTATACTGTGATAGCTTTTAAGTGTCCCTCTTCTGAGTAAAGGTATTTTCTGATGTAATAGAAAAGGGTCACAGTCTAATACACTACGTTGCTATATTGAGATTAGTGGATAAACGTATCTCAAAATTCGTAACAAAACATGTATTTTTACTTACTAAATTTATTTAACTTAATTTATTTAATATTGCGAATAAATTTCGCGACGCTATGCTAAGTTTTAATCTACTTCATTTGTGATCTAACTATTTTGTTAAAGGAGTCTAAGAAGCAAACTTTTGCTAGTTTTCAAAAAAATAAAATAAATGGAGATGACTTTAATTTGTTCGGTTACAATTAATAATATTAAGGTATTTTATATTTGATATATACGAGGATTACCAATATTGATGCATACATCTGGGTGGACTTTGGAAAGTTTAACAATAATACATCATTATTTGAGAATATAGTATATATATAAATAGTGGTATAGTATATATATAATGGTGATTAATCCTTAGCTAACTTATTACATAGGTACACTCTAAAGTATGACGAATAGATTCGTGACGGACAAAGTAGGCAATTTTATTGACGTACGCTTACTAACGCGTGTTACATCTAAATTTACATAGTCCTAGGTTAAGTTAAAGTTTATTTATATGTACTTTATGTATCTATTCCTTAGTATACAATTAGCAGTCAGAAGTTGTAATGTAGTAGAAATTACGTGTTTTAGAAACGACGTATACGAAATTGTTGTCTGTTGATCTTTATCAAAATGACGATGCTTTTCGTTAAATTAGTATACATAAAAGAATATGTAGGTACTAGTTTCTGCTATTTAAAATATATTTTTGAAGAAGACACTCGATAAACTATTGCATTAGTCGAAGCCGGAAACAGAGAGGGAGTTTCATTCATAATTGAATGTTTATTTTATTCATAAATTCATTTATACATTCATCCATTCACGAATTCATTCTTTCATTTATTTATTCACCATTTTACCGTACAATACAATTAGGGTTGCCAACTTTTTTTACATGAAATAAAGTATATTCAGGTCTATAAAGAATATTAAACAGTATTTTATTTAATTATTGTTTTAAATAAATATTTTTTAGAGTTTCTCGCACAACTTACTAATTTACAATTTTTTTTTTCAAAAATTTCATACCAATTATAACTGAAATTAAAATAAACGAGCTCATTTTTTATTAAATTAATAGATGCTCTATTTCTATCCTCACGCCGCTTAGCATTCATTCTTGAAAAAACAGCAGTGAGCGCCCTCTGACTAAATAAAAACAAATTTGTGTGAGCGTCTAAGTAACACATGTGTTTGCATTTTGATGCTGAAAACAGTATTTTGTATACTTTATTTTTGTTCAACAGTAAAAAGTATTTATTTATTTATTTATTTATTTACTTTACAAATGTTGGTACAGTAATCTTAATTTATATATGCATTAAAAACCACTGAGGTTTACAATTTTGCATATAATTGACAGTTTTTATATAATTTACAGTTTTGCAACAATAAAATTAGGTTAGTTATAAATTTATTTAGAGACAAAACTAGGCAAGCGCATCAAGTGTTTATCTGTTATCTTTAAGGTAGGTACTAAAGAAGTGGTTCTTTAATTTGTTTTTAATATTAGATGGTGTGATACTGTCGCGTAAATCGGTGGGTAGATCGTTTATTAAACGTGGAATCAGGTAGCTGGTCTTTCGTTCGCCATACACATTTGAGGCGCTTATCGTCTGGAGTCGGTTCCGTGCAACTGACCGCGTGTACAAACGATGTTCAATTTCGTGCTGTAATGTTTTATTAAAATATTACAGCACTATTAGTATAATTTAGTGAAAAACAGTATAATATACCGTTTAAAACAGTATAGTTGGCAACCCTAAATACAATATAGATTAAATGTGACCATTCTATCCTTAATGGTTAAGGCTACTGTTTCTATGGAAACACGAAACAGGAGACCTGATAAAGTTAACGTGAAATTTTTCATTAAGTTCTTGTACCAATCCTATTAATTAAAATACCATCATCGATTCCGACTTCTCTGGTGGATTTTTAAAGAATTTTATTTTATACAAAACCTGTTATAATAATTATAAGCAAGAGAGTAGAGATAAGGCAAATAGATTTAGGCTTTACCGAGTTATATATTTTTTTGAAATATGAGCCATTTTTATATATCTATCAGGGTAAATATTTGGTTTCTATATCTTTTAAAGTAAATATCTATTAAAGTATTTTTTTTTTCAATATAGTACAATATTATTTATAAGGTAAATATTAAGGGATATATAAAAAAATGCTACGATGATATAAAAATATTTTTCATCCTAATTAAAATAAAAATCTACCAAAATTCATTATTAAAAACAAATACTAGAAAATAAAAATAAAAAAAAATAGTAACAGCTCTTTTAATCATATAAAGTGTTCGTTGCCGCCTAAAGACGTTTGCAACACCAAAGAAACCACAAATTGTTTAGTGGCGAAAGTGGATGAACGGAGATAGGTTTGAGTGATTATTTTACTTGCCGCAAAAATGCTAGTGTAGCTACGGCACAATGATTTTCATGCCGCTACTCACAAAAATATTCAGAAAATGAAGTACAGTTCACAGGTCACAGCTACTAGCTGTTGCACTAGCGGTCGCGTGTTCGATGACCGTTCAAGACAAATATTTTACAAGCGGACATGCCATGCATTATTCGTAGTCTGGTCGTATTTGTTTGTGTTGTGTATGCTTTAGCACCCCTGATAAAGTGTTTTATTGTACTAGGGACCTTTGAGTGTGGAATGTATATATTATTTATGTATTACTTTATTGGATAATAGGTAATATTTGGCGGTGGAAGAAAAAATTTCTATCCTGTGACAGAAAAAGACGCTCATGGTAATTACGGAATCAGAAACGACGGTAGAAACCTCATTAGAGAATGGCTTCTTAAGAAAGAAAGTATTGGATCTAGACCAAAATACATATACAACAAACAAGATCTAGAAAAATTAAACAGTAAATATGACAGTGTACTAGGTTTATTCTCATTCGACCATATGCCTTACCATCTCGAAGCTGAGGACGATGATCCCACGTTGAGCGAAATGACACAAAAGGCTATTGAAATTTTGTCACAGAACCGGAAGGGATACTTCTTATTCGTTGAAGGTACGTATTACTTTAACTTAAATTCTAGAGTTCTTAGTGATTACGTGAGTAGAGTTCTTAGTGATTACGTGTGTCAAATGTAATAAAACTGTTAATCTGTATAATATTACTTTTATTAAAGTAAACGCTTAATAAATTAAAAAAACTAAAAACTTTCACTTGATATTTTATAAAACAGTTAATAAAATCTTCAAAAAGAAAGTTAAAATTCGTTTCAACCCGTATAATAAAGATATTTTTATGACTTTTTTTAGGAGGAAGAATAGACACGGCTCATCATGAGACCAAAGCTCGTAAAGCATTAGATGAAACAGCAGAATTGGCGAAGGCAGTAGAAACTGCTTTAAAAATGGTGAATCTTGAAGACACTCTAGTAATTGTGACGTCAGATCATAGTCACACTATGACATATAGTGGTTACAGCAAAAGGGGTGCTGATATATTGGGACTTGCGAATCCTAAGGTATTTTAAATGATTTATTCAAGTTATAAATTAGTATTTTTAACAATATTGCTATCTCAATTAAATTGTTTTGGTCACGTAATCCAGTATTAATTTTTCAATATTCAACTTTTAAAAACCCTTAATTTAATGTATCAACTTAAGGGTTTTTTTCAAAGTGTACTAAATTTAGGAAAAAAAAATTTCAAAATTATCACACTCTGACTTGACTTTAAAAGTTTTAATAGCGACCAATTTTTTTTTTTTTTTTTTTGTGTTTAGAACAATAATTATCAACTAAATAGTAATAAAATATTCACCAATTCTACGTCAATACTTTTCTATCGAAATAATGATATTCTGAACGAAATAAACATTATATCAATATTTACTAAAACTACCGTTTACCTAAGTACTAAATATAATATTAATTTAGTCTTTAAATATGAGCGTCATAATCTTGTTAACGTGATAATTATTTAACAAATTTCAAACATTACTTTCAACAACGTGACAAAGTGCAGCATAAAAGGACTAAAGTTTCAATTGAATATTTCAGTTTAATGCGTCGGACAACTT
Source organism: Euphydryas editha (assembly GCA_036937285.1). Classification (NCBI taxonomy): domain Eukaryota; kingdom Metazoa; phylum Arthropoda; class Insecta; order Lepidoptera; family Nymphalidae; genus Euphydryas; species Euphydryas editha. The sequence continues at coordinate 17,589,940 of JAUPFZ010000010.1, forward strand.
ACCCTACAGCACTTTGAGTTACGCGAACGGTCCTGGCTTTAAGCCTCATCAGGGCTTTAGGAGACATAATCTAATCCTGGATGATATGAGTACGTATTACAATATCATTATTTTAGTAAAAATATACTTAACGAACTTAGCCTTAAAACAACAGCGCAAAGTGCTACCCCAAATTAGGTAACGAGCATATACGATTGGCTGTCTCGTGTTTGTCCTGATCATTTCATGGTCATACTGTGCATTATAAATATATTATGTATGAAAACGTTTAATTTTTTAAAAAGATTACCGAGAGTTTTTTTCCTCCGGCTTATTTTTCCCTCTCGGCCAACACTAGGGACATTAGATTAAGTTATTTATTGTAACATTTAATAAAGCCGATGATATAATAGTAATGTTATGTCTACCGAGACATTAACTTGTAATAATTTGACGTATTTATTTTAAATGATTTTTTTTTTTTACATTCGTTAAGTGTGTTAAATCACCTTATGACGAAGTAAATATTTTCATTTCATTTCATTTAAATACTAGTATTGTAACGACAATTGGCAATGGCTGATATGATGATGATGATAATAATTGTAACGAGTGTGATAATTTAAGTTCTATTGGAATTCCTTCGTCCACCTTTACAGTCTGTTCCAGGATAGTAGTCTACTATTTAATTCACGCCACGGGTCTGGTTGTAATATTTATGTATGTATTATTTATATGTACATTTATTTAAAAATACATATATTTTTCTAAAACACAGCCATTAGGTTGGCCTTTTATCTTAGGAGCAGACGACGACGACAGACGATTTGAAATATACACCATATTTCAAAGTTGTCTGGACTTACCTATCTAAAACAAGTTATCAATTATGAATAAAGGAATTTTTCAAAAAAAAAACAACGTTTAAATAATTTTTGAATACTTAATCAAATAACTACATATAAAACTCATTTCAATAGGAACGATGAAATTGTTTCATAGTTCGTCGTTCTACAGATAGGGCCCACTAAAAATTTGCTCGACCCATTGATTGGGAAACCCTGGTCTAACGTATTTAAAGGAAAAGGTATTATAACTTATCCCACCATACTCTAAATGAGCGTACCAAATATCCGACACATTTGAATTAGGTTTGACATGCAAATAGTGATGTGCCTTGTTGTATTCGATATCTGCAATAGTATAATTAATTCATGCCCTTTATTTCAGATGACCTAAACTACACATATCCGTCGCTTGTTCCGCTAGCTCGAGAGACACATGGGGGAGAAGACGTAGCGGTGTTTGCTAAGGGGCCCTGGTCGCATCTCTTTACTGGAAATTATGAACAAAATTTTATACCACACGCGATTGGTTACGCGAGTTGTATAGGTCCTGGGCTCACTAAGTGTAAATCGTGATAGCTTTAATTCTCATTTTTATTACGCTTAATACTAGCTCTAATTTAATAAATTATTATTATATTAAATGTGTTTCTATTTGAACGTTATTTTTAGGTATGTTTTAAGATCTTTATATATAGTAACTTTTCACATTCTATTGTATGTGATATATTATAGAATATTACATAATCGTTTTAATAAAGGACGAAATTTTCTCAATATTTTATCTCAAGAACAAATAAACGTCATTTTTTTAAAATGCATTATTGTTTTATAAATGAAGAATATGAAGTTTTTATTATAGTACCATAAAGGTTTTTACTTATAGACAACCGTTTTTGCGTATTTATGTAAGTAATCGCCTCAACTCCTGCGGTTGCGGGTTCGATTCTCGCTCGGGGCAGATATTTATATTTGTGCAAATATTTCTGGTTTGAGTGTATGTTCTTGTGGGTTAGCCCACCCGGTCCCGGTTATTATCACAGACACCTAATAACGATCGTTACTCATGGTAGGGAATTTATCCACCAATATGCAATGGAGCAGCGTGGTGGATTAAGATCCAACCTTTTTTCTATATGAAAAAGAGCAGTAGGACGTTTACAGGCTGATTCGGTTCGGTTTGTATTGTGATAAATTATAAAAGGAAAATTTAATAATAAAAAAAGGTTAAAGAAACGCAACAATCTTTATTTAAACTGTTGAAATATTTTTTTATTAATATTTTTACAAATAATAAAAATATTTCGTATGTACATTTGAATATATAAAATTTAAAATACATAATATATTGACATCTTAGTGACACATCTAATTATATAAATTATTTAATTTATTTAGGTATGTACATATGATTATACTTAAGTTAGAGAGTCACAAATAAAACTACTGACTATTGGTTACTAACTACCATTTTCTCTATCTTTTAACACATTTATGTCAATTCTTTTTAAACACTTTAAGGCAAAACATGTTCAATTTTGATGCATGCTCTAATTTAATAACTAATACATTTTTGAATGTCCTCTTCATTAAAATGACCACTAAATTAAAGACTGCAGAAATAGGAATATCCAGCTTCCAGCTTACTCACTTTATCAAACTTTTCAAAATTTTAATAAAGTTACTTTACGACAATGTATGTGTGTGTGATACTGCCTATTGAAGTTAGCCGTATATAAGCTGTAGCCAAATGACCGGCTTACAGCTGAAGCTCTATTACGTAGCATTATTTCTGAAAATTTTATTTTTTCTATTCCCTTAAATTCTTAATCTAAGTTACTTAATTAAAATAAAAAAAATAATAATTTAATAATTAATTAATTATTTTTAATTATTTCGTTAATTATTTTGCGATTCAACGGGGAAATGCTGCTAGTATTCTTGGCACAATTCCACGCGGACATGATTTATACCAAAACTGTTTGTAAATAATTATTTTAAGTTTTGAATTGTAAATTATGTATAATATTGTAATATTAAATTAAAAAGAAAACATTTTTCAAAAAAAAAAAAAAAAAACTTTGTTAAAGCTTAATTAAAAAAAAATTGTAATACTTTCACTCTTCTTACGTCACACGTTTTATCTGTTAATTAAAAAGATTTTTTGAATTTTACGCCCGTAAGGAGGTTTTTAAGAGGTATGAAACGGAGTAAAAGTATTGCTTATTTTGGTATAGTTTAAATTAATTTTTGACATCAGAATAGCAAAAGTGGTACAGTCTTATTAACTAGTTTACATAATGTGGTTAGACGGGTAATATTACCTACTTCTTTCAGATAACCGCAAAAACTATAGTAAACTTTATTACTACGTTTCGTAACAAACTACATATTCGGCAACAAAGCTTTATTTACGGACGGCTTGGTATAAAATAGGTACGTCTATAAAATATATAATTACCTGCATTAAATAGGACACATTGTTATTTAAATTATATATTATATTGTAATGCAATTATTACATTATATTTGTACCGTTTTCTTAAGTTTTTTCAAATAATAATAAAGATATTAGAAAAACTAAAAAATTAATCCGTCCTCAGTGTTCAAAATTTCTTTAAATTATTATTTTTTTTAAATTATACAACATTAATATAAATAAATGATACATTTAAAATAGACTTATTACATATCACATTCAATAATTTCTATCAATTATATACATTTTTAAGGTTTTTAAAACAATAATTAACATTTATTTAAATCAAAATTACAATATTCATATGCGAATGTTTGCGTAAAATATGTAGAATTTGGCATTAAAAATTTCTTATAAAAAGATTATGTATCTTTAAATTATTTATATAAAACAATATTCATTAATTTATTGTATTCGGATTATTAGCTTAAATTAATGCCAAAACATCACTAATGATTTCGCCAATGTCACCGCAGGATGGAGAAGACACTTGATTGACCTTTGAGGTCGAGATTGCAATCTCAATAGAATTTTGAAGACCGTAGAAATAGTACGGAAACTTTTTATCATATATTGTACACACATATCATTGTCTATTCATTCATTATTCAACATTATCATTCTTAATTTATTCTCATAATTTATTAATTAAAGCAAAAATGAATTTATGAATAAATTCTCGTACTAAATTAATTTATTTTATAATTAAAATGTTCCATGGCATTTGCAGCTGTCTTGGCTATCCCATGATGTCAACATTTATCTGATCTGAAACAAGACAAAATAAATATTTAAATTTATTTTATTTCAATTAAAGTACACTTAAGATAGCAATAAATGTTTTAGTGATAATATCTTAAATATATGTATGTATAATATCGTACGTTATAATAGCTCAAGTAAGAACATATAATAAAATTGTAAATAGTAGATGTCTGAATGTTGATAAGGATTATTTAAGAAAAACAAATATAAAGAACGTTTTCGATGGTAATAAAAAAAGATTTTTATCTTTCTAACTACTAGTTCCAAACTACTTGTTGGATACAATGTGTAGCACTGCTTCGAGAGATCTGAGAACATATTCGACGCTTAAAAATATTTTTAGCTCCGACGAAATAAAAAGAAAACCTCATTCATTTTTTATTTTACAGTTATTGATTAGAGCAAATGCTCATACACGGCAATTACAATAAGAATTCTTTATAAGCAAACAGGAGAGTTGCAATGCGACAACTAGCCTGCACTACAAGTTCAACATCTGTGACAGAGTGCCTTGACCTCTCCGATGACACACCGCGGTCGCATAGGTGGAACGTTAAATGCAATATATAGGTAATAGAACCTGAAATTTTGTTTAAAATTTATACATGTTAACTTACGGATTATATGGAATAACTTATTGTATATACAATTTACTATACCAATTACTGTGTTTGGTAGACACTGTGGTGTGGAACTTCACAAAAAAAATTATAATTATTAAATTACTATTTTTAAAAGATGTGAATAAGAGAAACTAATTTTAAGAGAAGCTAAATAAACGTGAGACATTACTATGATAATATATATTATATCTTTAACAATAATAGGAGACAAATGCTAGTTCTATCCATAATTTCATTATTTTATTATGATAATAATTTAAAGTTACTTTATATAGTATTATGTAAGCTGAAACAATTGAATCACCTTATTATATTATGTTTCATAATAATAACCGAGATGTTATCTATCTCCAAATAGTCACAGCTTAAAAAAAGGTATCGAACACGTAGATCATTTAGATACAAATGTAAGTTTTGCACTACAATTTAGAAGGGCTGATGCATTTTTGTCTAGAGAATCGGAATTACGATTCAACGGTGAAATGCTGTCAGCTATTCTTGCTATGATTTATACCATAAATATCTATAAATAATTACTTCTTAAGTTTTGCATTTTAAATATATATAAATAAATAATTGAAAATACTCTATATTGTCGCTTTTGGATTTGAAAAACTTACTAATTATACTTATTCCCAGACACGTTAATCTTTTAAATAAATATACCTATCACTAACTTACGTAAACAAGTTGACCTTAAAATAGCTGCATTCGTTGATACATATATACTATAATTGTAAATGTTAATTTTTTTTTAAACTATTGTACAACAGAAACCACTTAAATTAAAGCAATAAATAATATTAAAAAAATGTGACATTAAAAATATTATTTCTTGAAGAACGTGGATTTGGAGTTTCAATTATCTGGCCAAAAATGGACTAGCGCACCTATCAATACTGTTTGCAATAGATTAATACAGGATTAATTCTGTTATGAATTTTGTAATAAGTAATTTAATGGAAAAATATAATTACAATAAGTTATACGTTTTTTGGGTTGATAAATACTAATTTTAGAAAGCGATTAGATTGAAATGTGATTTGTTTAAACATGTTGGTCTCGTAGTCTTATGAAAGATCTATAAAAATCTTTTGGACTAATAACCGATCTATTGAGATATGTTTATAGATCAATATTTCAGCGTGAATCATAAGAGCAGAATATTAAGTATAAGCAAGGAGAAACTCAGGAGATTGTCACGAATGGTTATTAAACAACTTATTTAAAAAAAAAAAATAATAAACGTAAAGCAGGTTTTACATGTAGTAAAACTAGTCGACGATTCACCTTGAAAGACACGATGTGTTATCTTCAAAGATATTAGTAATATGTGTATATTTTGTTATTGATGATTAAGAGTTTTTATATTACGTTATATCACTGTATGTCGTATTAAGGTTGTATAGGTTATTGAAACAGGAAATAAGCAATTATGTAAATCAATCATCTTAGTTTCGGTACAACACTCGTCGTATTATATTCAATGTTATAGTATTCGCATATTGTTATCTTTAGTATATGGTAATACAATAACAATAGTATTTATCGAAAAATAATTAAAATAACATTTTTTTTAAATCATAATCCATTATTTATTACTGATTACAAATCAATTGATTCTAAGAAAACGTATTGTTTTAAAGTTTGTTTTGTTTATTATGAATATCACCTTAAAACAACTTTTATATAACTATCCGACGCGACGTTCCTTATGACTAAAGTCGATGAACTCACATTATGTGTCAACAAGGTCGGTTATATGTGCTCCGAAGTCAATATTATATTGCTTTTTTTGCATAAAGTTGAAGAAATGTTCTTGTCATTTTAAACTTCCTAGGTAACTTTTTTATGTGAGTTTATACTATTTAACACACATTTTTTTATTATATACACACAAGGTTGACTGCTCTAAAGGGAGGCAACTTAATGCCTGTATTTTAAGTAACAAATGACTGATATATATATCTTTTCTTAATATTTTATATAGGTATCATATAAGCTCTGTGGATCAATCCTGACTGTTTCCAAATGTTGAAATGATTAAGTAAGTTATAGTCAAATTATTGAAGGCTGATAACTTTATGAACTCGTTAATTTGTACGTAAAAGAGAAGATCTATCATTTAAAAAGATTATAGGAGAATAAACTTCAACCCTTCCTCGTGCGATTGTACTAGTTGTGAATAATATTCCTTAAACAAGTATGCTTAATTAAAAAAATCAAAAAACCCGACTGCGTAAAATACTCTTATTATAAACTGAAAAGAATAAAACAATTTACTAGCTTTCATTTAATACCCATATTGCTACAGTAAGAAAGAAAAAAATTCAACTCCCTCCCCTCATTCCGCCATTTGCGGGCGCCATTTTGAAAATTTATATAGCCTATATCACTACTATAATTTAGACAAATCCAACGACACCTCATATGTCAAAAACCGTCCAGCCGTTTGGGCTGGGTTAGGGCGTGCCAAAGAAATGGACATACATACATACATACATACATACATACACTCGAAAAACATAACCCTCCTTCTGTCGCAGTCGGGTAAAAATAGGCGAATTTTGTATATCAAACTGTCTGATGACGAGATATGCCTTTAAACTGTATCAGCCTGTAAACTAGCCACTGCTGAGCGAAGGCCTCTTCTCCATGTAGAACAAGGGTTGGAGCTTAATACACCACGCTTATCCACTGCGAGTTGGCGAATAATTTCCTTATAATGGGTAACGATCGTTATCAGGTGTCTATGATAACAATCGGGACCGAGTGCTTTACGTGCTCCTCAAGGCACGGCGGGAAAACCCACAAGGACATATACCCATACCGAAAACAAATATTTGTAGAAATAAAAATATCTTCCGAGCGGAAATCGAACCCACGACCGCCCCGCGCGCGGTGTTGAGGCAACTACTCGCACCACTACACCAGAACGGTGTCGCCTTTAAACAAATTTTATTTATTTTATAAGTAGAGATGAAATAAGTTAAACATTTCAAATAATAAGTGACACCAAATGTTACAAGTTAATCACATAAAAGAAAGTTTCAAATCACTTCAGTTTATTTTATCAAGGCATATTTGATTAATGATTTTAAACTAAGATAACGTGTTGTTATTCGGAGAGTATTGTTTGAATGATAAGAGATAAGTAACGCAGTATAGACGTCAATGAATATAAATATACTCTGATTAAAAAATTATGAGTTTCACATCGCTATTATGAAATAACTTGAGAAAATGAGTTGATAGTTTCAATTTTTTTTTGTAGTCAAAGAGTTGGTACCTTGGCAAAGGCGTGGATCAGTCAATACTATAAGGAAAAGGTCCTAGTAGTAACAAACAACCTTCTTCTACTTCCTAGAACCATAATAAATATAAAAAGGATCTGCCATTTCAATTTTTAACAGAATATGTGAAAGTATGGTATCTAGAGCGATAAATAATAATAATAATAACTAAAACATTTTTGTGTTTTAAGCGCATCTTTAGGTCAGTTTTAAAGGTACATAATTTTAAATATTGTACGGTGTACGATTCGTACACGGTCGGTTTTTTTAATATTATATCAAACCAAGGTCGCTGTACACATTAGTCATAGACTTATAAAAAACGTAGAAAATTTTACGTAATTCATAATTTTACAATGCGTAACACTAGGATTACATTGTGTAATATTAAATATTATAAGAGAACGACGTTCACGTTAAACTTATATATACCTAATCAATAAATATTATATTAATAAATACAAAATTCAAATTGTAATAAATTTCGATAGAGATAAGCGATTTTGATAAAATAAACACTAATGTTACCTCGGCAAATGCTTTATGATTTTTATGCTGTATTTAATAAAAACTTAGTAACTTAGTAATAATGCGTGTTCAAACAAACAGCCAGGTATATATATACATTTCAAAAAAAAATATAGAAATATAAATAATTAATGTTTTTAGACCCCTTCCATAATTTTCGTCAAAAAGTTGCGAAAAAAAAAAACATACGTGACATTTATAATTCTTAAAAAAAAGTTTATATGTACAGATATAGATACAAGTATACTTGAGACAATAGACTATAAAAATTGATGGTCAGATCTTTACGTTTGTCTGATTAAATACAAGGGTTATCTCTAGCGACTACATTTTTTTTTGAAATTTCAGATAGTATACAGGATCACCGGAAATTATATCATCACTACCGATAATAGATTAATATTCTAAATTTACGTGATCAATTTTATTGTCTCACTTTAAATTACACATAATATATAGTATTCATTATAAGTTAGTGTCAAAAACTTTTTTAAAATATTAACAGTATAAATGCGCATGTCACTGAAAAAATACATTCTGCTTTGGCTAATAATTTATCAATGTTTTCATGTACATTTAAAATATATATATATATATATATATATATATATATATATATATATATACAATATTTTTTACACGTTGTATATTTTCGATTAGTTATAATTGCATACATATTATTGCTTTTCATTAACAATTTAATTATAATACATACATAAGCTATAAACACCAAATTAAACATTAATTTAACTTAGGGTCAATTTCACCTACTGCTTATGAAAATCAGGTAGTAATCTAATGAATAACGGTATCCAACAAATAGAAGTTTCTAAAATATTATTATTATTTATTTTTTGATTCACTATCAAACACTACTTTGTATGTTTGATATTTTTATTTACAATCTGTGAAACAAAAAGTTGCAGTTTATTCGTTAATGTGCAACAGGCCCTAATAGCTTGTTTTAAATCCTACTTATAAAGTGATAGCCTAACAGTAACTTATATCCGAGATAAATTCTATAAGCAACCGGTGAAATTTTTGAGTAGAATAATTGAGTTGTTTTTTTTATTATTATTATTAATAATTAGTTTATTTCATATCATATTTGGTTTACTTTGCATGTCAAGAAGTCTCAATTTAGGCTTAGAAAATGCCTGTGGTTGAAGTTGTTATGATATTAAAAAAAGCCGTATCTTTCTTAAGAAATTTCTCACATCCATTTATGTTCAATGAGTAAATACTAATGTGTGAATAAGAACTGAACCGAGGGAAAATAATATTCAATTTACGAAAACATAATATCCTTATCAGTTATTCTTTGATTCATCGTATTTTAATGCCTGGCCCGTTGACGCAGTTGGTAGTGACTTAGCCTTCCGCTCCAGGGTTATGGGTTCGATTCCCACCCCGAGTCTGGGTGTAATATATATGTATTCATATATGTAATATTTATATAAAGAAAGAAAGAAAGAAAAGCTTACCTACCTTAAAATAGTTACATCTTATACAGGGAAAAAATTTAAAAAGAGAAAAGGGAATACAACAGCAAGATTAGAAAATTAAATACATAAATTAAAAATTCATATGTACATTTATTACAAAAAAGTCGTCTGTTACCTAAAACACAGGCATTAATTACCTACCTTAGGAACAGACTACCGTGTGTATGTAATTTGACTTTGTTTTAGATATCTTTATTGTAATAAGAAATAATAATATTTACGACTAGTGTTAAAGCAACTTATAAGGACGCAATATTAAAACATTTTTTTACAACGTAAGTAATATATTCACACATATAAATCATATATAAACACATTCAATTATTTTTTATTTGTCCATAAGTTTTTTAGTTGTTCATAAAAATATTTTTTGTATGTTAACATTTGTCGTAGTCGGATAGTGACATAGTGGTAAAAGATGTTGTCATTGTAGACTAGTTACTTTTACGTATATTTTGCTATTCATAAATATAGCAATATAAATTTTAACCCAATATTGTAAAGCTGAAGTTTCGGGAGCTTCTAAAATAATTTTAACGACAAATAATTTGTTTATTGAGAAATATTATGTCATAATATATCACGTTAGTCACATAATAATCTCAGGTATACATAAAATGGCTTAAGAACTTTGTTTTTATATTTTTCTCAATATTAAAATTCAATCACTAATAAGAAATATACTATTTACTAAATATTAAAAGCATTACATTACCTATAACTTTTATCATAGAAAAGTTTCTAAATAATATGAAATAAAACAAAATAAATCAATAATATCTGTCTTCGATAACTTTATGATTATGAAAGTAAAAGTGCTTGAACGCAAAGCTATATCTTAGAACAAAAAAAAGCTCGTTGTAGTAAACCAGGACATCATCAAAAGTGGTACAGAAATCCGTTAAGTAAACTTGCTAATTTCGTTTCTCAGAAATGACCGCGACTCAGTGACATTAAAATGTCATATAAAATCGAAAATGAATATGATTTAAATATTATTTCATATTATGTTTGAAATTTCTTGAAGCTGCGATTGTACAATTAAACTTCACATTATAATTTCGCATTATTAATATTTTTTTTTTTTTTCGAGACACATATCCAATTTATTTTATTTAAGTTTTTACGTATGTAAATATCGCCCTATGACTAATGAGAGAAAAGGTGTAACCGCAGACATGAATCAACCCATTTGAAAACTGTGGATATATTTTTTTCTTTAGACTTAATATGTATTGTAATTAATTTTAAATGTAGACAAATTCATCTTAGAAAATATAAAAATCTTATTCTTATATAGCATTTTTTACAGTCAGAGCTATTTATAGCGTTATCGTCTCCATTGCTCAATAATTATGTATAATGGGTAACATCAATTCTAAATCAACTGACTTCGCGATTTGGGAATCGTTGTAAGACTGAGGTGATTATTGTTAAGGCTTAATATATATGTATTTGAGTGATTCAATTAACGTAAATCTATTTTTTTATCCGCAAACCAGTCAGATAAATCTTTAGGTAACATTTCTTGTCCATTAGTATATGCAGTATAGCGAAAATAGGGAATATGCTTTAATCCTGATAGAGAGGAGCCTTTTTCCTAGATAGGAATATCTACAGACTTTCACAGGACAATTGTATCAGTCCGTAAACAACCCACTGCTGAGCGAATGCCTCTTCTTCATATAGAAGAAGGGTTCGAGTTTATTCCACCACGCTGCTCCACTGCGGGTTGGTGGATAACAGGACGATTATTCATATTTTATTTTCCATATATATTTATAATTTTTTACGTTGTCGCATTATATATGTAGACGTTTAAAGAAAAATATACAATAATACATACCTTCACACATAAATTAGCAATTCTTGTATAGTTTATTGGACAGTTAGGTGCATCTATACCGGCCACGATACTACTGCTCGTCAGAATAGGGAACATCGATCCTTTCTCAACTAAGCACATAATACACAAGACAAGTAACAAATAAACTAACTTCATTTTGACCTCGCGCTTTGGGAATCGATGTGAGACTGAGGTGTAATTTTTGAGACTCGATATATATGTATTAGAGTGATTCAACGAACGTAAATTCCAGTCTTTACCCTCGAAGCAGTCACAAATTAATAATCATTGGGTAGTCTTCTTACCTATTATTAACAGTAGGATTAAGAAAATAAACAAGTAATATAAAAAAAGTCTATTCCTACTAAGGTCAACAAAGAAATTAATTTATTCTGTCATATAAAACTAAATTTAATTAATCAGTTAATTTAAAAAAGACATCAAGTGCCATCCACTACAACCTTAACGTATTTAAATTAGAGTAATGAATAAAAAGCATTTTATTCATTTAATTAAAAGTCTATATCGGATTTTATCGCGTTTATTTAAAACTTTACAGTTTAACAATATTTTAAATTATTTCCCGACGTTTCGGACCCTTTACAGCGTTCATGATCTCGGGGGACTGAGATATAGACTTTTAATTAAAAGAGTAAAATTCACGTAAATATAAGAGAACAGTAAGTATTTTATTAACGATTGAAAATTTGAACAAGATATATAAATATATATAAGGAGAGTGAGAGCTAATCGTAGGAAATGAAAAATAATCTCTAATTTATATATTGTATTGTGATTTGTATAATAATATATCACGGTATATTGGCCATGGTTCTTCCGGCTGTGCCAAAATATTGAGGACTCAAAATGATCAATGACAAAAATGGTTTCCATACCATGTTTAATATATCGTTTTACATTCAAAACAGAACTCCCATACGAAATTTATTTATTTTATCTATTTACACTTTTTTGTAGGTACACCATAAATATATACAGAAATTTAAATTTAATTAATTAAAATAGAAAATCCTATGACAACTACAAAATGTGAAGTACAAGGAGCGGTTTTATGTCTAGTTAGCTATTTATTCCAGATAACCCAAAAATTTACTTAAATATAAAGGCTTAAGCTATAAAAAATTCAAATTAAAACTCAAATGGTGTACGTAAAAGATTATACAATGTATGCATGGACTTATAAACTCAGATGCTTTTTTGGGCACCGTAAAATATATTTACATTTTGGTACTGCTGATATTTTAATACTTAAACGGGTTATTAATATATTATATTTATTTTATATATTAAACAGCAATTATATTATTAAAAATTATTAATATTGTAATTAATATTTACATAAAACAAACTTTTAAAGTTAAAATACAATATATAAGACCAATAGCATTACGTTCTCTCCGAAGCACATTGAGGAGACCCACAAAAACAATATCCAGACCAGAAACAAATATTTTGCATAAACATAAATATCTACTCCAGGAATCAAACCCGCGACTGTTAACATTGGTAAAACTTACACCACTACACCAGGACGGTTAACGAATTCAATCCACTAAAGAAATCTAATAACATACGATATTTACATAAAAAATAATATTTTAATTTAATCAATAAAGCACGTGAAATTATCTTAAGGTAACTCCCTAATAAGGTTTAATATATATGGTGTAATATTATAATGAGCTCATTTCACGAAACAGTTAATGACATGTAAGTGTGTATGTGTGTGTGTGTGTGTGTGTGGGTATGTATGTGTGTGCGTGTAAAACCGCAAAAGGTTTACTTGCGATGCAGCAAACTAATATAATAAAAATAGTCAAACACAAAATAATAAAAATATTATTTAAAAATAGTCTTGTACAATATGATGATATGAGTATGTAACCGTTATATTAAAGCGGAGTTTCATGCAAATATACGCAAATTACGCAATATATATATATATATATATATATATATATATATATATATATATATATATATATATATATTTTTTTTTTTTTTTTTTAATTTCAGCAGGTGGTAAAATTGTCATGATAGGCTCCAGAAAATCGTTTCGCATTACCCAACCCCATACTTGGGGTTCCAAATCATGTCCTAACCAAGTTTGAACTTAATAATATACACGGTTGAAATGTTGATGAGCAGCTGCGCTTATTGGTGGCATATTTGAAAGCTGCACAGGTTTATTAAGTTTTGTAGACTTGACGTAATGCATATAACGAAGATGATCGAGACTTTTCACAGATTTCGGATCATTATAGACTGCCAATAAGGTTTGAGTTCCACTCTCTAATAATCTCTGGGCCAAACAATTTTCTTCCTCAAATGCTGCAGCTAGTTCATCCAAATTTGTCAATTTCTCAAAAACTTTTAAAAATGATTTTTTTCCGTTTTTAAAAAGCGCAGAAGTTGTGTCACAGCCACTTAATGATGACCGCGCACTCGCCGCCCTCTATCTCGAAAACGGTTCACCGTATTAAAAAAATTTTTAAACAAAATTTGTAGAGAGTTTTGTATTCTACAATATTGATAATAAATATAAATAGCAAAAAACCCATAGGAAATGAGATATTTCCAAAGAAAGCGCAAAAACTGATTTTTGTGACCTTTGACCTTGAAATTTAATAGTTGCTTACACCCTACCATATGTAGGTTTTGAGACAACTTTTAGGGTGTCAATATACAAGTATTTATAGACTTACAGCTGGGTATCTCGAATTCCGAGATTCTTACCTAATTTAAGCTTAAATGACTGGACTATATATACTAATCTATATATACAGTTTTGAATTCACATTTCAACTTTCACAGGTGAACAGCGTACGTGGTTGGTATTTAATTAGGTGCAAGTTTACGATAAAGTACACGCATATTAAATACTGTTTCAAAGGGATTCAAGGTGAGGCTTGTTCTTAAAAATAGCAAAGGATTCAATCTTTTATCTTACACTAGCTCAGCCTCGCGGTTTGACCCGCGTTAATTAGAGGGAAAAACGTACTTTAACGTATTTTCAAACAATTACTCTAAGAGTAGGTACCCGCCTCGTCGAGTGGTCGTAAGTGTTACTGCCGAGCAAGGGGTCTCAGGTTTGATTCTTGGGTCGTTCAACTTATTATTGAATTTTTTTTATTTTTCGAAAATTCTCAGCACAATAGTGATGTTATATATATTTACTTTAAAAGTGGAACTATAGTAAAAAAATGTCTCGAGAAGACAAATAATAAGAGACGCAACGGAAGCTCTCAAAAAAGATTATTTTTTCCCATTTTTGTAACACTTTTTATTATTGCTCAGCCCCTATTAGTCGTAGCGTGATGTTATATAGCCTATCACCTTTCCTGGTAAATGGGCTATTCGACACAAAAAGAATTTTTCAATTCGAACCAGTAGTTCCTTAGATTAGCGCATTCAAACAAACAAACAAACAAACAAACTCTTCAGCTTTATAATATTAGTATAGATTTACTTGTATTTAGGACCAATCTCACCTGCTGCTGATAAAATCTCTGTGCGAGATAAACTACAACTTTACACAGGTTTCTGACAGATGAAGTAAAAGTTTGTTTGTTTGATTAAGTTCGATGTTAAAAAAAAATAAACATAGTAGAAACATTGTCCCAGTCTTTTATAAGCTTCCTGTGGTATCCTATAATTGAACGAGCACAACACACACGATTAGATTTACAATGTTTTTACAATTTGTATGTTGTATCGCATTTATCTTTAAAAATATATATACCTATATAGACGCTTCTTTATTCATAGTTTATTAATAACGTTTTCGTGATTAGATTAAGTTTTTCGTTATTTATATTGTTTTGATTATATATTTATTGCTACATAATTGCACGATACATTAAAGAGTTGTAAAAACGGTGGTCTTAATGGTAAAAGCATTCCCTACCAGCCAATCTTAGGACTTACAAGAGCGGAAGAAAAGTACATACAGGTCTACAAAATTGAGCATTGATAAAATTCACTTTAAAAAAAAAGGTTAAATCAGATAAAGTTAGTAACAATCTTTATCGTAAATACACGAGCAATTAATACATATACATACCATATAAATACATACATACATAGACATATCACTTCGAATTACCCGTGTAGTTTACTTTTTTTAATGGATAAGTTGATGGTGTTTTATTATTTAGATAAAAAATAAATAATAACAATAAAATCATTTTTAATATGTCGAAAAACATAACTTTATAATAATATACATGTATCAATAATTTAAAATAAAGGTGTTTTTTTTATTGGACGCGTGATATGTAGGCAATTTGAGATACATTCTACTATTAAGTTAAGGTTTGAATTGTTGTTATGCTTTATATATTAATATTTATTTTAAATAAGTGTATTTTCTGACAAATGTTATGTAAAAATGTTAAATATTTTCCATATGTAAATATTATTCGCCAGAATATAGTATTACTATGAACACATGTATGAGTAAAATGTCGCAGTGTTGTTTATTTTACTTTGCATACAGTATGCGCACACGCCGATTACTTACACCTTACAGTTATAACAGGTAAATATTTAGTTTTGTCTTTTTACTGCGCTACTTATGCAAACATGTTCTTTTAATTATACAATATTTTGTTTGTAGTAGAGATGATATTTTATATTAAAAATAGTTCTCATAAGAAAAAACTTATTGAAATTATTAGTTATATTAAAAAAAAAAATAACAACAAGTATTAATAACAAGTATTTTAATTAATTTACGATATCGCAATTTGCGATTGATTTTATTTGTGTTTTCAATTTATCGACTGTAGATTTGTTTATAAATACGAGTGTTTATTGTTTAATGGCTCATTCGAGACGGAGATACCGAACAGTTAACTAATCGAATAAAATAATTGGCGAAAAAATTGAAATAAGGAAGAGAATAACGTCAGCAATGCCAATAACTTTATTTTTAAAATCAATATGACGCTAGGCCCTCCGTCATATACAATAACAAACAAATCAGTTGTAACTATGTTAAATATAATGATTATGATGTACTAAATTTACTTACGGTTTACAGGGAGCACAATAAAAGATTGGCAGCATTTTTAGTCTTTTGTAACCCAAAGGACAAGAACTAGTATATATAACGCTACGTTTATTTCTTATAACAAGATCGCTTTCACTTGACACGGATTTTTTGTAGAACCAATCACTCGACTGATCCGATAATATAGTTCTCGCGTTAACTGATAAGCAAATAATGCACATGACACATAACAAGCAAATAGCCTTCATCTTGACTTATCGGTGTGTAAACCGCGTTGAAACTGAGGTGTAAGTGGTTTATGCGTGAGTATATATATATATGTATAATTTTAGATAGGTGAGTCAGTGGCGCTGAACCTCTTCTGCCTGATTTTCATACACAAAATCGGTATAATATTTTTACTATGAATCATCATTTGTTATTGATTTGGTTTCAATTTGATAAGATAATCTTAGCTTCTATAATTTTATTTGTTTGCTTTAATCAAATGTTTTTAATGTGTTTACATTAATTTTGGTTACCGTTCTGGTGAAGTGGTGCAAGTAGTCAGCACAAGCCTGAGTAGTCGCAGGTTTTATTTCTGGTAGGGACAGATATTTGTTCTTGTGCAAATATTTATCTGGGTGTATGTCCTTGTGGGTCTCCCCATCATGCTTTGGAGATCACGTAAAGCCATTGGAACTGGTTTTATCATAGACACCTGATAGGAAATTGTCCGCCAACCCGCAGTGGAGCAGCGTATTGGATTGAGCTCCAACCCTTTCCCTATATTGAGAAGAGGCCATTGCCCAGCCGTGAAACGTTTAAGGGCTGATTCAGTTTAGTTCAGAAGCACTGGAGCTTGTGTTAGCTTATTTAAAATTTTATAGGTGTGTGAGTGTTACAGGCTAGTAGTATCTTCCCTCGCAACAGTTTTGCTCTTATAAATTAGACGTAATATAAAGAAAAACAAAAAACTATTTAGCTAACTTAAAACAACAAGTACAAGCTTAACAAAACAAAAGTAACGAAAAAAACTAACACAAATAAGCTTTTCTACTGAAAAATAAAGCTTTAACGGGACAGCATGTGGTATTTAAAGTTACACAAATTAATACAAAACGCTCGTAGTTTCTCCTTTTCTTTAAAACGCAAGAAACAAATAGAATCCAGTAAAACAGGAGGACGTTTATAGGCTATTATGGTACAATACAGTAGAATTATATAGCAGAAAGCTGCCATCTTTATTCCTCATCCGTAGTTGTCTCTCCTCCGTAGTCTCTCTCTCCATACACATATCGTCGTAGTCGTAGAATAGTGACGGATCTTACAAATTTAAAACTTTACATGGCAGACACTTCAAACAACTATGTTGTTGTTGTTGTATGTTTTGTTGGTGTTTCGTCATAGTCGTAGAATAGCGACGGATCCCACAAATTCAAAACCACACAGGGCAGACATTTCAAATATACAACAACAACAACATAACTGTTTGAAACGTCTGCCCTGCAAAGTTTCAAATCTGCAAGATCCGTCACTATTCTACGACTATGACGATATTTTCGTCACAATTATACGTATTAACGTCACATTCACTGTATGACTTTTAAAACTTTATATTAATGTGACGATATGGTTTCATAATGGTGATGTCAACTGGCTGATAAGCCGATCGCAGGTTTGATTCCCGTTCCCGTAAATTAATTAAAATCTACATTGATACCTATGACATACATTGCATATCCTCCTTTTCCATTGGAGGTCCTGCTGAAATATTTAGGTTAACATGTTTCAAAAGTTTATACACATGTTCCTCCTTTATTTCTAGATAGTTGAGATCATTTGTACACTCGTATCCTTCTGACCATTGCGCTAACTGTACACCAGAGTTGTCAATACTTGATTGGTCTTTATAATTAGAGTCAAAATATTCACAAACACAGTTACGAACGTTGTTAAATAACAATTAAGTATAGAACAGATTATATTTTTATCTTGCTTTCCGTTGTGCGACGGAATCCTTGCGATATAGTTAATCTGTTCCCTTGGCATGGGGCAGCCGATAATTTGATCAATTTTAGTAACCACGTTAAATAGATTTTCTGAACTTGTAGTGGGCACTCTCTTTATTTCAATATTATTCATATGCGATCGCTGATCACCCTCGAGGTAAAAAGTTTCAAGTTTTCCGGTGCACTGTTGTAATGCGGCTATATCCTCCTTCGAATTCTTTAATGATACGATTTCTTCTTCTATCATGTAGATTTTGCTCGATAATGCCTCAACCGCGTCATGAACAAATTATATAGATGTCCTAACCTCGGATAATTCAGTCCTGATAGCTTTTAATTCAGATAATTCAGCTTGAATAGGTTTGACGCTTTCTTTCAGAGCCGGAAGCGCTTCCATTTGTGTGGATCCTTGTGTCCAAGGATCCTGTTTGGATGTGTTTTCCTTTGAAGTTCGGTTACGAGACTATCAAAGTTAGCCGAAGTTTTTAAGAGAGCCTGTTCGGGGACTAAGTGCTGCCAAGGATTTGCAGGTAAAATATTTCCATGACCTTTGGCGCTCCCCTAGTTTTCTCCACCCTGCTTCTGAAATGCCCGAACAAGGGAAATCAAACTGATCCCGACAAAGAGAGCAATTTGCACCATCTCTAGCTTCATTTTCACATTTCTTGCAGAAAAACATTTTGTATGAAGTGAAAGTTTGGGAAGCGTTGCAAACTATTCAAACAGCGTTTATGCGTCCGACCTACCAACGTACGGTACGTTACGTACGTACTGACCGATGACGTAACTATTCAACATTTATTATAACGTCCGGTGACCGGCAGAGAAGATTAGTCCCGATCTCCTTCCTGCCGAGGTGTCTTAAAAGATGACTAAGGTCATAGTGGTGCGAACAATCGTACACTGACTAAGACGATGAGGGGCTGCAGAGTTACCATATCCTGTAAAAACACACTGCGCTCGCCAATCCTATACATACGACGATATATCCTCCAACCCATCGAGTTTGTCAATATATTAAAACTATGATGAGGTAAAACTTAGTAGTCAATAAAATCGACCACATGCTATTCGTATTTGCTCACAGAATATATGGTACATTATTTAGGTTTTATATGATTTTTAACACTAATTTATTTTAGACTTTAAATTTAATAGACTTTTAATCAAATGACTAATATATTTTTTAATCATAATCTGAAAAATATGTTTTTATGGTATCCCCTTTTCGTTTTTATTTAATTATATTTTTAGTATTTGGAGTATTATTTTATAATCTTCGAACTATGTTTCTTTGACCGCTCTAATTTCAGAGTCTACCTGGCTCAAACGTAGGTACTTCGTTACGTACTACTATAATTTGTAACATGTTAAAATATGTTTTATATATGTAGATATGTTTTATAGGTAATCTTCATTTTTGTTTAATAGACGATAGTAGTAGATTACAGTTCCAAAGATACAGTATCCTGTGACAGATGGACAAACAGTGAAATGTTAGTAATAAGATTAATTTAACACTCTTTGCATAGGGAATTTTAAAAATTAAGTATCGTTGAATCCCTGGTATGACAACCATATTCGAATACTCCATCGGAATACTTCTTCTGTTCGATGCAATTTAACTGTAACATTATTCTTAAGAGGGCATTAAGAGGAAGAATGTGTTATACATATGTGCGTGTGTGTGTTTATGTGTGTGTATAAGTGTGTTTGTGTTTATAGTTTTTTTTTAATGTAATAGGGGGCAAACGGACATCGGTCCACCTGGTGGTAAGTGTACGCGACATCCATAGACACCCGCTAAATCAGAGGTTTAGCAGGTGCGTTTCCGGCCTTTTAAATGGGTGTATGCTCTTTTCTCGAAGGTCCCTAAGTCGTATCGGTTCGGAAATACCGTAGATGGTAGCTGTTTCCATATACTGGTTGTGCGAGGCAGGAAATGCCGTAAAAATCGGTTGTTGTAGATTTCCGGACATCGAGGTGATGTTGGTGAAATTTGGAATTTTGACGCGATGTCCGATGGTGGAATTCTGCTGCAGGTATTAATCCGAACAATTCCTTAGAACACTTGGCGTGATAGATGTGGTAGAAGATGCAGAGTGATCCAACATCTCTACGCAGTGCCAAAAAATCAAGTTGATTGGAGAGAACCTTGTCGTCGACGATTCGAGCCGCCCGGCGTTGAACGCGGTCAAATGGAAGGAGCTGGTATTGGGGCGCTCCAGCCTCCAGGTGGGAGCGGTATTCCATATGGGGCCGGATATGCGGAGTTTCTCTTTGGACCGACCACCACTTAACTAAATATTGATAAAAATTATATTACCACCCATTGTGGGTTAAATTCGCACTCGTGTCGAATGTTTGTTTTTATATTATAGTATTGTCTAGTGTGCTTTTATGTTTTTATGGATCTTCCCACCGTATCTTAGAAAGCAGGTAAAATCAACCTGTCATGAATTATAAATACCTCATGAAGATCGTTACTCATGGTTAGGGAAATTGTCCGGTAACTTGAAGAGTAGCTGCGTAGTGAGTCAAGTTCAAAACATATACAGGTGAAGAGGCAGTAGCGTGCATTTCATATAGGCAGAAAGGCACTGCCTACCTTGGCATGTTACTAAAAAATATATATAAAACATGAACATTACATATTTTTGAAAAAGACATAAACCATAATTCAATTTAAATCCGCTTCAATTTGAAAAACCCGCCATCATATATGCGATATCAGCGCTTCCCGCGAATCGACGACCGCGACGGGCCTTTTATAAAACTTTGCCTTAAATCCCATACAAAATGTTAGCATTGACAGAACGACATTATTATAATCCTACAATTTTATAATGTCGCGCGTCATATGGAATACGAACAAAGTATTGTGTTTTTAACATTGGTCGGTTTAACAATCTCAGTATAAACAAATAGGCAGTGCCTAGGCTAATAACCTATCAAATCAAATTGTCTTGAATTCGATACCGTATGTACCAATAATTATGATTTTTGACACGGTCGCATAATCACATCCGCCCGCCGTCCGAACTCCTAATCATTCCATGACAGATATTATTACAATTCATTGAATTCACTTTGAATTTGAAATTTTTAGTTTGTGTGTGGTGATGTGTTTAATGGAAGTAAATAAAGTAAATAGTGCATCCAAATTCAACACGTTCGATTTTACAGATTATTACGTATTTAAAAAAAGATAGGCGTATCTATTTAACATATTATAAATAACAATGAGGTTATAATTTTTCATTTATTAATAAATAAACAAGTACTTTAATTAAGCATACAATTTCGTAACTAATTAATAGAAATTCCTTGATAGTGTTATCAATGATTTCGTATGTTTGACACAAACGAAATTATCAGAGTGCCGGCCTATGAGGCCACTATGTCTATCCAGTATCTGATTTGTTTGATGAGTATCAGTTGGTTGCTGTATTATAAGTAGCTCATGCTCATAAAAGATTCGGCACGACTTGTATCACATGCCGAGAAAAGCCGGATCAATCAATAAGTATGGTATGTATAGTTAAATGTATTTTGTCCTGCTGTATGTGTATGCCTGCATTATTAGTATAAATGAACTTACACAGTGTCTAATAATTTACTTGTCTGTTCTTGAAATTATCTAAAAGCCTCTATTCCTAATAAAATTAAAATATTAGGAAAAATATGTGAGATTAAAGATTTAAAAAAAAAGTTAAAGAAATAAACTACTATATATGAATACAAAATATCAGAACAACCATTTATAATATAACAAAAATGTCGATAATTCTGTGTCGATTTAGAAAATTTACAAATTGTACATTTGTAACTCTCAAAATCAGATTGATTACTTAAAAATACATATCAAACACCATAAATAAGATATGTATAATTACTTACTAGTCCATAATAATACATTTTTATTTTTGCACTTATAAAGCTAAAAACTACTTCGACTAACTTTGCTGGTAAATTATTCTATATCAAATAAATAAATTGAAATCATCATTTCTTTCCATCAGTTTTTGATTTATATCAAAGTTTTTGAGATATTATAAGTATATATAATTTTAAATATGGTAATAATAATTTGATGATTTTTTTTTAAAGCTATTTATTTATTGCACTATGATATGACATGACATAAAGTAATTAAATTCAGTACATATATTAAAAGCAATCATTTGTTTAAAATTTATTGAGTTTGAATTATTTGTATCATCAATCTTATTTGAATAAAGAGATTAATATAATTGTATATTTTTAAAAATTAGGTTTTGAATATTATACTTTAAGTTGATACAAAATACAAATATATATTTAACTATACAGACAACTTTTATTATTTTGGAAAAAGATGATAACATTAAAAACTTTTTCTAAACAATAAAAGAATTTCAAATACAAAAAAAACAATAATATTAAATAACTAGTTGCAAGCAAAAATTCTAAAAACTATATTTTTAGCTTCGGTATCGATTGTAGATCACACCCCAAGTATTCTTTAAAAAAAATATCCTTGTATAGTTTTGACTTTCCTACCATTTTATTATATGTATAGATCATATTTCAGAGAAAGAAAAAAATTTAACAATTTAAAAATATTTATTTTTATACTCTTTTTTTTCTGTGAATTAAAAATGTTTAATCTTTATTGATTTAAATGTAGGTATAGCATAATTACTTAAATTGGAATGATGATGTTCTTTAGATTCATATTTTTTTACCCGACTGCGACAGACGGAGGGTTATGTTTTTCGAGCGTATGTATGTATGTCCATTTCTTTGGCACGCTCTACAGCCCAAACGGCTGGACGGTTTTTGACATATGAGGTGTCGTTGGATTTGTCTAAATTGTAGTAGTGACATAGGCTATATAAATTTTCAAAATAGCGCCCGCAAATGGGGGAATGAGGGGGGGGGGCGTTGAATTTTTTTTCTTACTGTAGCAATATGGGTATCAAATGAAATGTAGTAAATTGTTTTATTCTTTTTAGTTTATAATAAGAGTATTTTACGCAGTCGGGTTTTGGTTTTCTTAATTAAGCATACTTGTTTGACTGCCTACCCTGTCTTAAAACTTTATGCACGCCACTGTGAAGAGGGCTTTTCCCAGCAACATTCGTACACCACAACGTAACATTCTGGGGCTTTATCAGATCAGTTTTACTTGGATGGTAGAAATATAATTGCCCACTAAATATACCCTATATTTTCTTCGGAAATGTGTTCGAAATATTGTAAGAGTGTTGTGAGAGTAAGATACCTTGAAATATTACTTACTAATACTAAGCCATATATATATATATATATATATATATATATATATATATATATATATATATATATATATATATATATATATATATATTGCTTATGCCAATTATAAAATAAAAAAAGTTGCATAGTCACAATTCCCACATCGGACTTATTTATTGTATATACTTTTTTTTATTTGATGTAAAAAAGAAAATTAGCACACGAAAGCAAACAAATAAAGAGGTCCTAAATATTTATAAAGGAAATCCACTTCGTATTACAATCAATAATAATAAATATAGTAATCAATATTCCTATTTGTAACCTGTGATACCAAAAGTTCTGGATTATTAGATAAGGTGAAATAGAGCCCTACGGACTGTTTTACCTCCTGCTGATAAAGTATTTGATAGCCTATGAATAACTTATGTGCGAGAAAACTTTGTCAGTGAACGGTAAATTTGGCCCTTAGCTTAGTAAGCGAAAAGGTATGCATTTAAGATGATATCATTGGCATCCCTGCTACTCAAAGTGCGAAGTGGATTTCCTGTATAAATATTTAGGACTTCTTCATGTGAATGTTTTCATGTGTTAATCTTCTTTTTTATATGAAATCAAAACCAAAAATTTCATATAAATGAACTTCTAAACCTTTTAATCGTCATATTATAAAATAATTATTTACTATTTAATTAATTATACATAATGTGAAGCTACCATCGATCCGGAATATATATATTCTGCTGAGAAGAATTGTCAAGAAACACAACAGTTACTTTTAAAAATTGTCTTTACATTTGTTGTACTCTTTTATATATTTAATTTAGGCTCTGTAATTTAAGTGACTTTTGGGAGATTATTTATTTATTTATAATATCAAACGTAAAAACATTTTTAGCGAAGAAATTTGAATACCAAAGGAGGATGCCCAAATCGGCCCCCAGTCCTCGCTAAAGAAAACCAATGGCAATCGATTCAGCTCATCAAGACAATAAAAAATTCTATGAGACTAATGTCATGTGTTTAAAGTTAAGCGAAAACCCAAGCGTCACCTCGGTTATGAATTTTAATTTTTTTTATTATTTTTATTAAGAAAAATATAAAGTACAAGGCGTTAGTTTAAACCAATGTAGCCAAAGGAATTTTAATTAGTAAATAGAATATGTGGCGCCACCCATTGATCTTTATGAGTACTCTAAAAAACACCACAGGTGCCTGCGCTTAGCTCGCGCTTGCGTCTAACTCGCGTCTGCGCCTAGAAACATCTCGTAAAAGAAAAATCTGGATTAAAATTCTTAATTTTTGTTAAATATTAATTAAAACTCTATTAATTAATAATCAAAGAGTTAAAATAAAGTAAAATTTCATTCTTGTATCAAATTCATTCATTTTGTCAAGCTGGAATGTGAATTTATATAAAAGAACCGAGACTTTGTCAACCTATATCTTCTTAAGAACAGCCCAGACAGCTTTGATTACGCTGAGTGTTTTTCATGTTTTGTTGAGTACTTTTCATCAAGACAAGTTTTGTCTTGCGAGGCTGGGGGGCCAAGACTCCTAAGGATTTGGGCATCCTCCTTTTTATTTTATGATTATTTTTATTGTAAATCTATTCTTAACTTTTTTTTTCACAATTCACAAACACCGCTTTATATTGTGTCCTATACAGTCTAAGGTTGTCTTCAAGAAATCGCTTTTATAGCGTGAAAGTAGCTTTTGTACATATTTTACCGTAGAAGTAAATGTTTATTTATTTTGGAGTCCAATAACAATAATAGTATAATTATTAATTTTACAATAAGTATGTTTCGTATTTAACCACAGCATATTTTAAATGACAACCGTTCTGGTGTATCTAGTGATGCAAGTAGTCGCCTCAATGCGCGGTCACGGATTCGATTCTCGCTCGTGGTAGATATTTGTATTTATATATGTATTAGTTTCTGGTTTGGGTGTATGTCCTTGAGGGTATCACCGTGCCTCGGAAAGCACGTAAAGCCGTCGGTCCCGGTTGCTATTATAGAAACCAGATAGCGGTCGTTACTCATGATAGGGAAATTATCCGCTAATTAAGCGCCAACCATTTTCTCCCGTATGGAGAAAAAGAATTTGTTTAGAAGTGGGAAATTTACTAACTGAGTCAGTTCTGTGCAGTTCATATTGTAAATGTATGTAAATAAATAAATATGTTTAACACACACACACGGTCGTCTGTTCCTAAGGTAGGCAACTTAATACCTGTGTTTTAGGTAACAGCTGACTGATATACATTTCTTTTAAATATATATATATATATATATATATATATATATATATATTACACCCAGACTCGGAGTGGGAATCGAACCCACAACCCTTGGAGCAGAAAACAGGGTCACTGCAAACTGCGCCAACGGGTCAGTCAAATTATTATAAAAATTATAATAAAAATTATAATAAAAGTATATTTCGTTGAAACAATTCTTTAATAATATACATATAAGTATGTAGCGCGACGTAATGACCTAACTAGACGTATTGTTCCTATCAAATTCCAAAAAAGGATTAATTTTTTTACATGTCATTATGACTATTCTGTTAATCATAATTATTAATTACACTAAAATTATTTAGTGGTTTTCCTGCATTTAAATCCCAATTTCAATTGTGCTAATAAAAGAGTCACACCGAAGTCAATGACTATCATACCTACCGAATAAGGTATTACAATTTCACAGCTTTTATTAAAAACTATATAACCCGCGTGATTTGTCCTGTGTTGAATTCCATACCTTTTATGTTGTTTGTTATCTAATTATTGCATTTAAATGCCAATTGATTCGACCTTAAAGAACATTTTATTGACGTTCAAAGTGGTGTTAACTAATGCTCTATGTTATTACCAGTTTGACCTAAAATTCAAATATGCATGACATTTCACTATAGTTTTAACTAGGGAATTCCAGTCATAACAAAGATTTCATGTACTAACTAAAAAATCGATATATTAAAAATGGACAACGTTAACCACTATCACCATGACAGCCTTTGGGTTTCCACTGCTGAACATATGCTTCCTCCATCATCTCTGGGAGTGTTTGCAAATACTCGCCACGCCAGGTGGGTTGACGAGCGCAGTGTATTGTAGCAGTAAATGGTGATGTTACTGCCCATCACCATTCTAGTTGGTGTGCAGATATTCGCACTACTATGGCCTTAGTCGCCTATTACGACATATTAACAATTGAGTCGCAGTATATTTATAACAATATTATATATATTGACCAGAATATTCATTGTTTTGAAATAAATGGTATTAATCGCACTGTAAACACTAGGAGGAATAACAAAATTGTAACTCCAAGCTTCCGACTGCGCAAAGTAAACGTCTCTTTTCTGAGTTATGGTATTCGCATGTATAATAAAATCCCACAAACAATTTTGGAATTGTCTCATAATAAATTTAAAGATTTTATTTAAAAAAAAATAGATAAAGCGTATTATTCGGTGTAGGATTACTTAGTCGATAGTGATGTGTGGACTTAGTGGCGCTGTATTTCATGCAAGATATTACTAATTTTATACTAAAACACAGCTTATATATTATTTTCAAAAGAGTAACTGCGGAGTTTCTTGCCTATTCTTCTCTGTAGAATCTACATTCCGAATCGGTGGTAGCTTTATTGTTACAAAATAATAATCACTTGAAAGTGTTAATTTGTAAAATGACGATTCGAAGGTGCTCTTGGGGCCTATTTGAATAAAGTTAATTTTGATTTTTTGATGACACCTTGACATAAAGGTCGGGACTATTTTTCTTTGCCGGTCAGGTCAGGTCATATAGATGTTTGTCTCGGTCTGGGTGCGCCTGATTGTCTTGTATGTGTTTCCAGACCCCGATATAGAGTTCACATTCTACTTAGATCAGTTGAGTCTAAAATTAATAACGAAAATTAATATAATAATAAATAAAATCGTAAAAAGTATAAGTAGAGTGGCCCGTTGGCGTAGTTTGCAGTGACCCTGCTTTCTGCCCCTGGTTTGTGGATTCGATTCCCGCCCCGAGTCTGGGTGTAATATATATTTATTTATATATGTATTATTTACAAGTATATTTTTTAAAATATATGTACATCTCTTACCTAAAACACAGGCATTAAGTTACCTACTTTAGGAACAGACGACCATGTGTGTATACATTAAAAAAATCTATTTTATTCATCATTTTTTATACAGAAGCTAACTCATAAATAGCCTAGAAAGTATAAAATTATAACGTAAAAATCAGTCTTTATATGTATTGAATTAAATAATTTTTGCATTGTTTACAAAATGAAACAAATAATCACATAACAAAACGCAAACAGTTAGATAATGACAAACTTTATGGCCTAGACAAATAATTTTTACGAATGTGTGTCGAACCCGTGACCGTTATTGCAAACATCGGTCGCTACAACTACTGCTATTACATAATACCTCGATGTCGTCAGCTTGAAAACTAAGAATATTATACTAATCGTAAAATCCTTAGATGATAGAATTCATTGAAACAAGATTAGATAAGCGATGTGAACGCTTTATAAAATATATCAACACATAAGTTCTCCTTGGAAAATAATCCTCATTTCGAGTGAATCGAACGACACGTGCCAATATTCGATACGATTTTGTCATTCCGGATGCGATAATAATGCCGTTTATATTATTCATGTTAATTTTTGTGACCGTTCGTCTGACTAATCGTTATGCATTAGCTAATAACTTTTTACCGATACAGGTCTTCTGCAGATAACAGGTTTACACACTTGAATCTAGTGATTCCTCTACTCACACTTGTGTTAAAAAGAAATGGCAATACAATTCAGGAATGACGTAATTCGAAATTTAAATTCCTTATTACGTTTTTTACATCGAATCAAATGGAACATACTGAAACTTTAATATAGACTAACGGTCACGTAGTGGTCGAAATTCGACCTAATCTATAATTAACTGCATTGTCAACATTATAAAAATATGATTGCGCATAACATGGCGAGCAATTGCAGCAGTAATTGGACCTGATCTGTGATAAAAAATTTCGATAAAAAATTCATTGCAAGACCTCTCTCTATTTTAAGACCGTGTTATTTTTATAAAAAGGTCTGTACAACAACACATACAAATAACTTATATCATTGACATTAGTTCTACATTAGGCTTTTTAGAGTATCTTTGTTAAAAGCATTCAATATGGTTTGTTTATTTTATACTCGCCTTTAACAAAGAAAGTTAAATCAACATAGCTTTATATGTTACATTAAGTATACTATTAAGCCTACGTTGAACACCGTTTCCGTGTAGTGGTGCGAATATTCGGTCGTTACACGTAGTAGGGAAATTATCCGCCAACCTGCAGTTGAGTAGAGTGATAGTTTAAGCTCCAACCATTCCCCTATAATACAGGAGAGATATTTGCCCACCAGTGGAACGTGTACAAACTGATTCAGTTCAGTCCAGTCAATGTTGTGTATGTATTTTATATAAATAATTATGTATTATAAATGTATGTAAGTGATAGTGATATTCGCTCATAACACGAGGATTACTGACACAATTTTAACTATAGCGATAATTAGAATAAGATAAATAAATAAATAAATATGTTTAACACACACACAAGGTCGTCTGTTCCTAAGGTAGGCACTTAATGCCTGTGTTTTAGGTAACAGCCGACTTATATACATTTTTTTTTAAATAAATATACCTACATATAAATAATACATATATAAATAAACATATATTACACCCGGACTCGGGGCGGGAATCGAACCCACAACCCTTGGAGCAGAAAACAGGGTCACTACAAACAAGGGCCAACGGGTCAGTCAAGATAATTACATATCAACATTTTTAATAAAACTGATCGTTTTTTTAGCTCAAAAGAGTCTTAACTTTCTTAATTTAATGATTACCTTAGTAAATTAATTAATCAAAATAAAAATAAAAAAATTAAAATCAAAAACAACTTTATTCAAATAGGCCCCACGAGCACCTTCGAATCGTCATTTTACAAATTAAATCTTTGGTGATTATTATTTTTTGTAAAAGTAAAGCTACCAACTATTCGGAATGCAGATTCTGCAGAGAAGAATCGGCAAGAAACTCCGTAGTTACTCTTTTGAAAATAACATATAAACTGTGTTTTAGTACAAAATTAGTAATATCTTGTATGAAATACAGCTCCACTAAGTCCACACATCTTTATCGACCAAGTAATCCTGCACCGAAAATTGTATGTGGGACTTTATTATACGTTTTCGTTCATTTTTATAAATTTATTCTATTTATAAAGAGAACCACCAAAAGTAACTTTAATAGTATAATAGCAATAAAACAACGTCGACTCTTATTTTTATACATTAAGTAATTAGGAAATGTTTTCTTATAATCATATACCTAATGTGAATTTAATAGACAGCGATGGTAGTTCAATGTCATTAAATAATCAATATAATGTACGAGTATAATACGAGTAAGTGACTTAATTAAATTAATGTTGTCATGATAAACTTTTGTAATTTAATTAATCTTTTTGATGTAAAAAAAATAAATTCGTTGACGACTGGTTCCATATAATCCTACTAAATTATAAATGTGATAGTTTTGTTAGATACTTGTTACTCTTTCGCACAAAAAATGCAAAATCGATTGCATTGAAACTTAGTACGTAGATAGATATAAAGTATATAGAATTATAAATATATACTTTTTATCCCGATATTCCGATTCAGGACATTCCAACATAGGATCGAAAGTTACGCGGGAAAAACTGCGATTCACAGCAGATATGTATAGAAATAAGGAAATTAATAAAATAGGTATATGGATCTACATGGCATGTACTTAAAATTGTATTTACAAATATTACATATTTATAATATAAACTTAATATTGGCCACATTTATCATAATTATCTTAATTCGTAATAGTTGATCTTTAAATATCACATGGAAACTTATTTTCTCAGTAACTAAAATACTACATACAATATTATATTATATTATTTATTGCATTTATATAGATATATAATTTTAACTATAATTTAATGGATGTCTTCTGAATACTTTTCCTTTCGTTCTCATCTTTTCTCTTTTCTTTCCTCTCAACTTTTGTGTTTGAAAGATTATGATTAAAATGATTCTACGTTTAATCATCAGTGAATCAAGCGTCGTATTCCAACGTATATTCCTTATCGATGCGGGTACTTTATCAATAAACTGTAATATTTATTTTGTTACCGACAGTGAATCATTGATATCGTCCAATATTAAAGAATGTGTAAAAATAGCTACTGAGTCAATTGGCGCCACTTTATGTAATTTGGCACTTAACGACATTATATTTAACAGAGGTAAGAGGCAGGTACTTGATATAGTCTACACTAATATAAATATAACTTAATAAAGTGTGTTTGTTTATTAAGTGTTAATTTTATGATCTATCAGTTTTATTCTAATTTTTTTCCAAGAAAATTTCTGTTTGTTGACTGTTGATGTCCTTGTGGTTCTCTCCACCTTACCTGATAACGATCATTACTCATGGTAGGGAAATCATCCGTCAACCCGCAGTGGAGCAGCGTGGTGGCGAGGCGTTTGCTCAGCAGTGGTTTTCTTATATATATTATACATAAAGGAATGAGATTCCTTTGAGTTTTATATTATATTATAAAGTATAGTGTACTTCTTTTATAGCAGTAGTGACATGTATTTTTCTTTTTTTATGAAAATGTATTAATACTTAATTGTAGTGAATTTTATAATTACAAAAGAAATATTTTATTTTAGTTTAATTTAAAGGAATCGGATAAAATAACTTTGAATATCGTTTTATAAGACAGTTCGATTATCTTAGTAAATACTCAGATATTGGGATCGACAAATTAATCTTTGTTTTTTCAGAGCAACACATAGTATAATTTGCCGATTCCAATATCTGATTATTCACTAAGATAATCGAACTGTCTTATACATATAATAATATTGTAACCGTCCGATGTCTGTACAGTATAGATATTTAAGGAAAACGAATAAAGTTATAAAAGAGCAATAGAAGCCAAAACATTTATTCTTAGAATTAATGTCTGTGTCTGAATCTGTCAGTTCAGTGTTTGTATGTTTGTTCTCGCTTCAAGCAATATCTTCTGCATGTAATAAGATGAAATTTTCACAGTTATAATCCTGGAGGTCTGATTTAAAATCTGGTGTAGTTTTCAACTTAATATAGAGTCTGGTAGCGGAACTATTATTACTATATTAACCATTGTAGTTAAATCAAAATGAAGTCGTAAGTACCTACTATTAGTCGCCTCGAGGATTTTTTTTTTAATTATAAAATAAAATACAGGATTAATTGGTGAGACAGCCGTCAGGAATTTCTGTTGAAAAATGAAATTTCTGAGGGTATGCCTGGGACTGATGGCTATGAGTTATAAATGATTGAGTCAGCGAATAGAGATGTGTGGTGTGATCTGTAACAGTACGAACCAAAAATACACACACAAACATTTTTTTGCTCAGCATCGATAGCTTTAGGTACTCTTTCATTACTATTAATAATATTGTATTTGTCGTTCTATATATTTTATATATATATATATATATATATATATATATATATATATATATATATATATATATATATATATAAGTGTATGTCCACGGGCTCATTTTGCCCATGCCTTTTTTATTCCAGTTAGTTTTTTTTTTAAATGTAGGTATCTAGTACAATGGTAGCTGCTTACATTAGTAGTGACTTAATTAAAAACTTAATGTCTCTAATGTTTAACATGAGTCCACCGACCAAAATATGTAGGTATTCTTAAATCTAATGACATGCATTTTTATTATAATTGTTTTTTTTTTTTTTACTTTGCTCATGAACAATATGCTATTACTAACGCTTAACTTATTTTCCTAATAATGGTTTTATAGCTATTTCTTATAAATATATTTCTAACAACTATGTCCTCGCATCGATGTTTTTACTCAACATATCGAGCACACTCTCAATGACGGCGGTATCTCTGTGATGAATCGCCATCTTGAGACTGTGCTCGAGGATTATCTTTTCCGTGGTCTCCGCCGCCCTCGCCACAAAGCGACCAATTGCGTCATCACAGTCGTCGGTGTAATAAACACAGGCGTTAGTCTGTCTAGTCACCGCGACTACGGCGTGCGAAACACTGTCGTGGATTCGGAGCCTCCTCGTCTTAGTCTGGAGGACGAAAGACGTCCTCGTAGGTCTTGCCCTGTGCCTCATGGATGGTTAAGACGCGCGATCCTTCCGGATCCATATCCCTGGTCAGTCAACAATCTCTTTTCATCTTGCGTAAAGACCAGGTATAGGGTCCGATCCCTTCCTACGCCATGCCATTATAATATTTATCTTTGATTTGAATTTGATTTCTTAAGATGAAATTTGCATCACAGAATATATTAATTTATTAAAGATATTTATTTTGTTCTACATTTTTGTCTTTTTTAAACCGAACCCCTCTTGAAACCGCGAGTAAGCGATAGTATAAAATATAAATATTACATAGCAATTATTCATATCGCTTATGATCTTTCGTTCCAAAGTCATAAAGTACAAAGTCATACACTTTTCGTAATATACTAGCCAACCCGTGCTAGTTTACCCGCTTTGACTTTTATGGTTATTGCACTGCAATATGCTTTGTGTCATAGCTTAATGTTCATAGTGACAAATAGAATGACAAAATAGAGTACCAACACCGTCGTTCAAGCAACACAGACACAGACCCAGACACTCCACACACAAGGAACCGCTCAGCAGACCACTCCAACGGCTTCGCCAATGTCTCCTGGCCGTGTCCTTCTGGACCGAATAACTCAAGCCATGCCCTCCTCTTTGCAAAAGCTGTTCAGGAAGACAGACAACAATAACGCACCTTCGCAACCAACCCACAGCAGGATCACGCAATCCTCGCCCAGCGAAGAAATCAGAAGCGGAGAAGTGGGAATTAAAACCAGATGCGTGGCTCTTTTCATGGACAGTGAGATAGAGAGGATAGAAATCTGCTTCTGTCGTTCCGAAACACGAGATCGGCTGGTGATTTCACCGGGGCTCGCTTTACTGATAAAGGGTAGCACACAAAAGACCACCATTAAGCGCATAAAGATTGAAGCGCTAGAGCAAGAATAGGAGGGCGACTCGACCTATCGTTTGGTACGTTTGAAAAGCAAACTCATCGTGCTGTTCGAGTGTGGAG
Source organism: Euphydryas editha (assembly GCA_036937285.1). NCBI lineage: Eukaryota > Metazoa > Arthropoda > Insecta > Lepidoptera > Nymphalidae > Euphydryas > Euphydryas editha. Next base: position 17,624,343 of record JAUPFZ010000010.1, read on the forward strand.
AGACGTCAGCCTTTGCGCAATCTAGTGTGTGGCTGCAGCGGTTGAGCTAGACCCCCGGGAGAATACCTGGAAGAATCAGTGTAGATTCGATGAGAGTCGGCTATGACAGAGGCGACGTATCGGACAGATACGGTTGCCTAATGGCCTCCAAGAACAGTGAGGTCACTGTCTACGAGGACAGGGGGGAGGATCTAGATTATTTAAGACCGAGATCTATAACACCTTCACCCCCTGCATCGCCGGCTGTCGATGAACCCGTAGCTAGCGGTTCGGAGCGCTTACAGCTCAGGTTCGAGGTCCAGAAGGCAGAACAACTCTCGAAAAGGGCCGCACTCGAGTCTAGGCCAGGTTCGATGGCAGTAGCGACATTTATCCACGCTACCATCTCCCCAAAACAAGATAAGCTCCCAAATCACCCCTCTCCCAAAAAGACGGAGCAAGAAGAGCGGCAAGCGGAGGCGCTAAACAGGTTCACCAAAGACGACAGTCCGAGGCACCCAATGGCGTCACCGGCCGCTCGAACTAGAGCCGACATGGGGCAGAAATCACCACCGAGACTTCGACCTGCGTCCACACCGCTCCAACACGCGGAAAACGCCCTAATCGAGTTCCTGGCTATAACAAAGGCAAACCGCGAGGTAAGCCTGGCCATCTGCAATAAGATCATGCAGACCTACCGGTACGACCATCAAAGGTTACTGGAGGCGGAACTCGAGGAAGCCCAAGCAGCCATATATAACAGCGAAACCCGACAAGTACTCAAGGGCAAGATGTCGGGTACATATATGGCTGCATATAACAGCACAGCAGGTTTCGTGAGCGCCGTCGAGTCTGAGGGGAATGATGAGGAGCCGCAGACCTTTGAAACACCCGAAGGGGACCCAGTGGTGGTAGTGGCCAGATGCACGAAAGTAATGCTGGGGGACCGGATACTACAGATGGCGAAAACCATCTCGAACGACCGGGAAGCCGGCTTACTATCCGTGACCTGGGGACTACCATCGCTGGAATGGATAAATGGGGTACCGGGATGCGGCAAGACAACTCGCATAGTAAGGGACTTCGACGAGGACATGGAGACTATCCGGTGCAGAGAAGGTGATCCTCATCGGAGATATAAACCAGTTGCCGTATATCGACAGGGATAACCTGTCCGAATTGCGGTACTGTAGACCTACCCTGCTAACAACCATCTCGTGCGAGTTATCATGCACGCATCGCAACCCCAAGGATGTCGCCTTTGCCATCAGCGAGGTCTACGGAACCATATATAGTTCCAGCGCCAAGATCCGATCGTTGCGAGTGGAGAGCCTCACAGGCGCGCGTATCCCCGTAGGAAGGGATCGGACCCTATCCGCTTACATCCGCGGGCGACGAATGGGGGTGCGTAGGAGGAACCCGGTCCTGCTAGATACGGCGGACTGTTCAGAGGTGAGCCGGACAGTCCCCATGGAGGAGAAGTCTGGCCTTTTCGCCGAGGCCAGCCTATCGCTGGAGGGATCCTGTTGCCTGCAGATCCGGGACCCTCCAATTAAAGCGGCTGAAGGCTCCCGCAGGGGTTTAGTACGGTATTGCACTCCCAAAGTGTCGAGTCCGACATAGTTCTAGGATTGCCGACCCGGGCGTCCTGGATATCATCCGTAAATGGATTCCCCTGCGTCACAAAAAAAAAGGGTTCTTTTTTAGATTGATTTGTATATATTCTTGGTACGAATCGTAACATTTTGTTTGGATTTTTTTTTGGTTACCTTCGTAGAATAGAAAAGTCATCGTAGTCCGTATCGTAGTAGTATGTGAACAAGCGGCACAGTACAACACCTGTGCACGTGCCGCCGGTATGACTGGGGAAGTCGCGCCATCGCTTCATTTATTTGAATTGAAATTTATGAAAATTTGGTCAAAAATCAAGTACCTATTTTTTAATATATTGTTTTAAACTAACGCGATCACTATTCATATTTAAATTTATATTTGTACGGGTGCTTTCCGCGTTTATAATTTTGTTTAGTTCCCTATATTTCGGCAATGTTTCAATCGCCATGATCACGGGGAGAATTATTTTACATAATTCGAATGAGAATCATGTACCGACTATTCTCTTTAAATATTGATAGTAACTCACCATTCATTCTGTATAATATGTAAGTTCCGCTTGTCACGACTCACGAGCGTCCAGGGGCTCTATTTTTGATTCACTCGTATCGCGTCAAGCGCTCGATTTCTACTGATTTTCGTTCGCCATCTGAAATTCCGTATTTTTGAATCGCTCGACTGCAATGAATGATCCACACCGCTCGCTGCGTATGTCGATCGGTATCGATATTTTTTTTTTTAATTTCTGCGTGGAACGGATAAATAACAATACTTCAAATTATAGTGGCGACATTTCAGGCGAACGATTTAAAAATACGGAAAAACGAGATCATACGACATAAAAGACGTAAGAATAAGTCGCATTCGACGATACAATTTCATACGAGTGAATCAAAAATAGAGCTCCAGTGCGGTCGCTGCGACAGTCGTTCAAAGGCACTCGACGCCTGCGCATGCCCAGCCAGGACACTCGCGCGCGTGCAATTTTTTTTTTTTGTACAAAGCATGACACCGCTACCGTGCTTTTTGGAAGATGTAGATTCATTACGATTGCATCGGAACAGATCATAGGGGTCATCACACAGTACCCTTATAGAAACCCTCTTTAAGCCATGTTTCAGTGATCACATGCTAATAGATTATTTCTGAACTGCACAGTTTTTGTACGTGAGCCCCTTACGTTTTGATAGAATAAGCATAACAGATAGAATAAGAATAAGCATAAGTTGTTTCTAGACTGTGATATATTTGATCTTTCATTAACCAAATTTAATTGTCATATAAAAAATATATTATCTAACGGCAATGTTAATTGAAATTAAAAAAATATAATTATTACTATCATTTTTTAAACATTTTTAATTTTAATTTTAATTAATAATCTGAAGCTATTTTGATCGATACAATTGTAATAATTTTTATTGTAATTGGTAAATTGAATGATTTTCATACTCTGTTTTCTCAGTAATTAATCATAGTTTGCTTGGTTTCGTAAGGCGCACAGCTACGCTATGTACTTATTATGTGTTTGACAATCTTTGGAAACTATTCTGTCTGATAAAAGTAGTGTATATAGTGTTGTATGATGTATATATAGTTTTGTGGTATAATCCGATGTGGTGTACGGTGTGCGCCTACAGTGAAAGGATAAGGCTAAACAACAATTAATGAGACATAGTGAGTATGACTTCATTTTACACAAAACGATAATAGGGACCCAAAAAAATATTACCCATGAACAAAATGAAGTGGAAATTCTATAACTGTAAGCCCAAAAAACATGGTACTTTATCCGGAACTCACTCTCTTAAGATACCACCGACATCACTAAATCATTTAAATATCGACCCGCAATCGCAGGTATTTATGCAATATTTTGATGCCAAATTCGAAACATTAATACAATGGCGTGCTGTCCAAGCTGCGATCCAAGAAGTATACTTATCAATAAAGCAGGATATCGAAAGTCTGGAATCGCGTTTGTCAACGTCAGAAATATGAATAACTGAATTAGATTAGAATAGACAAACCATTACATCTATTTCGTCTTCGCAGTCAAATTTTAATGATATAATGCAATAGAACAGTCAATTGCGTACAGATCTAGAAGAAAATGCTAAGTTTGATGACCTAGACCAGGTTTCTCGCAGCTGTAATGTGGAAATAAAAAACATTCCCGAGAAAAAGGCTGAAAATCTCATGCATATATCTATCCAAATAGGAAAGTTAATTGGTATTTATATTAAAGAAAGGGACATTCGATCTGTTCATCGGGTAGCCCCCGGAAAACCTACCAACTGCCTAAAAAATATAGTAGTTCAACTTAGTACACGCCGACAGTGCGATCATGTGATTGCCGCTGCTCGCGCGCGCCGCACTCTCACCTTGGCCTCGCTGTTCGGCCCACCCGTCTCTGCTGCCACCGCTACTACGAATCAGGATGCCCGATTTTACATAAACGAACACTTAACGTTTAAAAATAAATTTTTATTTAGCACTTCTAGGCAGCATGCAAAGGCTAAAAATTATAATTACATTTTGGTGAAAAATCTTTGTATTCTATTAAGGAAAAGTGATGAGGCGCGTGTGGTTCATATCCGATGTAGTGGTGATATAAAGAAAACTGAGTGACTCTGGGCGTTGCCACTTTGTACGTACACATACAATTATTACAATATTGTTCTGAGCTTTGCACATTGTTTTGATTTTTATTTCTGTTCCTATAGTACTTGTTGTTATACAATGTTAATGTCAGGGAGTACGAAAACGATACACGATACTTGCATAAAATAGCTTATATAATATATTACTTTTGTTTTAACAATGCAGTTGACTAATCTATCAATATTCTATAAAAACTGTGGTGGCTTAAAAACTAAAATTTAAAACCGATAGCTACTTAATATTCCTTCGAGACAGAAATCTCAATCTCACGGATAAGAAAGGAGGTAGAGGCTTGTTGATTTTAGTAAAAAAAAACACTAATATATTAAAGTTAGCCCCTTGAGGCCGATAAAGTAGAAGAAATTTACTTGCATTTCCCTTGCTATTCTAACCTGCTCTTGTGCGCATGTTATATACAACCAGCATTCAAAAGTACTATATTTGATGGTCTTTTCTGTAAACTTCATGATATTTATTTGAATGGACGTTTTTCAAATTTGATGATAATAGGAGACTTTAATCTACCCTACCTTAATTGGCTGTCTGATTGTCTATCACCACACCCAGTTGTGTCCGACACCGATACATCCAAATTATTAACTTACACTATGGCCTTAATAAACTTGCAACAATTTAACACGATTTAAACGAAAATAACAGAACACTAGATCTCGTTCTTAGTACCAGCAGAGAAATAACTGTTAACACTGCAGAAGACCCACTACTTAAACCTTGTTCGTCACCACCCTCCACTCGAAATATTAACTGAGTGAGTTTTAGGAAGCTTAATATGCCAACCACAGATAATCATAAAATTAAAAGAAACTTCTTTAAGGCTTACTATGAAATCATTAACAAGGTTATTTGTAATATAGACTGGACATCGGAACTTGAAAACCTGTCCTCCCAAGTTGCTGTTAATAAATTTTATAATCTCTTAAATGACATAATTGAGAAACATGTGCCTTTGATAAAATCAAAACCGTCTCGCTATCCAGTCTGGTTTTATAAAAGTCTAATTTCTACACTTAGGCGAAAAACTAAGGTGTGGATGCGTTGGAAAACTTACAGCTCATTACGAGACTATCAAGAATTTAATTTACTACGGAAGCGAGACAAACTACTAATAACTAAAGGAACTAAAACTACAAGGAACTGTTACAATCAATATGTTGAAAATGTAGAAATGTCTTTTAAAGACAACAATAAATTTCTTTTGGAAATACACGTCTGATTTAAAGGAAACTAACTCAGGATATCCAAAAACCATGAAACTTAACAATATTACGTCCAGCAATCCAAGCACAATCTGCAGTATGTTCTCTGAATATTTTCAATCAGTTTTTGAGCTGGTAAATCTAGGAGCCTACAAAATTTCTGACACGCTAGATACTACTGATGAGACCCTTATATGTTTGAATCAACTTTATCTATCACAACTGGACATATATATATAAAGAATTAAAAGATATAGATCCTGGCAAGGGGCCTGGTCCCGATAACATAGGACCTATATTCTTAAAAAGAGTTCATAAAAATATTTCTTTTCCTCTTGAAATAATCTTAAATAGCTGCCTCAGAAAAGGTGTATTTCCAAGCCAATGGAAAAAAGTTTTTATAACGCCTATATTTAAATCCGGTTTAAAAAAGTGAAACATAAATTATCGGTCAATATCCATTTTATCGACTATTCCGAAGGTGTTTGAAAAACTAGTTCACAATTTCATATTATCAAGGCTTAAACATACTGTTATCAATGAGCAGCACGGATTTGTTAGGGGACGGGTTACTTTTTCAAATCTATTAGTTTTTATAAATTACATATTTAAAAATTTAGACAAGAAGGGTCAAATTGAAGCTATATACACTCATTTCAAAAAAGCGTTTGACAAGGTGGATCACCTTTTGCTCTTAAAAAAGTTATCGTACAATGGCATTAAAGGTAATCTACTTCGGTGGCTCTCTTCATATTTAGAAAATCGTACCCAGGTTGTTGTCATGAACGGATACGCATCTTTCCCCGCACTTGTGATATCCGGTATCCCACAGGGATCAATATTGGGCCCATTATTATTCACTTTATTTATAAATTATATATCACCTTGCTTTAAACATTCAAAGTATCTTTTGTATGCAGACGATTTAAAAACATACTCGACCGTGACAAACAATTATGATATCAGTCTGATGCAGGAGGACTTGGATAGACTAAGGAAATACTGTAGAGCCAATAAACTATTTTTAGCCTATAGCAAGTGCAAACATATGCGTTTTTCAAGAAATAAAAATATAATACCATCCACTTTTTCGCTAGGGGATCATACAATCGATACTGAAACATCGATTTGTGACTTAGGTGTTTATCTAGATACAAAGCTTACACTTGACACAGACACTGATCATATACTAAAAAAATCATACCACATGTTAGGTTTCATCTGCCGCAACACGAAATCTTTTAAGCGAAAAGACACAGTTTTTATCTGTCTTTACAAAAGTTTAGTGCGTGCACAACTTGAGTACTTGTCTCCCATTTGGAACCCTTTCTACGATATATACAAAAAACGCCTAGAAATTATACAAAAAAAAAGTTCTTACGTATCCTCAATTATCGTATTCATTGCCCAAGGTGCTCTTATAATGAATTATTAGATAGGTATAATATGATTTCTCTTAACGATAGACGTTCGATAGCTGATGCACTTACCCTTAGGGATATTTGCATAGGAGATATGAATGCGCCACAACTTCTTGCAGAACTATATTTTCGAGCACCAGCTAAACCAACTCGGTCTAAAAACCTTTTTCATATACTATAATTAACTTCACAGAATGTGTGTCCTATACAATTATTTATTTGATCAAATAGATACTCGTATGTTTTCGTGCTGCCGGCATCTTTTTAAAACTAAAACTAGGAACTTATTTGTTTAGATCAATTATTGCATTGCTGTTTTCAATTAACTCTAGATTATGAATATAATTAACTTATCATCTATACTATTCTAGCTGTAAGTCTAAACCCAATGTTCTTAGTGAGACATATAGGGGACAATTTGTATCTTTTTTTTTTCTGCGTTTATGCCACGCTGTTATTCTTGTAATTGTTTCTGTACCGTTCTCCAAATAAATAAATAAATAAATAACATTAGCTTTATATATCTACTACTCGTATTATGTAACTTTTGTTATTATTATTTAAAAAATAAATAATATAATCTTACAAATATGGGATTTTACTGCAAGCTTTTAGTTGTATAATAGACAAATCTCATAGCCAACCCGAGTCTGATTTGTGATATGTTTTAATTATTTCACGTTGGTTAATTTTTGTGTTAATTTTTTTGAATATTTTGCTAGTACCTACTAAACCTTAAAATTGTATTGTATAATATTTTGTAAGCAGTTTATATACTTACAGGTTTTATTTTGTATTATTCATAAATATCTATACGAGCCTGGTATGTTATCGTGAATTTTAACTTTTGCATGCAAACCTGAAAAGAAGGACATTTGTTTGTGTGAGTTTATAATCTTATACCTCTAGATGGTGAAACAGTGTACAACAACTAGATGGTTGGTAACAATATCTGATGCCATTATACGAAGATATCTTAAATGTTTAAACACTTCTAGCATCACTGAGTGTCATTAAACTAAACTAATTACTAATAAATGTATACTTGTTTAATTCATTATTAATTAAAAAAGTTTAATATATTCGTTTACACGGCGATTCGCTTAAAATAATAACATCATATTTCCGAACATCCGGTGAGGCTCAGGGCTTTCACCTATAAAAAAGTCCTATATGCTAATACAAAATTATTTAAATCAAATAAAAAAAAAACAATAAGACGACTGCTCTAATTTACAAAATAATTCAGATGTTTTAGTTCAGTATTGTTTAACTATCGACCTAAATCTTAATTTTAAAAAAAAGGTACGTAACAAAAAAAATTGACTGATAACACAATTTCTAACAATTACATTAAAATGGTAACCTAATTTAGGAAGCTAGGAATGCTTCTAACAAATTTTTTTAAAGACCTTTGACAAAAGTTACCGCAAAAGATTATTGTATGTTAGGTTTCATATTTCGTCAAGGAAGTGACTTTAAAAGTATCAATACATACAATTTGATCTATAATAAATAATAATAATAATAAATATTAACCAACAATCACACCACGTTAACCTAGCCCCGTGGTAAGTTCGTAAGAACTTGTGTTACAGGTACTAGGAACGGAAATAAATTTAAGATATAAATACATATATACATAAATACACATCCATGACCCGGTGCAGACATCTATATTCGTCATACAGATTATCTGCACCTGGCGGGATTCGAACTGACCACTCGACCAGCCGGACGTCAGTCCGCATCTATACTAACGTGGAATTCGACTCGACTGTTTGGAATCCACAATACTCCAAGTATATTATGGCAATTGAAAATATAGAAAATAATATTAAAAGGTGCGCGTGTAAGTTTGGGTCTATTTTATGTCTCGTTTTGTAAAATGAATTATGCGAGAAATCGATTTTTGATAAGAGTTGTGATTGCTATCTTGTTATAGTTATATTATAAGAAATTTAACAGCCACATTGAGATCTTTAATGAGAATCTGTTAAGTTTTCAGAATGTTAATATTAAACATTTAAACGTTTTCAATTAATTTGCAGAATCTTAGTGATTTGATTATTTATTTAGTTTAGTGATTTCGTTAGTCGAAGTAAATACTTGTTTAGTTCCTAATTATTTATCTGTATTTTGCTGTTTAAATTGCTGACGAATTTACGTTAAAATTTACGTTTTAATAATATGTATAATATAAGAAGTTATTTCTATGTATTCATACGTTGGTTTTTTTATTTAACAATTTGATTTTCTATTATTATCTTCCCAGTATGTGCGATATCGTTCAACCAACAGGATGACCGTTCTAGATTGGAGATTTAGATAAGGATAAAAATGATCATATCTCTTTTCAAACATTTTATTTTAAAAAAAATACATTTTATCAATATATATTAATAATGTTAAATAAAATATATACTCAATTCCATAAAAATGTGCTTATTTAAGTCTAATGGTCTAAACAATCGTTCTAGTGTAGTGGTGCGAGTAGTCACCTCAACATTGAGCACGTAAAACCGTTGGTCCCGGTTGTTGTCATAAACACCAGATAGGGATCGTTGGTTATAATAGGTAAATTATCTGTCAATCCGCAGTGGAGCAGCGTGGTGGATTATGCTCCAACCCTTTTCCTATATGGAGAAGAGGCCTTTGCCCAGTTGTACGTTTACAATGATTCACTTTAGTTAAGTTTAATAGGAGTGAAGTATGACGATGTCGCCTTGCAATGCGTATTGGCAGGGTGTAGTTGATGATTGATTGAGGCTATCGGCAAAGCTTCTGCGCACAGATAGTACTATCAGCACTACGACACTTCAAAAATAACATAAACAAACTACACAAACTATTACTCTTTAAATGAGGTCAATGGGGTCGTTGGGGTCAGTAAAACAACAATTAACTTGCTAATGTCCCATGTACAAATAGGCTTAGGGAATGATTACGAAATCGTTATCAAACGGTTTTCCTTGTTTACATTTGGCTATTATTACAATGTGTTAAACAATCAACAAATAACATGCAATCAAGCAAATATTACAGATTTTCGCTTAGTCTGACAGCAGATATTGCACGGTCAAGAACTTGTTCAATTATTAGAAGCTAATGTATCCTATGCTTAACTTTAAGTGAAAAATATTATATAATAAAATAAATAAATAAAAATCTTTTGTTGTCAAGCAACATAGGCTCATAGTTGGTTAGTACAATATAATTACTTAGAAACTATGTTAGTAAAAAAAAAAACCCACAAACAGAAACATAAAAATAAATAAATAAATAGCTACCACAGCGAGATTGATCCAGTCACATTTTGTACATATAACCTGAAAAACCTCCCCATGGTCGGCCCATCCCGTCTTTCTGCAAATAACTTCAGGATGCTGTTGGTGCTTACCCTGACATATATACTTTCACGAAACTAAAAATCAATATTCACTTCATTTTAATATTTGTTATTAATTATTGTAATTATTTAAAAACCAATTAATAATTATTTAATTTACCAAATATTTTTTATAAAAGTTTAAGTGATATATTATTTAAATGAGTTAGCGCCATCTAGTGAAGACTTAAAATCCTACGCAGCAATAACCCTTCTGGACTTGAAATTTTGAACTACATGATTATAATACTGCTAAATTAAAAATACCTGTTGTATGCAGTTGAGTGTACTAAATATGTAAATTTATAGCTGCAGTGCAATGCATTTCCACGTGTTTTATTCTAAGTTTACGAAGCCTGTTAGATACACTCAATATTTATTTTTAAATGTAATTATTTAAAAAAACAATTAATAATTATTTCATTTACCAATTATAAGTAAAGATAAAAATGTATTTAATAAATAAAAGCAACATGTTTTTTTGTTTGGTAATATGTATATAATTATGTGTTTTGTGTTGTGATTGTATGTGTATAATTTATTTACGGTTATTAAAAAAAAAAAAAAGTCGAATTTCAAACTCATATCATATCATAAATCATGTTTTAGTTAACATGGAGCTATAATTTCTATAATAGAACATAATTAGGCTTAATTATTATTCATGTAAATAGCTGTTTCTTTGTATATTATCATTATATTTTTTTATGAATCATTTTAAACGAAATAAAAATGTTAAGATAATTTTGTAGTTTTTTATTTTTATCGATAATAAAATCATAAAAAAAAAATTTATACCCGAGTAATTATTTTCTTTTTCCTCGACTAGAACTTGAAATTGATATTTCTTCTTAAGAAGAAACTTAAGGAATTTCGGAACTTCGTTCCTATCTGGTGTCCTACGACACACGGTTTTCTCTTTTTTTTTTTTGAAATAGCTAATCTCAATCAAAGTGACTCATTTAAATATTGTTGTGTTAAGTTTTCGCGTTATGATTAATAGGGTAAAATTTGTATTTCACCATGTTATGTCAAATGAAAATGAAATGTATTAAAACTTAACAATACCTTAATTCCATCGATGCCTGTGATGATCTGTGAATGAACGAAAGACATCGTTACTTTTTTTATAGAAGTTTTTGTACCGATTTCGAAAAAGTGATTGTTTCTCTTTTTCAATAGTTATAAAAAAAGAAAAAACAAACATTCTACCATTTATAAATTTAAAAATAAAATATACATATACTCAATTCCATAAGAAATGTGTTCATGTTTTAGGTCAAGTCTAATAAGCCGGTACAAAAGGAATGCAAAATAATCATACTTTCGTTATCATTGAGTTGGACTTTTTTATTTAAATTAACTTCGAACAATTCTTTAAACATTAAGTTACAACAAACAACAGATCCCAGACAAGTAATTCTTTTAAGATTAAATATTTTTCAATCGGATCTAAAAAACTAGTCAATTAAGAAAAAAAAAAAAGAAAAAAAATATTATATCTTAAATATAATATTATCTTTCATTTTGTTACTTTGTTTATTTTTTATTCTTCTTAATTCAGCGGCCAGATATAGCTTTTAATATTTTGTAAAAGTAAACAATTTTATCCTAAAGACACAAACATGTCACTGACGGACAGATAGAATGTTTCATTGGCACCAAACCAAGGAATTTATATACACACTGGAATGCTCACGTGCACTTTTAATAAACGTGCCTACGGCCGGGATTGCATCTCTTTCTACCATGAATTAAAGGCAACTCTCGTAAGAAAGAGACAAAATACCAGTAGTCAACGAAATGCTCGGAACGATTTTACACTTTACATGTTATAAACCAATGTCAACCTTATGTCAAATATTTCAAGGTCCATATTTTAATATACAATTTTATTAAGTGAGCGTTCCAGTTATGATATAAATTCCTTGCACCAAACACTTATTGACATTTACTTCCGTCAAACATGAAAATTTGTATCACCCCAAAACAGGAAGAATAAAAATTAATACTCAATTTACAATTTAATTATAAAGTTAAAAATGAAAGAATTCATTATTTTTCATCATTATTCACGAATGGAGAACGTTTAAAGGACATAATTATGTTCTATACAAGAATCTCTCACATGTCCTTTAAAAGTTAAAGCAAAACAATAAAAATTATTTTATTTTACTCAGTGCATAACAGTACAGTGTTTGACTTTTTATGTGGTTTTTTATATTTTATTTACAAGCCTACAAATTTAGTAACTATTATGGTAATGAAAAACAAAATAATTATTCATATTACCACTATCTGTATGATGCCTTAACTCACTAAGCGTTAAGACATTCATGATATTCGTGGCAATACTTTCCATTAAAACCATTCATTAAAAAATTAAGGTCCAAATTTTACTTTATTATATTATGTTATTGGTGCGAAGTACAAGTTCAAATATAGGGCAGTTCAGCAGTTACTACTATATCAAACAATCTGTGCAAAACCATTGAATTGAGAATTCAAACAACAATCCTATTCAACAACAATCGAAAACGCATCCACCGTTAGGTAATTCGATACACCTGAGTAATCATGTGTACAGAAATTCAAGGCACCACGTCATTCAGTAGATGTGAATTTCGACACAGAGAATGAACGTCATATGTTCATCGGCGTATATTGATATTAGAAATTGAGCTTTAGTTAGTTGTAACGCAAGGCGATGGCGTCAAAGCTGAACTTCAGGAATAAATGTGAAATATAATACTATCACAATATAAGTATTACGATAAGTCTTAGTGCTTCTTAAAACAACAGGGCTCCAGGCAAAACAGTATGTCTTCAAAGCTTCTGAAAGCAGCTGGAGCCCGTGTACTTAATTCCTTCGGAAGCTCTTTAATACCGTCTTGGTTAAGGGCTTAACGCCAGAAGCCTAGAACAGAAAGGTGTTGCTGATTTTCTTCAAGAAGAGAAATAACATCTTGTTGAAGTATTGCGGTGGAGGCTGGATGAGGATTGCAGAAAACCGGGATATTTTCCGCGAGCTTGGGGAGGCCTATGTCCAGCAGTGGACTGCGATAGGCTGACGCGATGCGATGCGCGCCTCATATCACCATTTTATTTTTTTTTACTAAAGCGACATCTTCAAAACATTATTTTTTTGTACCGTTTATTTATTTATTAATTCTTATGTAAATTAAAATGCCTGGAATACCATTAAGATTTAATTAAGAGAATAGATTCTCGTTTCGTTGTGTTTGTTTCTTTATCCTTATTTTTTTACGGTTTCTTCAAACTTTTACTCATTTTCATTTTGATTTTGTTGGCTTCACCAACTTTTGGTTTTAATTACGCTATTTTTTCTTTCTTTGAAAACATTTACTATACGTGCATGAATTAATCCATTGAACATTATTAAAATTATTATCATAAGATGTTTTATGTGTGATTTAAGTTCTGTAAGCTCTTTGTGTGCGCGTGTGAAAATAAATAAATACATCTTAAATTCTGCGTCCGGAAACACAAACCACACAGTCATACATACACTTGGGACCAAATCCTTTATAGTCTATAGTTCACACAAACATTTGTAATATGTGACGTTCGTCCCTAACCATCGCAATGGTCGCAGCGTAAGTCAGTTGCTGCGACTATTGCTATGATGCGTATATTATTTTTATTGACTGATATATCGATAACCGAACCCGCCAAATTTTTTAGAAGATAGTATTTTTTTATTAAAAAAATACTATCTTCTAAAAAATCTTCTTATCTATGTAAAATATGATAGGTAATATATATATATATATATATATATATATATATATATATATATATATATATATATATATATATATATATACAAGGTAACTGAACTACATTACTTACATATTTTAAGCTTATGCAAGACACTATATACCCACCCTCGTAATTTATTATATTTTGAAACTTATATAAACACAGGCTTATTACTATAATAATATAATACAGGCTAATAATAATTATATAGTGTAAAATTTTGAACTAGATAATTACTTACGCACTTGTTCATTTATACTTAATAATTAATAATGTTAGATTGTATTATAATTGGATAAAACTTAATTCTAATTCAAATTAAACATATTCCAAAAGTTTAATTTGAATTTGTTTTATTTAAATTTGTAAATTATTTGTAAACAGTTTATTAACTCACATAAATCTCTAATGAAGATTTACATAATTATTATATAATTATTAATTTATTATTGTGTTTCTTTATCGCACCTGTTAATTATTATTAGTACTAAGGGTATAAAATCAACTAAAACAGCCTATAAGCGTCCCAATGCTGGGCGTAAGCCTCTTCTCCATATAAGAAACGGATTATGAAGCTTAATGCTGTCCGCTATGCTGCCCGATTGCGGATTCGATAATTATCTTTTCATACCATGAGTACCGTGAGTGTCTATCATAACAGTCGTGACCGACGGTTCTATGGGGTCACCGAGACACGGTAGGGAGACAAACAAGGACATAAGCCTAGATCAAAAACAAATATTTTCATAAATTCAAATATGTACACTGAGTGCGAATCGAACCCGCAACTATCAGAGTTAAGGCAACTTCTCGCACCAATAAACCAGAACGAGCGTTTTTGCTAAATGTGAAACGACCCTAACGATCGCATGTTCTAATTTGAGCTAGCAATATTGAGTTGTTACGTGCTAAGTTTGTATTTGAAAAGAATGAAATAAATAAATAAACGTCTCACACTCAACGGCCCCCAGTAGGATGTGAATCCTGTGTCGGGAGTCCGGAAACACACAATACACAAGTACAAACGCCCAGACCACGACAAACATCTGTATGGCATATACAAATATTTGTCATTAGCGGGAATCGAAACCGCGACCACATTTTTTGAAAAAAATTGGGGCAGTTTTGCTATTATAATTATATAGTCCTTTCCCTAAGTAGAGGTAGAGCTCTTTGCACAATATAGGAACATTTATAGAACACTGTTGTATGGTTAAGAATTAGTTATAAACTTACTACAGCTTACTATTAATTATTTATGAACGTGTTTCGATTTAAAAAAAAATAATCAAATAAATTAATTTCTACAAATAAGACGAAATATATGCAACTGACGAACAAACAAAAGTTACTTCATGTTCTTCGATATATAAGTAATATGTACAGCATTTTTGTATTTTAGTAATTGTAGAAAAGTTCATCCCCTTAAAAGTGTCGAGTTTCATTCAGTGTTATTTCATCCCCCGTAGAGGGTGCACGGTCGCTCTTTTTCTAGTTGGCAGTAATAAGTTTACGTATTTTGGTTATTGAACAAAATTTTTAAATGGGTACGTACAGTTTTTTGTTTTTATTATTGAAGTAAAATTTTCTGTTTCAAAGTATATTATTTAAGCAGCCTCACTTTTTCCTTTTGAAATCCCACATAAAGTTATTTATTTATTTAATTTAATTTTTTATAATTAAGGGTGTTTTTCATATATTTTACTGTGAATTCGGAGTATGTTAAACACGTAAAACAATAACAAAATTATATAAAATATAATATACAATACTTATAAACAAAAATTTAATAACTAAATTTAAAATTTATAATCTAATAGCTATGTCGCGTAACTTTGTTATCTTGTCAATATTCTAAACAAAAGTTTATTGTTTTGTATTTTATTGTCTCTAGTGAAAATTTATCTTACAAAGTCACTAAAAATTAAATTAAATTCTTATATCAAGTAATATTAAAAATTAATAATTCTTAATTAATATTATGCAATAAATCTTTTGAAAATAATATCATAAACCTAGTTAAAAAAAAAAATAAAGATAACATGTTTTTAAATTACCTCAATCAACAATAGTTGTCTTGTCTGACTATTATGTATTAATGGTTGGCAGTTTTGACAAAAATATAATAAGTTTTGGATTAATATACAACGAGTTTATAATTTTATCTGCAGTACAAAATACTTTTTTTACATATTGTATATAAAACAGTGACAAAAAAAAAATACCAAGGTACATTGGCAATTGGCATACCTTGACAAATTGACTTGGATGTTGCGATTAATAATACAAAAAATATTTACTTGATCAAGTATAACCGTTCTGGTGTTGACAACGGTTTTGGTGTTGCGGTAAATGTGCGGAACGGTAGTGGTGCGGAAGGTATTTGTTCAACTATTTGTTTCTGCTCTGGGTGTATGTCCTTGTGGTTCTCCCCACCATGCCTCGGAGAGCACGTAAAGCTGTCGTTCCCGGTTGTTATCATAGATACTTCATAACGATCGTTACTCATGGTAAGAAACTTATCCGTCAGTCCGCATAGGAGTGGCGTGCTGGGTTAAGCTCCAACCCTACTCGTATACGGAGAAAATGTTTTTGCAGAGCATCAGAATGCTTACAGACTTATTCAGTTCAGTTCAGATATAACGATATGTAATGTTTGTTAATGTAGACTCTTAAATGATATAGTCTATATATATAAAAAAAACTACGACATATATGCACACACACGCACACACAACACACACAAATACACATACATCCCCATAAATAACTTTTACATACATACACACAAGTACAAACAAACAAAAACACACACATTCAGAAGTGATAGATTAGTTACCTGATTTAAAATGTTTTATTTACTTTCTTTATCTTAGCAAACTTGTACATATTACATATTTAAAATTCAAATAAAATAAAATCTTAAGGGACACAAAAAGCATACTAATAGTCAGTCAACACCATTTCTAATTATACTAGTGTAGCTGTCAATGTTAATCTCTTTTTATTCAATTAATTTGAATAGTATCATTTAATTTGTATTTGTAAAGAGTGATTTATAATTAAAGTATGTCAATAAATTATTATTAATCAGTATAAAGTAACACACTTTTTCGGTGTAGAATCGGTGTGGAAAGTGATTGAGAATTTTATGGACGAGTCCGAAACAACTTCATATGTAATTTGAATATTTATACAATCAATATTACAAAGTGAAGTGTTCGTTTGAATGCACCTTTATCCTTGAATCTGATTTTAAAACTATATTTGCGTTATCTTTTAATTAAAGATCTACACATAATAAAATCGTAACAAACCCAATTCTATAAATTGATTTTATTTTTATATGAATTATCACGCGTGGTTCTTATGTAACAAAACTTTCTAAACTCTTTGTTAGATTATACTTTGTGTATGGACTATTAAATATTTAAAAAAAATAGTGAAAAACTGATTTTGATGAATTTTATTAATAAATACAGTAAATAATATGGATAGTATTGTGTTAACTTGTGTTATAATGATTAATGCAAAAATATATTGTTGATCTCACAGAAATCTGCTACGTTGATTGTAATTTCTAGTTTTTATTTTCGTAAGAATGTACTAAATCAACTAAATTGTTCTAGAATAATGCTTCTTTTGTTTTGATGTTTGTTAATAAATAAACGTCAACTTAAATAAATTCTAAATATTACCTTTTTGAGATCATTGAACCTTTATCAAAAAGCGTTGTATTTTAAAGCTCCTATATTGATAGGAGATATAGGCTCGGGATTTTGGAACGGGACAATTTGAACAATCGCCATAAAAATAACAATGAAATAAATTGAAAGATTTATCTATAAAAACGTAATAAGAAATTTATTTAGCGTATTCTATTATTTTGATTTATGTTTTAATTTTGTTTATTTAATTGAACAGACACTCGTTTTCTCAGAAGATAATTTCATGTATTTTTTTTACGATATAAATATCCAAAAGATCCTTCCAACACGACCTTATTAATTGGACTCTATGTCTACCACAGGGCTTATCTTTAGACCGTATTGAGCCCCTTGAAATTATTACAAAGAACGTTTTCACTCTTATATTGACAAATTTAAAAAATTTAATAGACTTACAAATTAAAGAAGGTTATAACGAAACTTGACTTCGAAGTTTTTAGATCAATTGTAAAATTATCTGCTATTAAATACAATATTATGTGGTGAAATCTTTCGTATGTCATGTGTGACTGTTCCAGCCCTCGGGACTGTATCATGATATCTCGAAAACTATAACTGTCATAAATCGAAGGACTTCTTAATGGAAAAGTACTTTTCCTAATCGGTCCCTGAGGCCGTAACGTTAGCGTCGAATAAACCGACACTTCCGTTTCATATCTTAATATAGATATTTGTAAGGATCGCTTTTATTTTATTTTATTTTTAATTATTCATTAATTTGTTGTGCCAGTATGCAATTTATATTTTTTTTAAATATAAAATGTTATCGAAGAAAATCTATTTACGTAATTAATATGTTTAAAATTTATTATGAAAAGTAAATATAAAAAAAAAATTGAATTATTTATTATTTATACACAATAAAATACAGATTAATTCTGAAGCCGAGTTTCTTCCTTTGTTTGTTTTAATAATCTCAGGAATAAAAAAATAAAAAATAAAATACTGTTAACGGTAGAGAGAGACGAAAGGATAACCATAAACTGTCAAAAAATAAAGGCTGTCATAACTCAACTCAAATAGAACTGACATGACAGACTTATACGCAACGATTCAAAAGTTCTTACATAATCCTACTGGAATAATGTATGCTTTTAGTTGAGTTGTGTTCATTGCAAATACATATATACCGCCAACGGACGCATAATTTGTAAAATTTATCCAATAATAATAATAATATTCTTTATTGCACAACACAAGGAAACAAACAAGAATTATCAAAGATCAATAAATATGTACAAAATGTGGTCTTATCACTAAAATAGTGTTTTCTTTCAGACAACCTTTTGGTATATGACAAGGCATAAAAAACGCGGTATGAAAATTTAAAAACCCTAAAAAAGTGTCCTCTTTAAAACGTGGCTTGGAAATACGTACTTGGAATAACGTATAATAATTATAAAACACTGTATACATAAAATATTATTATATATACTCACTCCATCTATTGGTGAAAACCGCATTAAAAACTATGCAGTAGTTTTTCATTTTATCACGAACAGACAGACAGACGCGGCGAAGGACTTCGTTTTGTAATATTTGGTGATATAAATATATAAAATAAAAATACGCACATAGGTGCAGTAAATACACGTTTATTCATTATGCATAAATATACTACATTTATATTCACAAATTCTACAATATTTATTTATTTTATTTATTTATTTATTTATTATTTAACACCAAATTTATAGTACTATTACAATAACATATGAGAACAATGATCCCACATAAGTATAAACTGTATTGTAGTGCGTGCGTGCGTGCGTGCGTGCGTGCGTGCGTGCGTGCGTGCGTGTGTGTGTATGTGAGTGATATATTATGAACAGATGCCAAACATGATGGCGATCATGACGTATTTAGTGGCAAATAGTGCGCTTTAAAGTATTTTTTTAACAAGAGAGATAATGAGCATATAGAGAGGGAAGAGAGTTCCAAAGTCGAACAGCCTTAGCAGAGAAGGGGTTTGAATAAAAAGAAGAAGTATGAAAAGGAATTTTAAGAAATAAAATTCAGTCAATTCAAAGGGAACGTTCATGAGTATCACAAAGAAACTCGAAGTATTCTTAGAGGTTGTATTGAATTATGAAGTTTTATTTTGGAATCTAAAAAATTAGTTCATCTATTTTCTTATATCTATCATATTAAGTAAACAAATAAATAAACTTACAATCTATTTTTCATATTCGATATGTAATTTTTCACGCCCTCCTCTAAATATATTCGGGAAATTTTCCTGACTTCTCTATTATATGATTTTGATGAGGCTTACATATTTTTCCTTTGCTTTTCCGGAATGTGTATTATACACGGAGTAGAACAAACTTTATCAAAGAAAATAGAGAATAAGAAATAACATATTTATAGCTTGAAAGATTTTTGGCTCAACGCCAAAGTTAGTATGAACATTATGTAAAGTTCAATCAAGGTTCAAGTCTTCGATTATTAAGAATATTTCAAAAAGGTATTTAGAATTGCATTTTTCGTATAATACATATCTAATATTAAAAGATGGTTCGCTAATGATTATTGATTACCGCTGCCTTATGAACAATACACTTTCAGCATCAGAGGAACTGTAGGCCGGTTAAAGGAATGAAAAGGTGTCAGGGTATGGGTATAAGGGGTGATATTGGTCTCCCTCAAAATAACTCCTATAAAATATTCATGTCGCATAAAATACTGAAACATTTTAAAATATAGTATTTCGATTCACGTGTATCGTGACTACTGACCTGTAACATCTAACAACGATTGAATAGTATTTCAAATGTAAGCGTATTGGCAAAATAATATAAGCTGTTTAATATGAACAAAAATACGCTTAAATAAATCTTAAATAATTATTCTTTAATATAACGAGTTTCCTGTTAATGTATATATCGAGCGAGCTTGTAAAAAAATATTTTATATGTTCATTTGAACGATCCGATCCCGAGATCAATTTATTATTATTCTACAAAGCCTGTTTATCTAAAAAAGTTTTAAGTTATAAAATATCATGAAAAAACGAATAAGAGGAAATCAGTACCTATAACATGAAATTCTTCTCACTTATTTACAAATATAGACGATACGATATGCCATCAAAAAGAAGCCATGCACCAAAATCTAGCTTTTTACATTTTTGAATGAGAGATATATAAGATTATTTTCTAAAGAGACATTTGCCTGTCAATGGGATATTAACACACTGTTTCAATCAATGAATCAATCAATCAAAAATCATTTTTCGGTTATCATAAAATAGAAAAAAACAACTTTTACAATTTTCCTTGCCAAAATTCGATTTTTAAAAATAAATTTATTTTCAAATGTTGTTTTGATGAAATTTGCAAGTATAAAGTTTACGTTACATATTCAATTCTGTAAAATCTGAGTGTCTATTGATCTACTGCAATAACGTGTAATAATCTCCGTGAAGGAGGACTTAACACAAGAGGCATGTTTACAGGCAGTATGATGTTTCATTTATTTAATTTATCGAATAAACGGCAATGCATAATGATGTAATAATAATAAAATAATAATGATGATGATGATTTTAAAATTGTGCAATTACTACTCGTGTTAATTCTATGAATATTTCATATTTTACCGTTTCAAGATATTGGGTAAGACAACTGGCTTGTGCAGTGTTCACGGTAAGTAGCAATCGTGACAGTAGAGTCGATCCCTTTTATCACAAATACATGCTTAAGAAATACAGATATACACATTCGTTACCATTTGTACGTTTGTGTAAAGTTTGTGTGCGTTTCGGGAATCACAGAACCGGATTTCATCGTACGTCCCCTACGTTAAGTGAGAAATGTTCAGTCAGTTGAAATACAAGTAATACTACAGAGCTTAATGCTATGTTTGCAATCGATATTTTCACGAATATCATTTTGTCCGACTGCCTTAAAGCAGGTTTTGCTTTTTATTTTACTTATTAATTTTCCGTTAGATCTACATGCTTTTACCTGCAGATAGTTTTAATGTCAATACGAATACACACAGGTATACAAACTCTCGAAAAAAAGGAATCCTCTAGGTAGGGGGGTAAAAAGAGACGACGAAAAAGTGATTTAGTTGCTATCATTTCCTTTATATTCCTAAGCTTTCACTTTGAATGCTCGTTATTAATTAAGTAGCTAAAAATAGAGGCATATATACAAGTGTACTGACGCGTATTACCTGTTGATTGTTCTTATATTATTTAGTATCTGGAATATTGTTACTTAGATACTCAGTAATTGAGTACAGTATTCATTATTGTAATAGGAAAGGTATTATGCTTACTAAAAATAATAATATATAAATATTATTACTAATAATAATAAAATATAATATATATATAAAAATTCTCACACTACACTCAACATCGATATACATATATTTTTTTTAACTATAGTGACAGATTCAGTTTTTGGTTCAGATTTTTTCAGATAAAGGATGGATTGTTGATTAGCCTCCACTCGCAGATTGGAATTTTCTCCATAATTAAAAGAATTCTCGGTGTGTAGAGTACAGAAAGAAAACAAGTATATAAAATACGTCTATATAAACTTTCTAAATGAAATGCAAAAGTAAAAGAAATTCAAAGTTTATTCATTAAGAGAAGAATTATTAAGAATCTTGTAATTTTGTCGAAATCATCTTGTCGTATATAGTTAAAATTGCAAATAAAATTTATTAATAATAAAATTTAAACCATTTCAAGGTGACCGGAAAATTCGTTTTAACTCTGTTGCATTGCAGGTCCTTATATAAGCTCGACGCCGCATTTTCCCAAGCCGACATAGCTTCATGTGTAAATATATTTTTTAATCAAAAATATACTTCATAGGCAGCTGATATATAAATATATTTGCGGGACTAAATTTAAGTTTTCGATTGATATTCCAGTAAATTAAAACAAGTAATTTAAGAAGAATAGTTAAAAACTAATCGAAATATTCGAATACACATTAAATAGAATAGAATAGAATAATAATTTATTAAGAAATATTTATACACTGTTACACATAAAATAAAGTAGTCTAATACACACATAGGTACAGAGCACATAAAAAAACTATAGTTAGGTACAATAAGAAACACTTAAAATTACAAATACTTAAATGTAGTTACAAAAATAGAATTGACAATGTAGATATAAAATATGCGTCGAAAATGCACAACAGTGTAATAAAATTCCTCAAAAGGTAACCACTCAGTTGTGTGATTGTGGTATTCGGAGAAGCGACAATCCTGATTTTATGTGGTCCATAATAAATCTAATATTGTTGAGACAGTTGAACAACCAACATTATACATATGTATCATTTTAACAAAGAGTTAATAAAAAGTATCGATATATATATATATATATATATATATATATATATATATATATATATATATATATATATATATATATATGAATAGACTATGTACTAATATTATAATTTTTAAATATCATTTTACGTTTAATTTTTTATTATTATTTTCTTATATATTTATATATGGCTAAACTTTTTTTAATTTGTTAAAGAAATCCTTTTCATATATACATATGACTGTAATACTATCAAGAGTTATCCTTAAACTTGGCTATATTATATTTATTATATTTATACACGTAAAAGTTGAAAATATACCAAAAAAATTCTTATCAAATTTAATGTTAAATAATATTGAAACGTTATCTAAGACAAAATAATCAAATGAATTATAACCTCAAAAATCTTTGCATATTTTGTTCTTATCAAATAAACACAAGCTTTTTGACCTAGTTTCGCCGGGAGCTGTGGTCCCTGTTTTATATTGTTTTGCTAGTGACAATTCAACACCAAAACTTTGTTAAAGTTCATTGAATTCATTAGAGCTACATTCAAATATTAATTGGTTGTTATTATTATATTTGAATAAATTGCAATGAAACTTAAAACTCTTAAATATAAGATTCTTCCGAGTGTTGATAAAATATTATAATATAATCCTGAAGATAAGCAATGTAAATTAAAAAAAAAAATAGTTTTATTATGAGCACAAAAAGGCATACACTCTAATATAGGTTCTTCTCATTTTTGTCAACCGCTCTAATATAATATAAATAAATAATATAAATAATATATATATATAAATATTAACCAACAATCACACCACGTTAACCTAGCCCCGTGGTAAGTTCGTAAGAACTTGTGTTACAGGTACTAGGAACGGAAATAAATTTAAGATATAAATACATATATACATAAATACACATCCATGACCCGGTGCAGACATCTATATTCATCATACAGATTATCTGCACCTGGCGGGATTCGAACCCGTGACCGCTGCGTAGAGTGTCCAGTTGCCTGACCACTCGACCAACCGGCCGTCAAATAATGTCAAATAATGGTGACAATATTTCCATAAAGATTGCGGGTTCGATTTTATTGATACCTCAGAGAGTACATAAAGATATCGGTCGAGGATATTATCATGAAGTACCCGGTAATGGTCCTTACTCTTGTTAGGGAACACACCACCACAATACTTCATAATTTATAAAAAAATTCGAAGTTAAAAATGCTATCATTTAATCTATAATGATATACTTGATTTACGTAGTAACAACACTTACAAAATTCTTCATTATGATATTAGTATATATTTATGAACACACGGCATAAACGTTAGTACTACGAGTTAACTTATTATGTAAATGTAGAAAAAAGTTCACTCTTCTTGTTCTAACTTGGCACCGACTGCGAGCACTTACGTGGCACATAAAACAACTTTAAAAACCAATTTGCCTATTTTCACCGTCGTTAATACTTTTTCATTATACTGAGCGTACTAATAATATAGGTTAAGTATAACCTCAATTTTTATCAGACTGTTCTACATCACTCGAGCGAGCTACAAAAATACCTATAGATTACGTAGTTCTTTCACAGTAAAATCTTATTTAGTGAGCGGCATTATACAACTTGAAACGAATTAGCCTCTAAACGTCCCACTGCTGGGAAAAGGCCATTTTCAATAACGGTTTGGAGGAGGCAGGCTACCATTGAAAGGGAAGGATCCTCCGACCAGACCTGTGTTGTGTCTGGTGGGCTACTGCGCCTCGACATAGGCGATAGATGTCGCTACAACGGAGAAGGTTTCGAGCCACAATGCTTCACTGCGGGTAGATGGATTATTTCTTCACACTGAGTAACGATAGCTGATGCCATATGCTAACGACCTGGAGCGATGGCTTTACGTGTTATCCGCGGCACGTTGGAGCGGCCCATAAGGACATACATCTAGGCAAAAAAATAAATATTTGTATAAGTACAAATATCTGTTCCGAACATTAATCGAACTCGCGACAGTCGCGGTCCTGTTAGACACGGCGTCATCGGGATTGTTTAGAGGTAAGCCGGACAATCTCCATGGAGGAGAGGTCTGGCCTTTTCGCCGAGGCCAGCCTGTCGCTGGATCGGATGTCGATGGAACAGGATCCCTGTTGCCTGCAGATCCGGGACCCTCCAATTAAAGCAGCTGAAGGCTCCCGTAGAGGTTTTTTACAGTATTGCACTCCCAAAATGCCGAGTTCGACATAGGTCTAGGACTACCGGCCCGGGCGTCCTGGATATCATCCGTAAATGGACTCCCCTGCGACAAAAAAAATGGTGACTACTGACGTACTATTAACGTACAATTTACCAAGCGATAATAAAAGTTAAGACCTATTTATTTTTTTACATTTTTTAAAAGCATTTTGACATCAAATTTTATGCTGTGTGTTACACAGATGGTACGAGATTACGAAAACACAAATTTGCCAATTATTATCAGTCTACTATAATAATATTCAAATACGTACAAACATTAAAATTGTAATAATATAAACATGTTTCGTACCATTCCACTGATGGGTGAAATAATTTTCTGAATCAAAACAACCGGATTAAATCCTAAGCGATACTAAATGTTTAACTATTTATTCATAACCTTGGTAACTAATGGATATTTATTTATTTTTATTTTTTAATGTACATTTACTTCAAATAAAACTTTTTTATTTGATGTTTATTCAGTGCAAATCCATTATCAAGTACGCCTATATTAGCTTTAAGAGTATGTACCTATACTACGTGATCTGTTCAGGATGGGTAGGGGGTCTTTAAAAATACCACACTTGGTCACAAAGGTAGGGGGTTGGTCTTAGGTTTTCGTCACGTAGTCAATATCTTCTAGAGAAATCAAATATGGCGCACAGCGTTTAGCGCTTTACTGACTACACTTTTTTAACTTTCTGTTTTCAAAAAATGATTTAAAACCATATTTATTAGCTAGCGGCCCGCCCCGGCTTCGCACGGGTATTTAACTAAAATTTTAAAAATTATAAATTTATATTTTTTATCACCTACACCTGCGTCGATACTGGAAAATATTTTATAATAAGCGGATTGAGTTGTCAAATCAACTTCGAAGCAAAAGCAACCCCCTTTTAACCCCGTTAGGGGATGAATTTTGATAAAATACGAAACACGTCTTCAATCAATTCTGTTAAAGAATATTTTATGCAAAATTTGAAGTAGATTGGACCAAGGAACTAGGTTGTCCAATACAAACTTTGCCCCCTTTTTTGCCCCCTTAGGGGTATAATTTCGTAAAATCCGTTCTTAGCTGACCTCTCCTCGGCAAAAGGAATATTCTTACCAAATTTAAAGTCTCTAGGTCTTATAGTTCCTGAGATATCGTGATGAGTGACCTTCCGCTTTTATATATTAAGATTAAGATTATAAAATGGCATGTATTTAATGTTACAACTTTAAATCTACGTTTTTCTATCAAAGTATTCGAAATTGCTAACAAAAATACTGAATTGCACACTAAATTTGCGCATCAAATAAATCAAATATACTATACTCTTTGATCTTTAAAGCTCAACTATTTTACTGAATGACTAACTGTTAACTTATAGTAAATCTAATTATTATTTTAGTGCAACAATATATTTAATCTGTTTTTTTGGAATCCATCACCTATTAAATTTTAAAGAACATGAGTTATACTAAATAAAACACCAGTTAATCAGTCATGTTTATTAAATTAACCTAACCTAACCTAACCTAACCTAACCTAAAATATGCATTAATTGTTATGCAATATTTAGATAATGATGTTAGTAATTCGGTTGTAATATTGGATAATTTAGTGTGCAAATCAGTATTTTTGTTATGCGGTGAGTAATTTTGTTTTAGAATGCTTATATCTGTGGTTTTAGCAAGATTTTCGTAGCAAAGTTAGATAAAAAAAGTCGCTAACTTTGATTTATTTTAAACATTTTCTAATAATACACGTTTAGTTATACAATTATTTAAATTAATATACAGTCATTTATTTGATATGCAGGTAGATTATTAGTCCAGAAATGTTGTTTGCTTAATTTTTAAATAGAGGTGCAATTAAAAATTCCCCTTATAAAACGGACTCGTTAACACATTTATTTTATGTATAGATAATACGGATGAAACATTTGAAATGATTTTTTTATTAATTATTTTTGTATTGATGAATATCACATTTTAATAAGTATTATTCCCGACGACAAGACAGACAAATCCAAAAACACAAAAATCATAAAAATCGGTCCACTCGTTCTCGAGTTATAAACGGTGTAACTAACACGACTTTCTTTATATATATATATATATATATATATATATATATATATATATATATATATATATATATATATATATATATATATATATATATATATATATATATATTACAACTTAAATAGCTATAACCATCCAACTTTGTATAATCAACAAATAACATAACGACCAAGACCATAGTACACTAAGGTACTAAATGCAAAAAAAAAAACATTTTGTTAAATATGGGCGAGTCTCATTCTTTTGGCCGAAGTTTTGGTCAGCGCGATTCAAAAAATTATATGACATATTCTGAGCCATCTATCGTATAATGGTAGAATATCGTTTTTATGTTCAGACAAATATAATTTAAGATAATAATATATTAATTGAAAAATATGATGTTTATCTAAAATATTAAAACGATTTCTATTCCTATCCGACATATTTAGTAAACTTTTAAGTTTAATAAAATAATAACTCAAAAATAAGTTTTGTGAGTTTTTAAGATTCGTTAGACCAGATGGCGTCTATGTCGCGTAGGTGTATTTCTATTTTCTTAAATATTTATTTTTAAATTTAATTACAATGAAACAAAAACTAAATTATACTGTGAGTTATGTATAATTTTTATGTATTAAAGTGATTTACATTGGTTTTGTACTTTTTACGTGATACGTGCACAAACAAACGTCTGTGAAGCTAGCCTTGACGACCCAGCCCAATCGAATGAAACTTATTTGCGGATTTAGTGCTATTTATGTGCTAATTAGTTGCTCTATTCGCGAATTTGTTGCTCATCCCGGGACCGAAATATTGCTGACAAGGCTAACTTTTTTTGGAAGCTAGCCTTGTCACCCAGCCCAATCGAATGAAACTAATGTGCGGATTTAGTGCTATTTATGTGCTAATTAGTTGCTCTATTCGCGAATTTGTTGCTCATCCCGGGACCGAAATATTGCTGACAAGGCCAACTTTTTTGGCAGCTAGCCTTGTCACCCAGCCCAATCGAATAAAACATATGTGTGGATTTAGTGCTATTTATGTGCTAATTAGTTACTCTAATCGCGAATTCGTTGCTCATCCCGGGACCGAAATATTGCTAACAAGGCCAACTTTTTTTGGCAGCTAGCCTTGTCACCCAGCCCAATCAAATGAAACTTATGTGTGGATTTAGTGCTATTTATGTGCTAATTAGTTACTCTAATCGCGAATTTGTTGCTCATCCCGGGACCGAAATATTGCTAACAAGGCCAACTTTTTTTGGCAGCTAGCCTTGTCACCCAGCCCAATCAAATGAAACTTATGTGTGGATTTAGTGCTATTTATGTGCTAATTAGTTGCTCTAATCACGAATTTGTTGCTCATCGCGGGACCGAAATATTGCTAACAAGGCCAACTTTTTTTGGCAGCTAGCCTTGTCACCCAGCCCAATCAAATGAAACTTGTGTGTGGATTTAGTGCTATTTATGTGCTAATTATTTGCTCTAATCTCGAATTTGTTGCTCATCCCGAGACCGAAATATTGCTGACAAGGCCAATTTAAGTAAATAATCAAATGAGCAACCAATAGAGCAACTAATTAGCACATAAATAGCACTAAATCCGCACATAAGTTTCATTCGATTGGGCTGGGTGACATGGCTAGCTTCCAAAAAAAGTTAGCCTTGTCAGCAATATTTCGGTCCCGGGATGAGCAACAAATTCGCGAATAGAGCAACTAATTAGCACATAAATAGCACTAAATCCGCACATAAGTTTCATTCGATTGGGCTGGGTGACAAGGCTAGCTTCCAAAAAAGTTAGCCTTGTCAGCAATATTTCGGTCCCGGGATGAGCAACAAATTCACTAATAGAGCAACTAATTAGCACATAAATAGCACTAAATCCGCACATAAATAGCACTAAATCCGCTCATAAGTTTCATTCGATTGGGCTGGGTGACAAGGCTAGCTTCCAAAAAAAGTTGGCCTTGTCAGCAATATTTCGGTCCCGGGATGAGCAACAAATTCGCGAATAGAGCAACTAATTAGCACATAAATAGCACTAAATCCGCACATTAGTTTCATTCGATTGGGCTGGGTGACAAGGCTAGCTTCCAAAAAAAGTTAGCCTTGTCAGCAATATTTCGGTCCCGGGATGAGCAACAAATTCGCGAATAGAGCAACTAATTAGCACATAAATAGCACTAAATCCGCACATAAGTTTCATTCGATTGGGCTGGGTCGTCAAGGCTAGCTTCACGGACGTCACAAACAAAAAATTATAAGAGATGGCGCTGATTGAAATTAAATCGCGCTATTAAAATTTATTCTTCATGATATATAGTGTATTAATAAAACGGAGGTTTTAACAGTTTTATTATTAGTATAGATATAGATTATTACGTCAAAACTCGAGAGAGAAGAGGGGGGTTCTTAGCAAATATTACGGGTGGTCACCGAGGGGGAAAAAGGTAAAAATTGTATAAATGGGGTCACGTAGTATATATAGGTACTTTCCCTAATATGATGAATCGTAAGTATATTGTAACGTTATTTTTCTTCTTTAAAGTTGAAGGATTGGATATTTATTCGGTACGCTGTTGCACTGTAGTTAGAGGTTATATATATTATATGTGTATAGGTGATATATATAGATATATGTCAGAATTTATTCCAAGAAATAGACCTGCAAATGTTTGGAATATTTCTGAGGCAATATACACAAATCTATTTATACTCGAAATATCTATTAATCTCACGATATTTTTCTTCATTGCTGAGCATGGGATAAATTTTAAAGCCCAATGTAGTATTATTCTATTATTAACTGTTATCCGCAATTTCGTTCGTGATCATACTTTTTGGCTTCTAAAGTATGTAATCTTAATTGTAATTTGGCTCCCACTTTACACACACGCAATTGATATTATATTTCAGTATCTAGGATATTAAAAAAATAAAACTTCTTTGTTCACTGAGAGCTAAAGATTAAAAAAATGATTGTATAAAGAAAATTACGCTTTTGTACAGTCATAAAACGATGATACTTAGCTGAATATTTTACATACTTCAGTCAACAAAGACAAATAATACTCTGAATACTTTTCTAATGTTATAATATTAGTTTTTCCTAAAAATTTTTAAAAGTAAGTCTTTGTTAAAACGTATTTACGAGAATATAATTAAAAACATCTGTGAACAGAAAGCCGTGTACCGCAACGCAATATCCTTATACATATATACAGAGTGATTGCTGAAGTTCTTAAGGCAGCTTAGTAAAAATTACAAGACCTATTTATTAAAAAATATTACATATATTTATTTTTGACGTGATAACGTCTTGTAAATCGATGAATGCCGGCTGCACCGCACGAAGAAGTATGACTCATTGTCACGTTAAGCGAGCGAGAGCGCGGAACAAGCGATAGAGAGGCACGATCGGCCTAAGCGTTCGGCATGTGAATGAAAAATATTAACGCAGATTGGAGGATCTTAAATATAACACATGTATATAAATTATAAATAAATAGTTAATAGCACATTGTTGCTTGTAATTAATCTGTATAATTTAAGAAATAAAATATTTGAATTAACGAGTGCTAATAATTAATGTTAATTTATTGAAAAAAAAATTGCGATTAATTCACTTAACTCATTCTTTGTAATTATACAAAATAA
Source organism: Euphydryas editha (assembly GCA_036937285.1). Lineage (NCBI taxonomy): Eukaryota > Metazoa > Arthropoda > Insecta > Lepidoptera > Nymphalidae > Euphydryas > Euphydryas editha. The sequence continues at coordinate 17,655,410 of JAUPFZ010000010.1, forward strand.
TGATAACTCAGTGATAATAATTCAATTCAATTCATAAAAGTATGCAATTTTTTAACAATGTTTTCTTATAACGTTATCACGAAAAATTATCGTCCATAAACCGACTTTACATACCTACAATTATTTTTTTTTTTTAACTTCAATGGTCATGTATGATCTACCATCTTTGTCGTCAATCCCTCTTGAATTTCCGATATTCCGGATTTCTTACAAGCGCACTGATCACTGATATACTCACAAGGACAGGGTACGAACTGGTAAATTCATTTTAAGAGAAGCCTCATGATTATGTGGAGCTGTGTGTTGAACCTTCCACGTAATAGCGTGTTTTTATACATGAATAGAAATGAAAAAAATGAATCTTCCACGGCGTGCTCTTCCCTTGTAAGTGTCCCCATGTTGTGGGAATTGTTTCGTTTTATGTCTTATTAAAATCTTTTTATTTTCTATAGCATCACCGACGCATCTTAAGCCTGATGACAACAGAAGCTGTAGCGTCAAGGTTCGGCGTTGGTGCAGAAGTCGGCGCTGTCAGCTGTGGAGACTACTTTTACTCCCCTTCATACCCATCCTGGCCTTGATAGTTCAAACCACACTATCTTTAAGAAATAGCCTCACAAATGGAATGGAAGTTGCCGATGTTGAAGAGCAGGTAAGATTAAAAATAATACTTTCCAGATTTGACCAAAAACGTACTTAATTATTTTCTTTTGAAGTATTTCTTTACACGTTTTAACAATTATTATATTTATATTTTGAAATAAATTTATTTATTCCGAGTGCAAATTAAGTAGTTTATCTTTAGAGCTAATTTAAGTATATGTATTAGGTAGAACTATTTTCTTCTTGGGCCAAGTTTGATTGACCTTATCAATAGCAACATCGTGGATTCACGTACATATGAAATAATAAAATTAAAAAAAATGATTACTTATTAAAAAAGCCGCAAAATCCTTCATTTTATTAACGGGTATTAGTTATATTTTCAACACTCTTCAAATATTTTTAAATGATTATATTTGCTTATGGCTTCCTACTTGGGAGTACTAACATACTTATGTAATGTAGCTCAGGGACCCGAAAGTAGATCTTTGCCTCCACTACAAGAGTGCGCCACTTATCTCTATCCTGAACCACTTCCAACCATTTACGGGCGTCAAGGTACTGCAGGTGTTTTATTGCCTCATTTTTTCAACGGTATCTGGATAGCCTCATGTGTCTACTATAATACAAATATTTCTAATAATATCCATCTTAAAATAAAAAATAATAAATGTAAAGTTATATAAATACATAAGTCCATTAAAAGATAATTTTAGTCGCACCATATACGTCCAAAACCGGAATTGGAGACATCTGGCTTACCTTCTCGATCCTATAATCCCATTAATCTACACCCTGTGACCCTTCTATATTATGTGTAAGTCGTACTTTGTCCTTTGACGTACTTTGTCCATTGTACTGTATTCATTGTGATATGCTCAATAAACTTTCAACTTATTTTAAAACGACTTGTGTTTCAATAAGATAATTACACTTAAGACGGAAATGAGGCTACAGCGTTACGTCTATATAGGCCTATTTCTTGCTGAGTAATATTTGTAAGTGATTTCAGTTCAATATAGTTAATTATTTTGAAATGGCAGAACTCCCATTACAAACTCATATTACCCAGTTACCCACAAAATAATGTGGGGGAATTTTTGAAAATATTCTTACACATATCTATATAATTTTAATCAAAAACTTGAAGAAAAGTTTTCGGTACTTCTTACTTCAAAATAATGGTATTTAACATAGAGATGGACTATTTGGGCTAGAATTCCCGAAACTTTTGGGTGTATTGTAAAGCTATCGAGCCCAATATTATCCTTTGATTCAGTGATGTAGGCTTAGTGTTGATAAGTCAATCAGTTTTCCAGGACATCACGTTTTATGAGTATAAATGACCGATAATGAGGTCAAATGTCAAATGAGTTACTTCCATTCCAGAACTAAGCATTACGCGCAATATCATCGTTATTTATCGATACTGTTCTGCTAATAAAAATAATAGAGTGATTTTTTTATTACCTACTCTTTAATACTTTGACTGGCCCGTTGTCTCAGTTGGTAGTGACTCTACTCTTTGCTCTGGGTTTGTGGTATTGATTCCTGTTCTGAGTCTGAGTTTATTATATATTATTATTTATGCATATAGTACTTGTATGTATATTTATTTTAAAAAAAATTATCTTAAGTTTAAAGTTGCTTACTTATGAACAGACGATTACGCGTACGAGTATGTATGTATGTATTGAAATCTTTTTGATTTATCACAATTCTTCTCTTAACGTAAGCTTTCTAACGAAGAGATTATTTTTTAATAAGACTGCTGGATCCTTAATAAGAATATACAAAACAAAAGATATTTGAAAAGCAAAAGCTTATTTATTTATACTTTGTTGAACAATGCATTATTGGATTGTACAAAAGGCGGGCATAATACTAAAAGCATTATCTACCAGCCAACTGTTAGGACGTACAAGAGCGGTCGTTTTTATGTGTGCAAAATCGGAAACTGAACATATTTTTTCAACAGACTTTTTTTTAAATGGAAGTCAAAACACTCTTACTCCATTTACAAACAAATACAAAGTCGACGCTAGCAAGCTTAAGACGAATAAACTTTCATATTATTCAGTGGTTCCATAAACAATATACGATGAAACTCATACGTTAAGGGTCCTGCATCTCACCTGTTTGTAACTTTATTTGCGCTATACTGCTTCGTAAACAAAGAAAATTGTAAATTAATTTGTTCTCACCATGCGCACTTCTACGAACTTTTTGTCATATTTTCATGAAAAAAGACGACGTGTCAGCACATTACAAATTTTTATTAAGGTCATCGTACTCTTTAAACGTGAATCAGTGAAATTTTCATTCATTACGTTAGTGATTCTGTGTCTTATATCTTTAAACGAGCAATTCTTGTATATATAGTCAAAGTAAAATATTTTATTCAGCATAAAATTATTACAATTATTCACTGAACGTCATGAGTCTACCACCAGTTCGGAAAGAAGAAGCCTCTGACCTGAGAAGAACTGGCGAAAGAAACTCAGCGGGACTAATATTTTTTTTTTTTTAACGTAATGTTTTTTTTTTCTAATGTAAATTGAAATTAACAATAATTCTCTGTAAATTGAAATAGCCTGGTGGCGATCACATCATTCCCAAGGCGTACTATCTTCTAGAAAATCGTTTATCGCATAGTATCCTTTAGTACACAAACGTTCTTTCACAATTTTTTTAAATTTAGCAATAGAAGCTTTTTGAACGTTTTCTGGAAGCCTGTTGTATAAGCGTATACATTGTCCATAAAAAGAATTACTGACTCGGCGTAAGCGAGTTACAGGCATTACAAGTTTATGTTTGTTCCTAGTATTAATGCTATGCATGTCGCAATTCCTGGGAAATTCGTGTATATTTTTATGAACATACATAACATTTTCGTACACATATTGAGAAGCAACAGTTAATATTTTTATTTCTTTAAATTTATCTCTTAATGATACTCTAGGGCCTAAACTATAAATTGCACGAATAGCTTTTTTCTGCAGGACAAAAATTGTATTAACCGTAGCTGCATTTCCCCATAATAAGATTCCATAGGACATAATATAATACTATGAAAATAACTAAAATATACTACGCGAGCTGTATCTACGTCAGTAATAAGTCTAATTTTTTTTACCGCGAACGCTGCAGAGCTGAGCCTATTCGCTAATCCCTCAACATGGAGATCCCACTGCAGTTTCGAATCTATAATTAAACCTAGGAATTTAGTGGACTTTACCGGTTTTAACATTTCCCCTCCTAATTCTACACCATTATCAACAAGTTTAACATTAGGTGTCGTGAATTTTATTAATTTTGTTTTTTTGTTATTTAATAGTAAATTATTCGAATCAAACCAATAGACAACCTTTGAGAGAGCATCGTTTACATCGTCATACATAGGTAAATTACGTTTTACCTTAAAAATAAGTGAAGTGTCATCAGCGAACAATACTATCTCATGTTTATCCTGTACAAAAAATGGGAGATCATTTATGTAAATAAGGAAGAGAAATGGCCCAAGAATAGAGCCTTGTGGAACCCCCATATTTAGAGGAGCCCCAGGAGATCTCTTACCATTTACATCAACCCTCTGTATTCTATTACTCAAATAGGAATTCAGGAGGTTAAGTGCCTTATTTCTAATCCCATAATGATGCAGTTTCCTGATCAACGTCTCGTGATGCACACAATCAAAGGCCTTAGATAAGTCACAGAATATCCCAAGAGCATCCTGCGACCTTTCCCATGCCTCAAAAACATTTTTAATTAGCTCAACACTAGCATCTGCTGTGGAGCGACCTTTTGTAAAACCAAACTGTTTCTTATGTAGTAGATTGTGTGCATTAAAATACGATAACATTTGCCCGAGTATAATTTTTTCAAAAATTTTACTAAATGTTGGCAGTACTGAAATAGGTCTAAAATTATTAGGGTCTAGGGTACTGCCTGATTTAAAAATAGGAATTACTTTACTGTGTTTCATTAGATCAGGAAACACACCATGTTCTATACAGCCATTAAATATAGTAGCTAGATGAGGTGCAACGACATCAATTATGGAACTAACAACTTTTACAGATAAACCCCATAGATCAGCTGTTTTCTTGACGTCCAAGCTTCTGAAGGCTACTATTATATCTTTGGGGTTTACGGGTTTAAATGTAAATATTACATTACATTCTTTAAAGTTTTTCTTTAGCAAAGATTCGGCAATACATGGAGATGAATTAAGTGATTGCGTTGTTGAAAGTGGAATGTCAGTGAAAAATTTTTCAAACTCAGATGCAACTTCTCGGTCTGAGGTAACAAAATTATTATTAATATTTAACTTAAAATCGAAGCTGCGATCTGCGACTCTTCCACTTTCACAAGCAATTATGTTCCATGTCATTTTGATTTTATTATGTGCATTTCTTATTTTGTCTTTAATATACAAGGATTTAGCCATGGAACATACTCTTCTAAACATTTTTGAGTAGGCACTTACAAAAGAAGCAAACGATACACTATGATTATAGGCTTTTGCACTGTACAATTCATAAAGCCTTTGTCTGCTCTTATATATGCCAGGTGTTGCCCATTCACCAAATGTCAAGAGATCCCCTGAATTGACTGTTTTAGAAGTAAATATTGTAGAAAATTCAGTTTTTACTAATTTAAATAAAGAGTTATATAAGTAATTGGGATCATTGAAGTATGGTAAATAAGGAAGTTTTGCCACAATACCACATCTAAACTTCTCCATACGTGTAGTACTTATAAGTACAAAAGTCTTTTTTAAAGTATTTTTGTTGGTATTTAAAGAGTAAGAAAAGGAAGCTAACTGGCCACAATGGTCTGAGCTTAACTTATTAATAATAGCTTTATAATAAGGTTTACAATTTGTAAATATTTTGTCAATACATGTAGCACTGGTAGCAGTGATTCTAGTGGGTTCAGTAAATAAGTTATGTAGGTTATATGATAGAAGCATAGATTTAAATCTGAGACTTATATTAGAATTATGTAATAAATCAATATTAAAATCCCCACATACAGCTATAACCTTATTGGAATTATTTAATTTTAACAAAACTTCTTCCAATACTTTCTCAAAGTACTCATATATATATATATATATATATATATATATATATATATATATATATATATATATATATATATATATATATATAATCTGAATCTCGGAAACGGCTCCAACGATTTTCATGAAATTTAGTATGCAGGGGGTTTCGGGGGCGATAAACCGATCTAGCTAGGATTTATTTTTAGAAAATGTCGTTTTATCCCTTTTTTCAGGCAATTAAAAAATATCGTTAGAATAGGAAGGTAAATTTCGCTGTCATTGATAAGTTTATAATAGCTCTGATGTGAACCGGGCGGATTCAAAATAAGAAGATTCCCAGGTTCGAATCCAGATGTCTCCAGAACTATTTTTTTTTCAATTTTTTTTAAGTTTCATCTTTTGTGAGAAAAACTATTATTGGGAGCCCTTTACTAACTGTATGACCGAGCTTTGCTCGGTATTTTATTTTTTTATTTTTTGTAATTCATGTATTAATTTGGAAACTATATTTACATACGAATTACGAACTGATGATATATAAATAATATTTTTCGATCTTAACGAAATAATAATAAAAAAATATGAACTGGTTATTTTAAAAAAAATCACGAAGACAATTAAAAACTGTTATAATATTATTAGAATACGAAGGTAAATTTCGGCATAATCTACAAGGTTATAATAACTTAGGTGGAAAATCAGTATACCTGGGTTTGAATCCCGATGCCTCAAGTCCCATATTTTTTGCTTTTTTTTTAAGTTCCCTCTTTTGTAAAAAAAAAAAAAAACTATTATTGAGAGCCCTGTACTACCTGGATGTCCAAGTTTTGTTCGGTTTTTTTTTTTATTTATTTGTTAATCGTTCTTTTTTTGGGAATTATATTTAGATACGATAAAACTGATGAAATATGAATAATATTTTTCGATCTTATCTATATAATAATATAGTATTTTGTGTCACAAGGGGATGAACGTACTATTTTTTTGACCCTCATGTGAAATTGCCGCCCGAGCCGAAGGCGAGGGTAGCAAACATACGGGAATGGATGTAGTACTTTCGATACACATACTTTTTTTTCCTCCCTAGGAGAAAAGTTCAAGTTTTGTCCCTGTGAAGCGGGGACAGAAAATGTCACTTTTGTCCCGCTTCACAGGGACGAAAATCGAACTTTCGGCAGAGGTAGGGAAAAAAATATAAACTGGTTATTTAAATAAAAATCTCGAGAGCAATTAAAAACTGCTAGAATATCATTAGAATAAGAAAGTAAGTTTCGCCAACATCTTAAATTTATAATAGCTCAGGTGGGAAATCGGGCGGTCTCGAAAACGGAAGATTTTTCCTTTTTTTCAAGTTCATTTTTTGGTGAGAAAAAATATTACTAGGATCTCTTTTTATTTTTTTTATTTAAATAACCAGTGACTATTGTTTTATTATTATATCTAATATATATTTTATTATAATATATATTTTTTATTATTATATCTATATATATATTTTATTATTATTATGCCTGTCTATTTGTCATTAAAAAAAAAAAATATATCGGTAAGATTGAAAATATTATTCATATTTTATCAGTATGTAATTTGTGTCTAAATATAGTTTAACCGAGCAAAGCTCGGTCATCCAGGTACTTCACTATAATCAGTGAATTTTAATAACAAGTTAGTGAATACTCTATAATACACATACTAATATTCAATGATCAAATCAGTCGACTCTGATATTTACATATTTTATTATTTTTATTTATTTATTTATACAGTGAATAGTCACTAACTCGGCCTGGTACGATTCTCACGTTGATAAAGTAAATAGTCATTTCAAATTAGTGAATATACACTGATTCATATTTAGAGAGTATCTGGTCAGATATTCGTTATATCAGTTTATATGTCAGTTTGTCGAGATCTGTGCATTTTTGTTTTTGATAAATATATGCCTGGGCTCCGAGAGATTTTGTACCACTGAAGGCTAATGAGTGTAAGGCGTTTGCAATTATTATAATTAACTACAAACTTTTATATTTAGAAGGAGGATTGGAGCCAAATTCATCACGCATCGCTATTGTATAATTGATATTTCAAAATGTACGAGATATGCAAAAGATTCTTCTCCAGTTTGTCTACACCACCGACTATGAAATTAATTTTCATATAAAGTATATTAGTATTAGTGCTCGAAAGTTCAGCAGAACTAGCCCCGATCGGAACCCGCGATCCTTTAAGTTTAGTTGGTACACCTGTTCTATTCTCTGAGCCATTTCGGTTATATTTTTAATAAAGCGTACAGCCATGTGATATTTTTTTTAAATAAAATAGTATAAAACGTATATAAACAATGTAGTATTGGTAAAATTTCGTTCTATATGTAAACAACATATTTACAAAATATTATATTATACGTAGCTTGGATCCTCTTACAAGTAAACAAAAGCCTCACTAGATAGCCTTCAGACAGATGAAAAATATGCGAAACGCAAATATAATACGTCGAAAGTACCATAAATATTTACGTATTTATTTTATGGTTAATATATTGAACTGAACTGAAGAGGCCCCCTACAGCTGGTCAAAGGCCTCTCCTACATAGAGCTTAAATCAATACGCTGCTCCACTACGGCTTGGCAGATAATTTTTCCTACTTCGAGTAACGATTGCTATCCGGTGTCTATGATAACAACCAGGTCCGACAAGGACATATACCCAGACCAGTAGAAAATATTTGGACATATACAAATATCTTCTCCGAGCGGGCATCGAACTCGCGACCACTCGCGCTTAGGATCATCATATATATTTTTTACACCGTGGTCATTCGTGTATTATTATTCCAGCTCACCTGGCAGAAATTAGCGTAGATGACTTGTCTTTGTGGCTGTGGCTGCGATGGAGGCTCTGCATCCCATATCCTTTTTAATTCTCCTAAGGTCTTGTACCTTTTCGATGTCCTTTCTTCTAAGTCCCCCACACTGGAATCACTTAATGTTTGTTGATTCTTGTGTTTAGTCCTTTCTGCCATTTTTATGTAGATAACTATATATTTACCAAATAAAATTAAATATATAAACTGTTTAATTGTTAACTCGTTCTTTGTGGCGCCATAGTTGAGAAAAAGGATGGTTGAATTAATTAGTGATTAGATAAAATATTATTATTAAAATATATTTTAATTCATTCTAACCCAAATAAAATAATTTACACTAAAATGTTTTTAAGCTTACATGTCGGTTTGTACGTTATAATCTCGGGAACTACGAGTCAGACTACAGAAGTTAATTAATTTATCTAACCTTAGATCACTGGTATAAGTTTACAAAAAATTTGTCTTTAATTTATTTTTTATAATGTGCCTACCTTTTCCTTTTTCCGGGTGCATTAATTCTTTCTCGGTTTTACTGGAACGAATTTCATTAAATGTTAAAATGTCCTTTTCTTTCTTTTTTTTTTTTAATTTACTGTGAGCTTTTTATAACGTATTTGTAATGAAATGGATAACAAAGATGAGAAAATATCTATTCTTTTGCTTTGCTATCTTTAAAGTATATTAGCAACATAGACACATTAAATCGTTCCGGCCGCTTTATCATAATACTGTGCTGCACAACTCAATATATATACCAAAAAATCTATATTTAAAATTCAATTAATCTCTATTTGTCGACCGTTCTGATGTAGTGGTGCGAGGTGTCGTCTCAAACCGCGCGCCGGTATTTGTTTCCGGTCTGGGTGAATGTCGTTGTGAGTCACCCCACCGTGCCTCGGAGAACACTTCAAGCCGTCGGTCGCGGTTGTTAATATAGACATCTGATAACGATCGTTACTCATCTTAGAGAAATTATCCGCCAACCCGCAGTGGAGCAGCGTGGTGTATTAAGCTCTAACCCATCATTAATATGGAGAAGAGGCCATCGCTCAGCAGTGAATTGTTTACAGGCTGATACAGTAATTTCTATTAGTAGTATCTTTGTATGAAGCTCCGGTTAAAGTGAAACTTTAGGCAAAGTCACACGTAAGTGTCTGTTTTATACATTGGAAATATTTAAATAAACTCAAAAGAACAATATACATAGATTCCACTAAAACAAGACACATAAACGGCTCATCCATTAGTTTTTAACCTTCAATGCGGCTGTACTACAGTTGATCTATTTTAGTTATAACATTATATTGCCATAGATCCATTTTATTACTAATATTGACCACTTAAAGAATAAATTGTAACCTGTTCAAATCAGCTAACGATTCACTAAGAGCTTTGAGTAACGATCCTAAGAGAAATTCGATCCCCAACGCCTATCCTCATCTCGCTAAGCTTTTAGCTTCGAGGAAAAGACACCTGTCGTTATCGATTTGTCTATAATCATGTATATTTTGTATTCGATTATTGCGAATATTTAGCTTTTAATGACTGTTTTATTTTCATTTATTATTTTAATATGAGAATTCCATCATACTTAAATTTTTTAATGCAAAATGTCACAATATTATTTGTATATTCTAAAATATCTGATAGTAGAGCACAAAGCGTAAAACTTGATCCGAAGTAGCATTCAAAGATAGAGTAAGCGGTGACGACTGTCTCCCTTCCTCTGGACTTAGTTCTACTCGTAGACCAAACCTCGTCACATTTTTAAGATTTCTATCGTCATATGACGGTTTTTAGAGTCATAGTACATTGTTTTTATATAATTGTCCAACCATAGAACCCTCAAAAGATATTTGATTTAAATACATAACTTGACTATTTAGTCTGTAACAGAGTTCAAAAACTAACTAAAGTTAAAATTTATATTTTAAAATTGATTTTATGAAAGGAGCCATAATACTCATTATCTCACAGAGCTACAGGAATGAAACAAAAAATTAAGGAGCCGGTGATTCAGTATGCACCTCATTAATTAGTACTCAAAACTTACTCTGTACTACTTTTCCGTCAGTCATATTGTAAGCAGTCCAATTTTCTGCTTAAAATTAAAAAAGTTTCCTTATTAATCGTCGTATCCTACGAATAAAGGCGTAACTGCAAATTGACAACTTTACAGGAGAAGGTTTTTTGTGTTTTATTTAAACATTACGAGACATTTTTGAGTTGTTAAAATTTGAAGTGTTGATAAACTGTTCGGGGATTGTTGAACTGATCTAAACTGTAAAATAAAATCTTAAATACGACTTTTTTTGTCAATATTTCTGTCAAATTTGTCTCTTATGTCTTTATTCTTCGGAATAAAATATGAAAACTTGGAAACAATAGACGTTACGACTTTTTTCATCGGCCGATGCCAGTGAAAGATGCCGGGTCGTAAGAGCATTAAGGGCTTTTTAATCGTTTTAATTTAAAGAATCCTTACAATTTGCCTGTTTATATTAGGAAAAGAACAATTTTATTTCAAACATTTTTTTTCAGTGACCTATTCATTATAACTATAATGCTTGTAATATGTAAGTGGCGCTTGCGCTCGCCTCACCCCCAAGCGTGCCCCAAGCTCCCGGGACGAGAAAGACTCTACGACTGTTGTGGCTGTTTTCGTCGGATGATTCGAGACGATAACAATAGTGGCTATTTTTAAACCTTTATTTTCTGTGATTTTTATAATTAAGGTGATGTAAAAGGTGTAGCCGATATTAATTATGCAATAAAAATAGAAAGACCCAACGGCCATAGTGGCTTTATTCGTAGGATACGACGAATTTTGATACATGTGATGTTTTTTTTCCACGCCCCAATTTACCTCTGTTGTTCACAAAAACAGGTCGAATGACCAATTAAGATTTTTTTTCCACCAACATCGACGCATCTCTACTGCCATTAATGAAAATAACCTTTATAGCATAACCCGTAGGTGTGTCAGATACATAATGGCCTTTTTATAAATTATCGAAAATTTGAGTATCTGTTGAACAGAATTGAGTTGAACGGAATCAGCCTGTAAGTGTCCCATTGCTAGGAAAATGTCTCTTTTCCATATAGAAGGGTTGGAGCTTAATCTACTACGCTAATCCACTGCGGATTGGATAATTTCTTTATCATGAGCACCTATCATTATCAGGTATCTATAATAATCGTGACTTACGACTTTACGTGTTCTCATGGCACTCAGGCACGGTGGAGAGACCCGAAAGGACATACCCATACCAGTATCAATTATTTTTACAAATACAAATATTTGCCCAAACGAGAATCCAACGCCGGCGTCGAGGTGACTACTTGAACGACTACACCAGAATGGTTGTCGGAAGTTCCCTATGAATCGTTTTAAAATTATATCACTAATAATTATAATTACAGATACACAATTTAATACCGAGAAACCAGCAATAAGTCAAATAGTCGACAATATGATTTATCATATTCAAGTTAAGAACTCACAGTAATTTTTGACCCTCTCTTATCGTCTAGAACTTTCTCGTGTGCATTTACGAGTTTCGCGAAACAAAAGTCACTGCACTCCATGGCTTCTGCAAAATAAGTGTTGGCGTTAGAAAGAAGATGAATGTAAGTATTTTTTTTTTGTGTCATATGATGTGTGGTATTGTTTCTTTTACAAAATATATAAATTTTCTTTTATGTTACGTCATTTCATACTTATCGCAGATACTATTATAGTATTCATTTACCCAACATAATTTTAATTTACTATTCAATCCTTAGTCCAAGCAGTTGTCTGGAATAGATTGTCTCGATTGAATACTACTCGTAATTTTTCTATCGATTTTTATATTGTTTTATCTGTGTATAATAAAGTGTATTTCGTTCATTCATTTATTCATTCACTTGAATAGTTACAAGAACTTAGAAATAGAATTAAAATTAAAATAGGACAGTGACATGAATATCTCATGAATATGTTATCCATACTGAAATGCAATTATTACTCTTTTATTAAATTTTTTATAATAATATCTCATGTTGATTGAGTTAGAATAAAAATTCTGGTCACGTACAGAATTATCTCGTTGTGAACATACGCTAAAAGATTTCAAATCAAAAATACAAAGTTATTATCTTTAATGAAGATACGAGTATATACAGATTTTTTAAGGAATGGACGTGTTATCTTTATTAATGTAGTATAACTAAAGAACCAGTCGTTGGGTACAAATAGATTAAATATCGGGATCTATCTGTTTGATTTGATATTCTTTTCACGTTAGAAAGTCCATGATTTATATGTAAAACGGGATATTTACAATTTTTGTTAATTGATATCCCATTTTTACCCGACTGCGACAGAAGAAGGGTTATGTTTTTCGAGTGTATATATGTATGTATGTATGTCCATTTCTTTGGCACGCCCTACAGCCCAAACGGCGGGACGGTTTTTAACATATGAGGTGTCGTTGGATTTGTCTAAATTGTAGTAGTGACATAGGCTATATAAATTTTCAAAATGGCACCCGCAAATGGCGGAATGAGGGGGGGGAAGTTGAATTTTTTTTATTACTGTAGCAATATGGGTATAAAATAAAAGCTAGTAAATTGTTTTATTCTTTTTAGTTTATAATAAGAGTATTTTACGCAGTCGGGTTTTTTGATTTTTTTAATTAAGCATACTTGTAAATATAAATCATAGTCTTAGTAACCATGAAAGTTAGAAAGTCTGTTTATTAAAAAAAGTTAAATATTCTATAAAAACACGCTTAGTTAATGTGTATTAAACTTAACTGTACAATAACAATAAACGTCCCACTGTTGAAAAGCCATTTTACCTATGTAGAGGAGGAGTTGAAGCAGAATTGATTCAGAATTTCTTCCAAAATATAGATGTTACTCACGAAGTTTTCCTTTACCCCCAAGCATATTTTAATTCCAAAAACAAAAATACAAGTATTTAAAATGCTCGCTGTAACAACATGGATTTTAAGCTCCGACCGTCTGATAGCCAATTTACGTCCTGTCCAATGAACTATCTTGGCTCAGGGACAAGATCTAACCTTAAACTCAGACGGGAGCAGTAACCTTAAACGTCAAACAATTACGCGCAAGTGATCCAGTTTAATATAATCTACTCTTGACACTAAAATACGTTGTAATAAGTGCATTTCGTATTAAATTTTCTTCTACGAACTGTGCAGATTTCGACATTTTCTAGAGAAATAATTTTGTGAAGTTTTAATGCAAGCAATGCAATTTTAGAGCAATATTATACAGAGGAATGATTTGTTAAAAATCTATAATCTCTGAACCTACTGAATTAGCTTTACTACTCTTTAGTATTAGTTAAAAAGTTAGATAACATATAACATGGGCTATAAAATTGTACAACTCCTAATTATGGAACTCTTGCCACTGTTATATAAGAAGCCAATGTCAGAATTAGAATATAGTTTTGATGTAATGATGTGAAAGTTTCTTAGACGTCGACAGACGTCTAGCTGTCCGTACTTGTTCGTCTCTCCTCCGTGCCTCAGATAGCACGTAAGCTATCGGTCTCAATTGCGGTCATAAATCGTTACTCTTAGTTGGAAATTATAATGCAACCCGCAGTGGAGTAGTAGGGTGAGCCTTCTAGCCAAACCCTTCTTTATGGAGAGAAGGCCTTTATACAGCAGTTCTGAGGTTTTCTTTTACAATTTTTTTAAGTTTACTTCAGCTCGGTACATATAATTATTGTTGTAACTTACTTTTTTTTTTTTGTGACGCAGGGGAATCCATTTACGGATGATATCCAGGATGCCCGGGTCGGCAGTCCTAGACCTATGTCGGACTCGGCACTTTGGGAGTGCAATACCGTACTAAACCCCTGCGGGAGCCTTCAGCCGCTTTAATTGGAGGGTCCGGGATCTGCAGGCAACAGGATCTCTCCAGCGACAGGCTGGCCTCGGCGAAAAGGCCAGACTTCTCCTCCATGGGGACTGTCCGGGTTGTAACATACTTGCACTATATTGCCTAAAGATGTTTTATTTATAGAAAGATGTTATTTAACGTAAATGTTGACTTCGTTTTAATTACAACTTCGTTTAAGATTGTATACACTAAGTTCAAAAATCTCATAAGTACGTTTCAGTCTTCTGTCTCTGGGTCTTTAAAAGCTCAATAACAAAGAAAAGATTTTTTTGTGAATGTTTTTGTGATATATATATATATATATATATATATATAAACTCTTTTGCAAAAAAAACGGGCACTTAAGCAAAGAACTATTTTATAGTTACTATTAGTTTGTTTGACAATTTTAGGTATTGTTATCCTCAGAATTTTATAAATTAATTAGGAAGGAATAGTTTTCATCAGTTTTATCATAACATTTTAATTAAATTATTAAGAAATAATGTTTAAGCTCAAAACACTATGATTGTACCTGCTCGCTAAATAAAAATGAAACGCGTTAATTTCTTTGTTTTTTTTTTTGAATACATTAAAAGCAGATAAAAGCTTAGTATTGAGTGTGACCCCCTCTTGCTGAAATCACAGCTTGCATTCGTCTGGGCATGCTAGTGAGTATATCTTTTATGGTTTCTTGGGGAATACGTTCCCACTCCGCGGTAATCACATTCTTTAGCTCTCTGATGGTCTGCGGAGCCGGCTGCACTGATCTCACTCGTCGCTTCAGAACGTCCCAGACATGCTCTATGGGATTGAGGTCCAGACTTCTAGCTGGCCAGTCCAAACGACGAATTCCGACTTCTAGCATATACGCATCCACACCGCCAGACCGGTGGGCGCGAGCGTTGTCGTCCATAAAAATTGAGTTTTCGCCAAGAGCGGTTAAAGCGGGTTGTGCATAAGGAATTAGAACTTCCGTTATGTATCGGTGTCCAGTCAGTGTACCGTTTTCGATGAAGACTAACTCCGTACGATCCATAGAATTTATTCCTGCCCAAAACATAACAGAGCCCCCTCCATAAGGTGTGATTTCTTCAAAACATGCCTCTGCAAAGCGTTCTCCTCGTCTACGTAGCACTCGCCGACGTCGGTCTTCACCATGTAGAGATATCCTGGCTTCATCGGAGAACAATACCCTATCCCAGTCTTCATGAGTCCATGACACACAATTTCGAAGCCTGGCAACTCGATGTCCACGGAGTAATTTAGGGCCGCGTGCCGGGCGATGACTGTGTATATTAGCAGCGAGAAGCCTCCTCCTGACCGTCCATAGACTAATTTGCACATTTCTTACTTCTTCGAGGGTGTTCTTGAGGTCCACATAATAAGATTTGCGATTTCTCAACGCTTGACTAACTAGAAAACGATCATCCCGTGGTTCGGTACATGTCTTTCTGCCAGAACCAGGCCTTCTCTTGACGGAACCGGTCTCTTGATAGCGCTGCCAGGTCCTTTGAACTGTCGACCGACTCACATTTAGCCTCTGAGCCACGAAGCATTGACTGCAACCTTCTTCAAGCAGCGCAATAATTTTGCTCGCTTTTATCACTTTATCTACCATTTTCGAGATTGCTAAACAGCAATAACAATACTTTTAAATGTCAAGGACACCAGATAATTTAATAAAAATTGACAAAAAGTTAATTAGAGTCGATATTAACTATAGGGAATTCGCGCCACAAAATGTAGTTAAAAGTTATTTTCTTTGAAAACCAGGCTCAGTCAAAAATTTGAATTTGGAATGTACTCTGATAAACATTATGGCACTTTTATAACTGGCCAGTAACATGTTCAAATGATTAAAACCTTTTTGGTATTTTATTTTTTTCAGCCAGGAAGAAAATCGAAACCGCCCGTTTTTTTTGCA
Source organism: Euphydryas editha (assembly GCA_036937285.1). Lineage (NCBI taxonomy): Eukaryota > Metazoa > Arthropoda > Insecta > Lepidoptera > Nymphalidae > Euphydryas > Euphydryas editha. The sequence continues at coordinate 17,671,775 of JAUPFZ010000010.1, forward strand.
AATGAGTATATATATATGTGTTTAAAAAAATATTGTAAAAGTCGACTGATATATATAATATCTTCTCAAATTGTACACTGATTTTATTTATAGTAATAAATTAATTATAAAATTACTTTATTATTACAAAATATAATATATTCTAGAAGTTGTCTGTTAATTTAGTTATCTTTCTTTAGGGGATAAAAAGCAAATTTTAACTTACAAATACAAAACCATAATTTATTTAAAATCTACAAAATAAACTAGGTATTATGTATCTCGATATTTTTTCTCGTTAAAATGCGTAATATTTTCCACTGTCGCTTCGGAGAGGAATAAAATTGTAATTATTTCGTGTCAACACCCGCGTCCAACCTACGATAGGACATACCATAGACGAATGATGTAACAGAGAAGATACTTTAAATATTAAATCCATATCATAAGAAATTTATTCTAATAGTCCAATCAAAAATGTTTTTTTTTTTTTTTTTACTAAATATCAATATTTGATTGATTTATTGATTCAGCCTGCTGATGTTAACGTTTTTAAGCTTTTGACGGTAGTATGAAAAATCCAAAACCACATCAGCCGTTGTATGTCTGCTGCTGAACGAAGGCTTACCTTATCATCTCGGGGTGTGATTGCTAATACTCGCCACGTTTGGCAGGCGGGTTGGCGAGCGCAGTGTGTTGTGGCAGGATATGGTGACGCTCGCCAAAAAAAAAAAAAAAAAGGATATGGTGACGCTGCTGCCCATCACCATCCTGGTTGGTGTAAAGTTGTTCACACCACTATTGCCTTAGTCGCCTTTTACGACACCAGAGGTTGGGACTAATCTTCTCTGCCGTCACCGCACGGATTGTAATATCAATATTGAATGACGAATGTTATTTTATTGTATTCCAAAAATAATTTTAACATAAATAAATATATTGTAGGAGTCATAATTAGCAGTTAAATAGTTTTCTAATTATTTTCGGGTAATTCTCTTTTTAATATTGTATAAGGTTTTATTATATTTGTGATATAGGAAAAATTTGTAATACCGATTCCGGTACGTTATATATAAAGCAACTTTTTGTACTCAGCTTTTTAAACTCTGATTTTACTAATAGAGCTACATTGAGAGGAATACCATGGGATAAACGTCAACCATAGTCGCTTTTTATTTTTCAGATTTTTAAGTGTACCTATAATATTTTTTTCCAATAGATCTTATAAAAACATTAATATTTATTTAATATCGATTATTTATGTTACATGTGTTTGTTATTCGTATAATATATTTGTATGTTTTTTTATGTGACTATGTTATATACTTTTTTTTTTTTTTTTACGCAGGGGAATCCATTTACGGATGATATCCAGGATGCCCGGGTCGGCAGTCCTAGACCTATGTCGGACTCGGCACTTTGGGAGTGCAATACCGTACTAAACCCCTGCGGGAGCCTTCAGCCGCTTTAATTGGAGGGTCCCGGATCTGCAGGCAACAGGATCCCTCCAGCGACAGGCTGGCCTTGGCGAAAAGGCCAGACTTCTCCTCCATGGGGACTGTCCGGCTAACCTCTGAACAGTCCCGACGACGCCGTGTCTAGCAGGACCGGGTTCCCATCCCGGCCCGACACGGGCACAAGGGCGTCACAGGAGGCGCATTAAGTAGCGCCTCCTACGCACCCCCATTCGTCGCCCGCGGATGGAGGCCACGTCGGCGGCCTCCTCTCTCATCCGCTCGTCGGCCTCCTTCTGGGACATTACTGTCTCGCAGAAGGAGACCATCGCCTTCCAGGACTCGTCGTCGCCGAGCATCGCGGTGATGACGCTCGGGAGCGACAAGTCCCCTCCGATGACCGACGTCAGACCTTGACGCAGCACCGCCCATCTCGGGCACACCTCAACTATGTTATATACCTATGTTAGCAAGACCTATATTTTGTTAAGGCTATTTATGATGTATAATCATTCCAAAATATAATCGTATGTACAGGTTCATCTTTAAGAAATTACTGCTCCCTATATATATATATAGTCTTTGCACTCTGCAATACTTTGTTTTCTTTACAAGTATTTTTTGTGTCGAAAAAAAAAAAATATTTTTTATTTTATTATTATTTGACTTACTGGGAAATACGTGTCACCTTTAATTTTTTTTTTAATTTCCATTTTTTTTTTTTTATAATTCAAAAGTGTGTCTGTGACTAAGTTACTCTGTACATATCACTGTCTCTACACAAATGTTAACCCATAAAATAAAAATGAAATCTCTCATAAAAATATTTTAGAGAGAATCTAGAATTGGTCTTTTAAATAAAAATGGCATTAGTTTAGATTATGTTGCGTAAATTCAACATACATTACAATGATGATATGACGTATTTTTCCTATTCTTTCAAATTTCATACATATTTCTATGTATCTAATAAGCTTATAATTCTTAGAGATATATATCGACAAAGGATGTTGATGCTTGTATTTCGTATAATTATCTCGAAGTGTAGCTTAAAGGCAATGTAATATTTTTTTTATATTCTATTTATTACAAATATATGTATATATGTACTATAACAATATAAATATATGTACATATATTTATATAGTGTTTCTTTTATTGCTTAATATAAATAATAATAAACAAGCCCTGTGCTTCCCGGCAGACTAGAATAGGACCAACTAATCATCTACCTAGGGTGTCGTAAAAGGCGACTAACTAAGCGCAGTCCCATCGAGGAGCATAAGTGACTCCTTTACTGCTCAGAAACTTGATGATGGGTACACATAACAAGAGGATTAGACTAGGGCCGCTGCCAGGGGGACGCCAGAGGGCGTCTGGGGTTGGCGCTGGACGCAACAGCATGAGAGCCGCCAGCAATCCCCGCGCACGGCACTACCAGCTAGCCGGTCGGTGTTTCCACCATCCCCACCTTCTTGAATATTGGTATCTACGTGGTCTTGGCGCTGACGGACTCTCGAGGGACTAAAATAAAACTACAAAAACTACTAAAAGTAAATGATGTGGTCCGGCGGACACCGAACTGTAGAAGTCCGGGGGCCACATAACTATTGGCTGAAAGGTTTGTCGGCCTGAAATTTAATCTTTGTTCAACAATACCAAGAGGCGATAGACCGGAGCTTGCTTCCGAACTTTTTCGCTACTGGGATTACTCACTAACTCCTAAGTCCACCAATACTGCTGACCATACCAACTATCAGCCCATAACATGTCTGACTTCCATCTCTAAGACACTGACATCCGTTCTGAGCTGCAAGATCTCTCATCATATTAACGAGTTTAGTATTTTGTTCACAGGATTTTGGATTGTCTGAGACCGTTTTGGTTTTGTTTTTCCTTGAATATTTTAAACACTCTACTGGAGTGGTTGGGGACAGGTTTCCAGTTTTGGAGAGGAGGTACTAAAATCTCCCACCTTCTCTTCGTGGATGACTAAAGCTGCTATCATCTAATGCTGTTCGCCTTATGGAGTTGCTGAAAATTACTACAGAGTTCAACGGCTCCATCAGGATACAGTTTGGAGAAGATAAGTGTGCGGTCGTGCATATTGATAGGGGATAGATAATGAAATCGGTGCAGCTTAGCGTAGTGCTGTCCAGCTGCAAGACCCTTCCCGAAGCTGAATCTTACCGATATCTGGACATTTTACAATGCACAGGAGCCGGATATGAAATAGACCATTTGCGAAGTTTTTTCTGGATGGCTGACAAAAGTTGTTTGGAGCTTGTCGGGCGCCAACAAGATCCGAGCTTATAATGGCATGTCGGAAGTGGGTGAGGCCTGTTAAGTGCCAAGTCCATGCATAACTGGGAGATGTGCAGCCTCAGGACCTACTTTAATAGAGCGCTATGCATGTTGATGTTATAGTATATGACAAAGGTCTCACCCCCATATCCTTGGCCAAAGAGAGCCCTCTTTAGTAGCCCTCTAGAGTAGAGACCATATAAAAAGAGAGAGAGCTGCATGGACGGCTTTACAAGGCGCTTCACGCATCACACGTGGATAGTAAAGCCTCCGTGCTGTGAATAGTAATAAAAAAATTATATCTATGAGAAGCTTTCATTTCGAACGAAAACCAATTTTAGATTAATGAACTTCAATGTTTACTTGTATAAATAATTTTCTACTAACTGTATTTTATTGAAACTTTAAAAATAAACAAAGAAAACATCTGTTTTTATAACTTTTTTTTTTTAATTTGTAGCAAAATCATTAAAGAAGTCTTTATATAAAACTTACTTTTAAAAACTAAGAATTGAGTTTCTTTCACTCTCTCCTTATTTAAACCGATGTCAGTTTTTCGATATCGTAAAAAAAAAAAATGTTTTCCCAATGTTTTTACAATGGTTATTTAAAAATACAAGTAATACGAATTGTATTTTTCTTATAAAAATTTTTTTCTCAGGTCAGCCGAGCGACGGAGTTAGGAAAATTGGTAACTAGGCTACAGCAGGAGAGATCGGAAGTGGCGTTTTTTATCTTCACCAATGGAAGTACACTTAGGTATGTTAATTTTTTTTGTCTTAGCATATTTAATATTAAGTTATTACAGTTTTTGTATACAGACTTAATGCATTAACATTCATGTGAGATCCCACTGGTTTATTTATTTATTGAAATTACCAAAAAAAAAAAATTATAACAGTAGTACAAAGAATATTAATTTAATAAAATAACAAGAATATAATTGTATTTCTTTTTAGAGGTAGTCACCACATGCATTTAGTGTTTAATATTTAAAGGATGATAAGAAAAAAAAACCGAATTACATTTATGGATAAATGTCATCTTTTTATTAACAATCATATACGGCAAAGAGAAAGATTGTAAGAAAACTAAAATCTGCACCAACTGGAAATTATTTCTGCCGGCGCCCATGCACGTAGGTACATATATTTATTATATGTTTTGCTCTTAATCCATTATTATTTGGAGTGTTGTGGTCAATATCTCCCACGGTGACCAGCCGTGGTGGGAGATGAGGTAGAGGGCCCGACTGTGGTTGCTATGCTAAGTTAGGCTAGGATGTATTTGCTTGTTCTTGAGCGGTATCGGATCGGGTCTAATTTAGTTCCGGATTTTGAAGTACATTTACTTCAATTCAAATATATACATATATCTCTCATATTGGAAGCTTTATTTTTCTTCAATGGTTGTTTTCTATCTATGTGTTGAGCTTTATGGCCGCCGGAGTGCGGTGATATCATCTCCCGGGATTCAGACAGATTCCTCTTATTCATATGCTGGCGATGGTTGCTCTTATTGTTGTACAATATTATAAGTTTATCGTATTTTAAAAAAGCAGTGTTACCTGCTTCTTTTTCCTTTTGTAATTAAGCTTTTAGTTCCTTGCGCTAGTTCAAGCCTTTCTTGGGGTAATCTTCTTTTGTATATTTAGTATGATGTATTCTGCAGGCAAGATTTGTTTTTCAGAACCTTCAATTTGAAAAAAATGTTATTACAACTGGTCTGACTTTTCCCCCTTTTTCCCTAGTCTTCTAATTGCTCCGATTTGAGATATGTCACATGAGAGTTTGAAGTTCATTTTTATAATATCAATTATAATATATTCTAACTCGTGGTATGATTTTTCGCATTCTTCGACCCTGAATATGAGTAGGTTATTTGGCTAATTCATTTTTCTATACTGTTTATTTTTGCGCTTTGTTCCCAATACAAAATGTTAAATTTCTCGTTTATGTTATTACTTATTGTGCTTTTTATATCTTATATCATATCTTGTTTTTGTTGCCCCATATCTTGTTGTATTTTTAGTAAAATTTGTTTTATTTCATCCATGATAAGTAAAAACAAGACACGTAGTGACCTCTATGAGATGATCGGTGTGTTATTAGGATATACTCCAGTCCCGTAGATAGTAGAACATGTATCAATATTCAGTCAAATAGTGCTAGTAGCGACAAGGATTGTTAGGCACGTTTGGAAGACTGATCGGCGCCGGCGCCGCTCTTGTACTCACAATCAGACGTAGAAGTTCCTAAAAGTGATAACAGATGGCGCCGCTGGTATCTTCGTAAAGGGACAAATCATAGATAGGTGCCTAATATTTTTGCAATGGACACTTTTTCGTCTTCTGTTTATACTCTTACCCTAATATTCATACACAATAACGCTATTTTAAACTAGATAGCGATAAGATAGTTCTAGAAAAAGTCAATATCAATGTTCAACGTCTTTCTACACTAGTTACGCAGATTCACAGTTTTATTCACTGAGTACTTCATACGATCCTAGTGATTTTAAGCACTGTTTATGTATTCATGTACTGCTTACACTTTTATAACTCTTTATTTAGGTATTTAAAAAACTTAAATATATATGAGAACGGAGCTTCTCTAGCTGCTTGTTCTAGATTACTTCTAGTATTTTCTTACTCTTTGCCGTTTTAAACTTGTTCATCAACGCCCTTTTATAATATTAACTTTTCTGTACCTACGCATGGTCTTGTCTTGGGGAAGGGAAGTTTATAAGATAGAGAGAATTACGAGTACATGGTTTCAAGTTAAAAATAAATATATTTAAGTTAATCGTTACCTTATGTTTCAATAAACTGTCTTAATCTCGATCTACATGTGTAAAACTGAAATCGTATACTTTATGAATACTTAAACCCGTCAAAAACATCAAATGGAATATTTTATCAGCGTGTATTTCGTCATTACAACGTACAGTTACAAACGTGGACGTACTTGATATTAGTGTTATTAGAATTTTTCCTGCTTCAAACGCGACAAAACGTGATAGTAAAAATTGTTTTGACAGAACATTTTTCAATCCATTCTTTTATATAAAAACATTAATGTTGTAATAACTTTTATGTTTGTAAGTTTGTGAATAAATTTCATAATCGTGATTTTACGGCCAAACAAGGTGATTTTTATAGCGTAGATTATTAGCGTAGAAATTTTGATACTGCTGTAAAATCATAATACTAATAGATAATATACGTAAAAGTGTAATATATATATATATAAAGAAAAGATATTTAAATAATTACTCACCTGTGCAGTCGTTTTTTTTTCCACGAAAATTCAATAATAGCTACAATATTTACAATTAGTTAAGTGCTAATTATTTAATATATAGTTTTTAATTAAACTTTATAAAGGACAACAACTTTATTTAAGAAAACTTTGTAATTTTTAGTCATCTTTAATAATAGTTATATTTTTTTCGGTTTTATACTCTTATAAAAATAACTGGCAGGACATTAACTATTTTAATAATAATAATAATAATAAATCATTACTTAAAAGTTGAAATTCATTCTGGAATGTAAATTTTTCATTAGTCAAATGATACTTAAGGTTGAAATAAATAACTGTTGACTAATTAAAGTAAAGAAAATACGTCGCTGGGTTTTTCCGTAGTTATTTGTTAGTAAATAGTAAATACTTATTATTGACGAACGTATAAAACTATTAATAGCAGAGGTTTTACTAACCCTGTCGATTGCGGGTTCAATTTATTTGTCCTTTTGGATTTCCCTACCATGTCTCGGAGAACACGTAAAGCAGTCAAGCCCGGCCGTAATCATTAACACCCCGTAGCGTGCATTTCATATAGACAGAAAGTTGTTTCTGTAAAAAGAAAATAATAAAACTCATTTTAAAATCAGCAACCAGGTATTTATTAAATAGTTAGTACACTTAGATATATAGGTAATCATAAAAAATGCTAATTATTTTCTGTGTCATTACTGTTGTCTTCATTATCTACTTCATTAGCTAATGAGGTGGTAGCTTCAGACATAGTAACTGAACCCAAAAGATCTGCATAAAAGTTGTGACTTACAGGGCCTGATAAATAATGGGTTAGTTTAAATATATCATTATATTTATGAGGATATAACGGCAATCTTGAGTTATATGTTGGTTGAAATTGAAGTTCTTCAGGCAGTTTTCTTTTGTTTCGAATCTCTATCCTGTGTCATGGACCAGTACCTGACTTAAACATAAGGAACATCATCAATTATTTTAAGCATCATTTTAATTTATTTCATCTTCATTGCCGGTTCTGACTGACGTAAAAAAAGGACTAACAGCTGCTTTTATATTCATAAATTCAGTATATTTTATTTTATCCACAATAAAAGGCGATGGATTTTTTCTCACAGTCTCCATTAAGTCGTTCCAGTCATCTGATACTTCTGCTGTCATTTTTTTTCTTTTTATCCCTAATCAAGCTAAAATCCTGGTCATTTGGGAGGTAGGTATGTCCTCTGATACTAAGCAGTAAAGAAAGTACACCATTACGTAATTGTACTGACCAGAGCACCCATCACTTATCAGCACTATATTATCAGAATGAATTCCGTGGGTACTAAAATATGTCAATAAAAGTGTTATGACATCTTTCTGGCCTTTTTTTACCCTCTGTCTCTAAGTAGCTATTCAAAACCACTTGATTTTTCCCAACATTGTGGATACAAAACACATAGAATAGATCCACGGCTGGCGACTAAAAAACACATCACTAGTATGAATATGGTGTGATGGCAGATTTTGCGTGAAATCGAACGTAACACACATAGTTTTACCATCCTGAGCTTTTTGTTCTTCTTTGCGTCTAATTTCATAAAATATTTCAACTTTCAACAAATGCAGTTTATGTTCATTCTTCAGTAAAGTTTTTGTTTCATCCAAAGCAACCAATTTTATCTTTGGTCTGTATGTATCGCACTCTGTCTCTGTCTGTATTATCACAGTTTCTTTTTTCACCTACAGTTTTTTACGTTTAATTCCAGTAATATTTTCACTATTTTCCGCCATAATTTATAGCAAAAACTTGCAAATATTCACTCAATCAAAACGAAAGAAAACACCTTTTTGAGTTTTCAGCTCATAGACTGACAGTGACAGATTTGACGACTTTTTTTTACAAAAACTACACAACTGTAACAGTTACGCTGTTTTTGCCAAATAGTGTAGTAGCTATATAGTTTTTGTAAAATAGCCTAATTTTTAACAAGGGATTTCTCGTATTTAAGTAGTCTTTGTTAAAAATGGATCAATGCCTTTAAAAGCCTGTTTGAATACGAACAACAAGATGCCATTAACAAAAAATTGCGAAAATTGTCAGTTACGTCGTTTTTGTAAAAATCGCTTCAATTTTATAATGTCGCGCGCCATATGGAATACGAACAAAGTATCGTGTTTCTAACGTTGGTCAGTTTAACAACGCCAGTAGGTACTGCCTAAGGTATAGGGCTGTCACACTTCTATTAATTAAAATTATACATTGAAAATTTTACTTTAACACTGTTTTCTAGAACTTAACCGCCAAATACGTAATACGAAAGAAAATTAGCTTATTACAAAAATTTAGAAATTTTTAATTACTAATTATACATCTAACAACCCCAAATTTTAGCACAGATGGGAAAATTTTGCAGTTAAGTAATATTTGGATTTTTTTTTAACAGTCATTATATTGTTTAAGATAAATTGTAATAGATTTTTATCTACAACTTTTAATATTATAATTATTATATTTCATCAACGTAAGTAAAGTAAAATTAATAATAAAAGACAATGAGTGTCTGAACATAGATTTTTAATCATAATAAATCCATTTTAACACATTCGCTGCCGGCCACTTGGACCCGAGTAGGGCTAGGTGCATTAGCTAGGTGCCGTTCACTCAGATCAGAGTATCTCACACGTTCATTATCTTTACTCTTTTCTCTTTTCAAAATCTCAAATCAAAAGTCTCATTTCTACGGCACTCAATGTGCACATTGAAATGAGAATTTTTTTATCCACGGACGCCAATTTTTAACTCGCCTAAGGAAAATGAACGTGGTGAGATACTCGGATCCTAGTAGACGGCACCTAGCGCCCTACTCGGGTCCGAGTGGCTGGCAGCGAATGTGTTAAAACAAATTCACTTCCCACCCACTTCAGACAGATTCATTAATTAAATACTAATACATAATAATATATAATCTACGTAATAACAACAGCGTTTTTTACTAACTTTTATAATTACACTTTGTAATACAATTTATAATTTGACCGAGGTTGTTTTTTATTAGTTTTATGTAAAGTTATATTATAATAATATAAACCAAATTAATGTGACCTTTTTGGTCAACTAATAATAAATAATCTTTATTAAAGAAATTTTACAATATAATACATATTTACAATTCAAAACTTAAAATAATTATTTTATTATTTTTTTTTGGTCAACCCTTGTGAGCATTGACGCGTGACGTCATGTTAATTACGATCGCTGATTGGTTCGCGCATATCGTCTCTCCGAACCAAATTCTGATAATTATAACCACAGAGTACATTATATATACGTATTAAGACAATTCACTATGAATATTTCGTTTGTGCGTTCTTGTCATTAGTCATATTTTCAATATTAATATATTAGTGATGGATAAGTTTACTTGTGAAATATGTAACGGATATGTGTGTTTAATGAAAGTAAATAGTGCATCCAAATTCAACACATTCGATTTTACAGATAAATTAAAAATTGTTCATTGTAGGCGGCCCATACCTAGCTTAGATATAAAACAGAAATCTGCAAACGGAACAGTAACTAGGAAATTTTGCAATAAATATTATGAAAAATATAGCTGGTAAACTGGGAGTGTTCATACTAACAATATATATATTGTTTTTTTTTTTTTTTTTGCTTATTATTCGACACTTCTTAATCTGTTTGGAATTGTAATGACTACGTAGATTTGCACAATCTCACTAATGCTATAAAAAACATGATCAGTCCGAAAAACATCTACCATTTTCTTTAAAATTTAATACTTTTGGCAAAAACCGCATCAAAACAAGCTTAAATAGTTATAAAGTCGTATTTAAAAAAAGATAGGCGTATCGATTTAACATATAAATAACGATGACGTTATAATTTTTCATTTATTGATAAATAAACAAGTACTTTCCTTAAGCATACAATTTCGTAACTAATTAATAGTGTTATCAAGGCCACTATATCTATCCAGTAACTGATTTGTTTGATAAGTATCAGTTGGTTGCTGTATATATAAGTGGCTCATAAAAAATTCGGCTATGGAGGCTAGAGGTAACCTTCCATAGATTCGGCACGACTTGTATGACATGCCAAGAAAAACCCGCCAAATCAATAAGCATGGTATGTATTTTTTTTTGGCTGCCTACCCTGTCTAAAACCTTTAGGCACGTCACTGTTAACACCCGATAACGATGGTACTCTTAGTACGAATATTATCCGCCAAACGGCAGTGGATCAGCGTGGTAGATTAAGTTCTGAAACTAATCATATTATGTATAAAGAAAAAGATTCAATATAACTACATTTATATAAATAAAATGTTTACCAGAGCCTTTTTTTATTACTGTCTTTCAGTTTGTCGATCTGTCCCAGTTTTTATTCGAAACTAGATCATATCAAAAGTAGTTCGAAATTAACGGGACCCTCATTTGTAGATAGCTCACCTTATAGAAATCAAGCAAAATAATTAGAGTACCGCATAACAAAATTAAAACCCTGAAAAAAAACCTAAGTTAATGGTCAGTTTAACCAAACCGTTTAGAATATAGTTTATAATAGATATATGTTATCGACACAACTATCTATGCTGCAAAAAATAGTAGCATGTGCATATGTAATATAACAAATACAAAGAATATAAATTCTAAAATAAACTATCGAATAGGCCTACTATTTAATAACTGTCGCTTTTTGTAGATTTTTCGATGTCGTCAATTAATAAAAACTGCTACAACCCCTAAACTAGAATATCGTTCACAACATAATGGTAGGTGTGATAGAACTTACCAAATACCTATTCTTTTTTGTTATTTACAACTAATAAAGTAAATATTTTTTGTATACATTTCTTAATATATAAAGACAATAATATTGTATCTCATTGCTTATTCACATAATTATATGACTGTAACTTCCTCATCGTAAAAGTATAAATAGGTATCAACATATGAAATTAAAGAAAAAAAAAACCGCTTATTATACAGACAGCTTACTATACAAGTAGCTACACAGAAAGTTTATAGTCCAATCTGTATTATAAACTGTCATGTATTTTGTATTAATTACTCTTTTGCCGCAACTATTTATTGCTAACACTATATGAATTAACCCGCATACTTTTTTATCTCTATCAAAACTCTTAAATAAATGCACAAATATATTGTAGGAAAAATTAGCTTTAAAACAATATCTACTGCGTCGTTGTTAGTATTTGTCTGTGGAATCTAAATTCTATTATTGTAAAAAGCTGTAAAAATATCAAAATTACTTTTAATTACCAACTTAAATAATATTAATTCGTTACATTTGAACTTAAGATATTTGTATCTTGATATTACAGCATCTATGTTCGTATTATTATGTTATTACTATTAGTAGTAGGTGAATGGTTGGTGTAGAAAAACGAATAAATAAGCCTCAGAATTCCATATAAAACATTTAGTTCTGTTCAGAATCCATTTATTTACTACTGAGCATGAAAAAAATAACGACAAGCACTTAAAAATCCACATTTCAAGCCTGGATTTGAATTTACAATCATATGATATCAATTCGCGTATTTTGTCCACTTAAATATTACGACTAATATTTTTTTTGCAGCATCCCGACATTCATAGATTGTTATTGTAAAGTTTAATAGTAGTATAATTTGTCCAGGTCGAACTTAACCCAGCGTTTTGCTAGCACCGACAACGCCATACAGCAGATGGGTGACCTACCCCCTCTTATGTTCAAGAACCGAGTCGATTCTGTTGATAGAGAAAAATTTCTTGAAGAGCTGTCTGTTCTCAGGTAAGGCGTTTTTTTTTTCTTTTTCTTTTAATTTTCACCAAGTAACTATTCGAATTGGACTGGTGTCTTTTATTCTCTTTCTCATAAATAGGTAAACATTTTCACTTATATACATTTATGCTGCGATGCAAAAATTTTTCGAAAAGTGGCAAGTTTTTTCATACACTGACTATTCAAAGGCTTTCGATAAAATTTAACACAGTTTTCTAATATAAAAAATAGAATATATCGACATACATGGTTATCTGTTTCGTTGGCTAATAAAACATTACATTCGATCTCAAGTTACTTTCTCAATCACTGTCTTCGGAACGAGATATTGTAGCAATTCATTTGTTCTAAGATCGTGTAATATGTATATTCATGCAATATAATAATGCGGCCATTATACATCTATGAATGCGGCGGTGGTTAGTCCGTGCGGCGCTGTTGCAGTGCTGTTGCGGTTATTTTACGTTTTTACTCGGGTTGTTACAACCTATTAAAAAACCATTAATTGTGTTTTTTTTTTTGTATATCTATTAATTTTAAGTTTACTTTCTTTAGTTCCTTTAAGTGGAAACTTTGTTGACCTAAGATTTTTGCTTGAAAGTGCTTAGCTATTTTTGTTTAATTACACGCTGTAATTAAACAAAAATTTTCCAGTAATAAATTAATAAATAAATTTACCTAAATGTACCTCAGAATCTCATTTACAACTTTTTTTAAATATAAAAGAAAACATTTAAATAAAGCATGCATACATCAACTTATTTTTAATTTTATTATTTTTAACGTATTAAAAACAAATGAAAGATAATGGATACTAATAAATCGTTATAAATATTCCGATAAACTCATATTTTTATTGTGTTGGTAAAGTTTAACAGCGGGACAGTGATTGATGATGGCTGCAATCGTTTGAAAATGAGATAAAAAATCTTATGATGAATAATTAATATCCACATTAATCTAATATTCAATTTAATTAACACCTAATATTTTAAATATATATTTGTTCAAATATGTGTATGAAGGGTAAGTCTGTTTGAGCATTCTTTTCTCTATAATTAAGAGTCCAAATCAAACAAAAATTTTAATGTATACTGTACTGTATCAGTCTGTAAACAGCCCACTACTGAGCAAAGGCCTGTTATCCATATAGAAGAAGGGTTGGAGCCTAATCTATCACGCTGCTCTACTGCGAGTTGGTGGATAACGATGGGTAACGATCGTTATCAGGTGTCTATGATAAAATCCGGGACCGACGGCTATACGTGCTCTCCGAGACAAGAAGAGGAGACCTACAAGGACATACACCCAGTCCAGAAACAAATATTTGTACAAATACAAATATCTGTCCCGAACGGGAATGCGGGAATCGAACCCGTGACGACCGGCGCGTGGCGTTGAGGCGATTACTCGCACCAGTATACCAGAACGATCGTCTCTAATCAACTCGTCAACTCTACTCGATTTTGTCAAAAAGCCGCAGTATTATGACACAATACGTCGCATTGCTTCGAGTCGCATCGCTTACGTAGAGCCTCACAGAACCTCATAATTCACATGAACTGAACACAAGAGTCGATCAGTAGTTGATTTGTACATTAACCATTAGGAAAATATTATGTATTATTTATTATTAGGTATTTATTATTGTATTATTAGGTATATATTATGTATTTATATATTGTATAATTATGTATTTATTAGTATATATTATATTTTTATTCACAATATGTTTAGTTTGTACACGCTAATTTTTGCGACTCTTACAATTTTCCTGTGGCAGGACTACTGGAAGAGATTCCATCATGGGATAAGTAGTGCCTTTGTACCAGCATTGTTTTATAAGTGCTTTTTCCTATTTGTATTCTAGTGTGCATAAATTGTTAAATAAAAAAATAAAAGAAAACTCTACTGGAGTTGTTTTGACTTAGCAATAGTTACACGTGTGCAATAGGCGTTACATTTTGCTATTTACGTTTAGATGTGTGGGTAGGTAGCTATTCGATATCTTTAGAATGGTTTAAATATTTGCTAAGCTGAAGGTAGTTTATGCTCCTGTGGAGAAATGAGATTGAAACGTTATCCGCCACGTTATTGCAGATTGGTGAATATAAATAAAGATCAAGATTTTTTTAAAATAATTTACTAATTATAAGAGAATTTGAGCCTGAGAAATTCAATGGAATTGAATTGAATTTGAACCCACGATCTTTTTTTACTTCAATATAAGAAATATAAAAATTTTCTTAAAACTTTTTATATTATATATTTGGTTATTTTCTATTTTGTTTTGATTAAAATAAGGTATAGACCATATTATATAAGAATTTAATTGCTACGATAAATTCGGAACGATAGAAAAGAACAAAAATATACGGTCAAGTATTCGATCCAGTACCATTATTATGTACTAATGTTTTTTATACACTGATGTTGAGTTATAGTTATTATATCTTTAGATAATTATTTTTTCAATCATTTATTGCATTATAAATAATATTAATATGTTTTAAGACATTATCGAATTTGCGCGGTTTTGCCTCATTAAATCTACACTCAATTTATTCATATAGACTGTACAAAGAATTGTGCATGATAAAATAAAAGGTATTTATATACCTAAGTGTAAGATAAATACACTAATAATACCAACTTTCATTATTTAAATATCGCAACAGGGCCGATACGTTTTCAATGATATATAATAATTAACAATATTACAATAATGATGCGCTAGCGGTCGCGGGTTCGATCCTCGCACGCGACAAATATTTGTATAGGTTAAATAGATGTTTGTCATGGTCTGGTCGTTTGTACTTGTGTATTGTGTGTATTTCCGGACCCCCGACACAGGATTCACATCCTACTGGGGGCCGTTGAGTGTAAGACGTTTATTTATTTATTATTAAAAAAATTGGTTGTATGTATCGGTTTACAGACGATAATAATAATTTTAGTTTCGTGATAACGTCATAAGAAAACAGTGATAAAAACCTTTAGACTAGGCTGTATGGACTATAGTCCTTTGCCTTTCATTATTGAGGATAAATTTTAAAACAACAACAACATTGATAAAAAATTGCATACTTTTATGAATTGAATTATTATCACTGAATTATCATTATTTTATAATACAAAGAAGGAGTTAATTCAATTAATTACAATTTTTTCGAATAATAACATTTATTTGCACTCGTTAATTCAAATATTTTTTCAACTTGAATTCTAAAGATTAATTACAAGTAAAAATGTGCTAATAGGTAACAAATTATTTACAACTTATATATCTTTTTTTTTTTTCATTGAATACTAAATAAAAACAGTTGAATTTTTATACGACCGTTTATATGAATCATAATAATTTTTTTTGTCAAAATAGTAATAATATAACCAATTATTACTGCAGTCGCCGACCGATGCTATTTTGTTTTTAGTAATCGAAGAACAAATATATGAGATTATATCGATAATCAAATCCTTAAAATGCAAGAATTAATTACCTTTTTTGCTGCAATTGTTGTTGTTATAGAAACAATGGAAACCACATTAACTTTTCATTATCTTTACAAACAATAAATTACAAAACAGTTCGTGTGTAGATTCAAGATTGCGTGGCGTCTGCCGCTGTCTGTTCTACTCGGATAAGTTAGGCAGATCGTGAGCGGAACGCTTAGGCCGATCGTGCCTCTCTGTTGCTTTTTCTGCACTCTCGCCCGTGACTCGTGACAGTTGTTTGTAAGTACCGGCTATCTTTCATCGATTTACTAGACGTTATCACGTTAAAAAAAAAAACATGTCTTCGTAAAAAAACTAAAAAATACATGAAACAAAAATAGTAATAATAAATATATAAAAAGCAAGCCCAGTAGTTTAGGATGTAATACGGAACATCTACACCATTGAAATAGTTTTATAATCGATACACACACAATCAAATAATAAAAGTTCCTTCCAAAATAGAAGGACTTACAGTCAAACCCATTCTTCAACCAATCAAATTTTCCAAGGAGCGCTGTAAAATTTAAATGGATTATAAGTATAACAGAATTTTACTTTTAAATTTAATTTTTTTAAATAAGTAACGCTCGGTGAAAATCCGACGCGTATGTTCATTTTAACACCTTGTAAAGATTAGCTGAAGCTTTGTTGTTCTAGTAAATTAAGATTAATTATTCCAAGCTGTCACTACTCCTCTTTGTTTCCATGAAGAAATTGAGAGTTATTGCTTCTGAGATCGCCAGTTGATCTCAACTTTTATTCAAATAAACCTTAAGTAAATCCAAGTTTATTTGTTATTAGTTTAATTTAAATCGAATACTTGAAATCGAATGCTGGTACTTTGATTTTCTGAGCTTTTTCTTCATTAATTTGTTTATAGTTTTTAATGCAATAGAATGTTTCTACATATATTTTAAGATAAGTATAGTAAAGTATTTTTTTTATGTACTCAGCTTAAATTTTTCTATTTTAAGCTCAATACATAAAAGTATTTCTTTTTTATTATATGTACTAAGCTTTAAAAATAGAAACTTTTAGTATAATCGGAAGATTTCTCTTACAATTAGTGAAACAATTTTTAGTAAGGTTAACATCCCGAAGCCTGGTAAGGGATTTTTTTTTTTTAATAAAACATTTGTTACATTTTTTTAAGTATTTAATAAACAGTAGTTTTAACAGTAGTTTTAAAATTACATTCGTTATATTTTTTTGTGCTTAAAACAACAAATCTTAAATAGATTTGCTTACCTTACTGCCTTCATTTATTTATATTCTGCAATAAAATTACTTTTGGTATAAACAAGGCTTGCCCATATACACATAATAAACGTCAACTCATACAAGTTTATTTGTGGCGTGGTTCTTTGGAGATTAAAAGACATATTGCTCTCGGGGACTAGACATTGCATAATGAAATATTCCACACAATTACGAATTGCTTTAAAGCAAATCTCGGAAATAATATCACTAGCAAAAAATATAAAATGCTTCTCTCTCCACGTCCTTCGAGTATGTCGCCTGGATGGGGCAGAGGATCCACAGTAAGCTGCTATCTCGCTCGGTCTTGCGCTATCAGCTTCATCTCGGGCCAGGAAAGCCCGGCAGTCTTCATTTCTCGATTACGGAGCGGCACCCGGTTTTCTTGGGGCGGCCACGTTTTTTTTCCCTTGAGAAGTCCACTCTAAGATCTGTCTCGGTATGTGAGAGGGATCCCTTTGGAAAGGTGTGACCGATCCATATCCACTTTTGTCGCTTTATCTGTTGGCCAATTGGGTTCTCTTTGCAGAGTTTCATAAGATGGTCGTTTTATATTTTTTCGGGCCACCGGATGCCAATGATCTGCCGTAGACATCTGTTGATGAACCTTTCAAATCGCATCCGTACAGAAGAATGGTCTTAACATTAGAACGAAAGATTTTAAGTTTAACTCTTAGTGTAAGCTTCTTTGACTTCCCTACGGGTCGTACTACTGAGAAAAGGCTGCCCTCGCTTTAGCAATTAATTTAAAATGCTTATCGGGTATATGTATAATATGTGACTTATTTTTGTTATCTTTTTCGCTCGTATGATTTTTTTTTAATTATGTATAAAAACCTATGTCAGTTTCTCACTTTTAAAGTATGATGTGTAGTAGTATTTATGATGACTAATTTTTTTCTAGAGTTTTGTTTTACTAGATTTTTTCCACAAGGATGAGTCACTTATAGAGTTACTGTACATTTAAATGATTGATTGATTGGTAAATACTGTTAAAAAAATGTGGGTCACCTAGTTTGGGTATTATTTCTAAATAAATTAAGCGTTTGAAGATCAGCCTTCACTAAAGTTTACACGTGTGATATAACGTGAATAGATCCATTGGAGCAAATCGTAATAACATAACAATGGCGAGATCTCTAAGCATCACTTACACTATAACCAACTACATAGTATCGGTCTCTATTGTCGTGGTTAACATTGACAACGTCTATAGGCGTACTAAAGACGTTCTTTGCAGTTTCACGAACGGTAATCATACATGTCAACCTATATGAGGTGTATCGTAAATAAACTCGAGTAAAGCCGTGAAAGAGATCAGGTAAATAAGTAAATAACCGACAATTAACTACGCGATATTAATTTTTCAATACTTCATCGGTTTTTTTAAAACGAATTTATCAGTATCATTTTATTTTATTATAATAAAGTTGTAACCAGTCGTATGTTTTGTTAGACACGCTCATGTTGGAATCTACGGTCAGGCAGATTCCGACGTTGGAATTCAAGGCAATCACCGCGAGTAGGGATGTTCATCAAAAAAAAATTATCGATAATTATCGATAATTATCGAATGAACAGTTATCGATAATTATTGGAAAAGCAATTATCGATAGTTGGCATCGATATCGATATCGATATATATCGATAATTATCGGATTAAAATTATCGATAGTTTATGACAGTTATCGATAATTATCGGTTCAGTTATCGGACGGAGGAAAAAAAAAGAAAAAACAAAAAAAAGGTCATCCGCCGTCCAGTATCGACATTTACCTCACTACCCTATCCGAATACCTAAAAAAAAGTTCATCGCTTCTCCCTATCAAACTTAGTACATACTCGATGATCGATTAGTAAACGATTGACACATACCCATAATTATCGAATCACAATAAATTATCGATACTTATCGAATGAAAAATTATCGAGTAGTTACGAATTATCGATAATTATCGCACACTCCTAACCGCGAGGGACGTCTAGTCCAGTGTTTCCCAACGTGGGGCTCACGCCCCACTGGGGGGCAATTTGATAGTTAGGGGGGCAATTTAAAATGGACTCGACATGACTTTAACCCTTTCGCTTTGGGTTATTTAAATGCAATGCTATACCTTGTCCAACCGTTTTATATCTTTTTGACAGCTTACGTCTATAATTTTTTTTTTTCATTATATGTTTTGAAATTTTACTTACGATATTTTGATAACAATTTCATAGTGATTTCTTCCTGAAAGTTATCATTTATATTTCTTACGGGAACAAAACGATTTTGAATGTTAAAAATTATGCATGGGGAAATAAAAAATTTAGGAATGTTAAGGTGGGGCATGGCCCAAAAAAAGGTTGGGAAATACTGGTCTAGTCTGTAAGAGCCAAAACACATAACGGCGTTGCGGCGACGCAACGCTAAAATCGGCGGTATGCGTTGCGGCGTTGCGGCGCCCCGAAAAAGAGCGTTGTTGTAGGGTAACCAGTTCTTCGTGATTTTTTATTGTGGATATTTATTTAATTATTTTAAATATTATAGTTCACGTGAAATTTGTTAATTATTGTTTGTGAAGTTGCTATTTATTAGAATGCATAAAAAGTAATCCTTTGTACCGGAAATAATTTTGTGAATCAAGTTTGTATGCTGGTAGAATTTTAAACAACTTTTGTCTCATAAAGCCTAAACAAAATTGAAACAAAGTGACACATAAATTAATATCTTACTATATTAGTTTTATAGATTAAATATAAATAAATAGGTTTTGTCCGCGGCTCCGCTCGCATGGTACAGGCACCAACGGTAGTCGGTACGTAAAGTAGGTACTCTATGTCCTTTTCTGTACCCCAGACAACTGGTATGCAGAATTTCATGATGATCGTAATTCAGGTGAATAGTTAAAGCGTGAAAGCGTAAAACAAACAAAGAAACTCACTTTAGCGTATATCATATGCATGAAATTAGCATTCCCCTATAATTGTGTAAGATAGAAAAAATATCACTATAATAACTTTTCGAAACGCTGCTTTATTACATATTTATAATTTAGGTACATCATACATGTCACTTGTTTGAACCGAGTCTTAAATTAGCTGTAAATCTAATAGTTAAAAGTAACAACATAACAACAATTGAGCTGAACTGTGAGCCGGTTCACAGCTCCGGTTCAAGCATATGGCTCATGAGCTTATCTGCAGTTCATAAAAATTCATTGAGATACCCATGTCTAATAAAGACACAAAAAAATTAAATATAAAAATAGACACAAAATGTCAATAAATCATGGTCAACAAGTATGACGTCACAACGCCGGAATTGGCGGTGCCGCGCCGCTAAAATTGGCGGTGACGCCACCGCCGATTTTAGCGTTGCGGCGCCGCAACGCCGTTATGTGTTTTGGCCCTAATAAAACACTAACGTCATACTGCTTTTTCCGGTAAATTATTTATTCATTTAACATCTTACTGTAGGCCACGTATTAAAAATCAACAATACCATCAAACCATACATACCCACAAATATCTAATTGGCGAAGAAAAACTTCATGAGATACCTGCTGGATCCGGGAACAATTCTGAGACGTTTTTGTTTACTATTACCTTTCCTCATACTATCTATCATATAATACCGAGATCGTATAAGTGATCGTATGTCTTTTTCGTTAAGTTTTTACGAATATACGAGTATAACATTTACACCTTCTAGTAATTTAATAGATTAAATATTAACATCAAAGAGAAGCTGTATTAATTATCGTTGCTTAAAATAATTAATAATTATTTAAGACTTTAATGTCATTGTTAATAGTTAGAGTATTTTAAATAGTTTTGTTTTTATTGATTATTAGGTACGTTTTGATGTTGTTAAAGATGTTTTTAAATATTGTTAATAATTAATCGATCAATTGATTCGTTTTATAAAAAGGACGATACTGTGATAATTCGGAACCATAATCGTTAGTACGAAGTTACGAACTATGGGTAAAGAAATATAAAAAGTTCTCTAACATACCTTTATTGTGGGTTCAACTTTCTTATACATATTATTGCTCTTTAAATTATTTTCAAAGATGTTAATTTTATTTTTTCGTCAACTATAAAATCATAAAAACGCTAACCATATAACTTATTAGGAGAAAAGTCATTTGCTCAGAAACGGGACACACATTTACAATTTTTTTTTTTTTTTTGTATAAAACGTTAAAAAAATGAATTTCGAATATTTCGAATAATTTATAGTAGACTTGAAATATTATATAACAATGTAACATAGAACTTAGTATTTAAGGTTCTGAATAATTATCAATGTTAAATCCCATCGGACACAAGTCAAGCCTCTGTGTAACTCTATCTATACCCGACCGTCATTAAATGACATTATGAACTTGTAACATAATAATTATAATCATTACACCCCTCCCCAAACACTTAACCTAATACTTTTTAACATGGTTATGGAATTTTTGTAATAACCCGTAGTTCATAATCACCGGCACTCCTTTTGCAAATGTTGTTGTACGTCGTTATCTTTTCGTAATACTCAGTAGTCTAGTTTAATGGATTTTACTATGTACATATTTATAACTATTACGTATAGCTAAGACAAGTGACTCGTGTAAGGATAGAGGTAGCTTATAGCATTGCTTATTAAGACTTAGTGTTAAAATTGGAAAACAATTCATCTCGTTCTCTTTTCTAATATAGATAGAAAACTGCATTGTTTTGTATAAGCCTGTAAACCACCCACTGCTGAGCGAAGGCCTCTTCTCCATATAGAAGGGTTAGAACTTAATCCACCACGCTGCTCCATTGCGGGTTGGTAGATAATTTCTCTACCAATTATACCTGATATAGTTTCACTTCTTGTCCGTCCGTTATCATATTAGCGCAAATTGATTGATATATATTATACGCAAATTGATTGATATCTTTTTTGTCATAGTTCAACAATATCTAGACGTATTTATGAATTGTATGAGTTCTAAACAAAAACGTATCACAAAAAAATATTAACATATTATTGAGAATACATTAAATTGTCGTTCAATATCTCATTAGCAATTTATAGCCGATATAAAAATACCTTTGAATATGAGCGCAAGCTTTTGTATTCATTTTTGCATGTTTACCTGTAAAAGCTGTTATGAAATGAATTTTACATGCGATATGCTAATTCGTACAATTTAAAAATGTCGTTTCGATGTTTTGCAATACGACGCACTCACAATATTAAATAAAATGACTTTTCAAAACTAATGTAATTGATTATTTTTTTCATAAATATTATGTAAATTATTAAACTTGTACACTTTAAATATAATTACATTATTTTTGTATATTTAAAAAAAAAAGTAATTAAATTATTTTGACTTTCATAGAAAAAAAAGTAAAATAATTGTAATATTATTTACTACACCAATACACAAACAAGCAAAGGCTGTGTATTTATAACAAAGAAAGATATACAAAGGCAGTCTCATCGCTAGGAGGCAATCTCTTGGGCATAAGACAAAACGTAGACAGCGGTTAGAAATAATAATAATTTTATTATTGACTAAACGCCTTACACCCAACGGAAAATAGGAGACTTCTATATACATATACGAGTATCTGTATGACCCAAAAAAAAAAGTAACGTGACCGGGTATCGAACCTCTAACACTATCGCAACATGTTTCTGTGACTACCACGAAATCCGTCTTCAAAAGAATTTTGAAACGAAGATTAAATAGTAACTAAGTTCTCTATAAAAATTATTAACACTGAATATTCTTAATTGCAAGGTAACACATGACAGATCATGAGTAAAAATTGAAGAAGCCTTACTCTGAAATTAGTCAGCCAATAAAATAGATCATGAGTAAAAATTGAAGAAGCGTTACTCTCAAATGAGTCAGCCAATAAAATTAATTTGAAGGAGTTCGTATGATGAGTCAATGCATTTATTGACGTGTGATCAAAACATGTTAGATTTTTAATCACTGGAATCGATATGTACACCAATTAAAACAAAAATCGAACAAGATAGTTTTTAGGGTTCCGTAACCTGTCTGTCTGTCCGTCCGTATGTCACAGCCACTTTTTTTTCGAAACTATAAGAACTATACTGTTGAAACTTGGTGAGTAGATGTATTCTGTGAACCACATTAAGATTTTCACACAAAAAAAAAATAAAAAAAAAAAATTTTGGGGGTTCCCCATACTTAGAACTGAAACTCAAAAAAAAATGTGTGGGGTATCTATGGATAGGTCTTCAAAAATGATATTGAGGTTTCTAATATATATTTTTTTTAAACTGAATACGTCAAACCTGGATAAGCGAGAGTTCAAGGGAGCACAATCTCATTCTCGCTTATAGAGGTTTCTCACTAACCCGAGTTTCTCGCTAATGCAGATACATGGGTAGCGTTTCTCTCTTGTAGAGTTACGCAGCAATAACAAGTCACAGCAAGTACGAATGTAGTAAATATGTAATATGATAACATTATGTGCATAATATGCACAACATAATATACTATGTACACATATATTTTTAATAGTGTTTATATGTTACGTTCATTAGATTTCGACATATAAGTAGTTTATAAGGGTATCAAGATGCTTACGAAAACAAAACAAAAATTCATGCACTATGTAATTTTATTTTATTTAGAACTTATTTACACTTAAAAAAATCTGTCAATTTCGTTTGGGTTTATGTTTTTGTATTTTGAATGTTTTTCTCTAACTCATAAATTTTGTCGAATATTGCTTGATTAACAACCGCCGCGTATTCAAAGTACTGATGGACCGTCTCCAACGCATTTAAAGCTAGCTTCATTGGAATGCCTCGTCTTCACTGTCATTTCTAGCAATATAGGTGTTCACACAATTCTTGACGATATCATCGTCGGTTTGTTCTCCAGCGGTAGTTACGTCGTCGTCAATTTGAACAAAATCTTCGAAGCTCGGCATTAACATCAATATGTCTCACAAATCCAAAGATTTGTGAGACACAAGCTTACTACTGTAAGTGTGTATCTTTTATGTATGTATTTTTTTTGTAGCTGTTTTTCCTCCTAAATAATATAAATAAAGCTCGACTGTCGCTTATAGAGGTATAGATAAGTAGTAGTCTCACTTACGGAGGTCCATGAGGTAAAAATGACTCTCTCTTACAGAGGTTTCTGTTTCTCGCTCATAGAGGTTTTCGGAGCTTAAAATAACGGGTCCTGGCTATTACTCTCACTTATAGAGTTTTCTCACTTATCCAGTTCTCACTTACCCAGGTTTGACTGTACCTTGTGCGAGATACACTTTCGAAGTGGTAAAATGTGTCCCCCCTGTAACTTTTAAAACAAGAGAATGATAAAACTAAAAAAAAAAATATGTGATGTACATTACCATGCAAACTTTCACCGAAAATTGGTTTGAACGAGATCTAGTAAGAAGATTTTTTTTTAATACGTCATAAATCGTAAACCGTAATTTACCTTTCATTCAATCAACTCAAATATAAAATAATAAAAAAAAGAAAAAACATTTAATTTCATAAACATAAATCTTATGCGTAATCCGTGGACCATTATTTTCTAATAATATAATAATTAAACATACATTTTAAGTATTTATAAGTCGATTGTTAAATTATATAAAAAATAACTATTGTAATCGCTTTCGTTCGAGAGCTCTTATTATATATCTATCTTTTATTATATCTTTAAACGAGCAATTCTTGTATATATCGCTCCTTAAATACAAAAGTCACACATTTCAAAAAATATCAAAATTGATTTTTTTGCATAAAATGCATCTTAAACGATGAAACTTTAATGTTTTGCTAAAACAGCCGTCGTTTTATGATTAAAAACGCCCGTAAACGCACATACGTTAGTTTTGTTTTGTACAGTTTCTGTAACTGAGTTCCGCGCAAAAGTACCACATTTTCACTTGTCAACAGTCATTCGGCACGAGCACATGCATTTTTTGTGAAAAACTACCACATTCCAAATAACTACTAAAAGACAGGTTAAATTATATATTGAAAAGTGTCACATTAAAAAATATATTCGTATTGCAGATCACATACACGTAAGTATCTTATCATTTTTATGTGCAATAGTAGAATATTTCGAAATAGGCTTGTTTTGCATTTACTAATCTTAAATTTTCTCTTATTTTTGAATGCAATACTACCATATTTTGAATTAAGTTAATTTTGCAAAAAAAAATTAGAATTATTTTCTTATTTCTTTATGCTAAAGTAACATATTTCGAAATATGGTATCTTTGTATTTTAAAGTCATCTCTAAATAGATTTTATTGTACATTAAAAAGCAATTTTTAGTTTTAATGTCATTATGTCTAAAAGTTTTTGTAGTTTTTGGAGTAATATTATGGGTTGAACAAATTAATTTAGAAGAGCTATTAAAACCAATTAAATTTTACTTACCCACATAATATATAGAATTAGAACACCTATTTACGAGAAGGTAAATTGGTTGATACAGATAGATACTTTTTTTTTTTTAATTTTTTTTTTCAAACGACAACAAGAGCGCACCGTATTTTGAACATGGTACCACCTGTAAATGACCCTTGACATGAACAGCAATCTCCGTCAACAATACCACCTAGTGAAATGGATTCAAGTGACATTCAGACTGACAATATTATTTATCATTAATATGATGCTGATGACGTTCTCGACTCTCTACCGGACAGTCAGTTTTCTTTAGATATTCTGAACTCCGGTGAAGATAACGAATATATTAAAGCAACGTCTCCACGACACAGAATATCCAATAAACCATCTGTAGTTATCCAAGAAACAGACTCAGACTGTGACTCTTCCTCTGATGAATCTTCTAGCTCTTCGAGAATTTCTAGTTCCAGTTCTTTAAGTAGCTCCAGTTCTACAAATAACCTAAAATATTTCTCTTCCGATGATATTGTCAAAGATTCTACGTATGAAGATCGATTTTCTGAAAATCACAAAGCCCAGTCAGATTCCGATGAAAGGCAACAACCACAAGCACAGTTCCCTGGCTTGGCTATTCAAGACTTTCCACAATCAGCCGTGGATAACCAGGAGTTATTTAATATTAATTCACCATCACCCAGAGTTGATGATCAGCCACTTAGCTTTGACGAGCACCTATCTAGCGTCGGCGAGCAGTCTCCTAGTGTTGATATTATGTTCTCTTATACTTACGCGAATTTCACTCATTTAATTAAAAGTCTAGACCGGATTTTATCGCGTTTATTTAAATTTAAAAAACTTTACGGTTTAAAGATTTTTAAATTATATCCCGACGTTTCGGACCCTTTACAGCGTCCATGGTCTCGGGGGACTGAGGTGGTGGGTGTCCGAATAATGAATTAATTGTTACATACCCCGCTTTTTATACAATTTTAAATTTTTAATTTTAACTATTCACGCAGAATGAATATAATCGGGAAATAATTTTGAAGGTATCTTACTCCTTGAGTGCCTTATTTAACTTATTTTTTAAGACTATAACTGCTAATACTATTTTAAGTTAAAGTTACCTCTGTTTCTCAAACGCACTGTTATGGACCAAGTTGATTAACTTAGCTTTAATGCTTCATTTAAATACATAATAGCAAAGGAGTAATGATCTTATCGTAAGTCAGTAACGAAAAATTTATTTTACTGCGAGACACTATTTAGACACAAGTCATTATAGATAGCAAATTTCGTTTAATCGATAAAATATTTAAGAGTGTTTAGACAGCTTAATATTAGGTACTTTTCATTATTGAACTGCATTCCATATACCATACATCTCTATCTATATAAGTATGCTAATACAGCTTTTCAAAAAAGATACTCAATGTTTATTGTGTTTATGTAGGGCGTGTCTACCCGGCACATTACAAAACATTTAAGTCCTAAGGTTTAAGTCCTGTAATCTATAAATTAGTCTAGTTTCGTTTTAGCTATGATAAAACAATACAAAGTATTTATTTATTTATTTAATTTTGAGGAAAAACAACAGCTAAAATATTTTCACAAATACACAATTTACATAGAAACATAAAGCCAATAATAGTTTCCCACATTTAGAAACACTAAATTTATTTTTAAAATTACTCTATTTAAAGTCTCATTTGATCGCGATTATAGCTTTAATTTTAATTATTAAATTATAGTTATTTTTTCGTTTTTATTTATTTAATCGCTTGTTCAAAAAGGTTTCAGTGAACGTTAGCTCAATGTGAGAATAATTATAAGTACCTATATTGTTTTAACTGAAAGCTGTTACCTAAATACCTAGGTAGTGTATTTATTTTTACAATAATTCTTATGTTTGTTTTGTTCATTCTATGCAAGAGTTTTATGTATCTTCGTTTTTATAGCTGAAAAGGTTGGTTTTATTTATAACTTAAAGTTACTCTTCCCTACTAATATAGGCAATATTAATTTAGACTTAATTTATGATCCCCTGATAAGATTTAACTGTTTTACCTTAGCAAGTATACTATGTAGTAAGTTAGTATGTGCCGTTATTTTTCTTAAATTGAAGTTTTTTGAGGTTGACAACTGAAAATAAAACTCGAATTTGCCTAATTATGGTGGTTTAATTTTTAAAATTTTAATGTTTTCAAAGTCGAAGTATATATACAAAACTAACTTATTTGCATTTTTTCGAGGGTCCATTGGAGGTTTGGTTCAGATTGCTTTATTGAAAAATAGGCTATTTAATTACGCATCTTTTGATACCAAAAAAATGTACGTAATACCAATAGTTTATACAAAAATCATAAAATAATCGAAATTATTTTTTCAAACGCCGCTCCTGTATAATTTGCTTATTTTGACTTGTGGTGCTTTTGTATTTAAGGAGCGATATATATATAATCTGAATCTCGGAAACGGCTCCAACGATTTTCATGAAATTTAGTATGCAGGGGGTTTCGGGGGCGAAAAATCGATCTAGCTAGGATTTATTTTTAGAAAATGTTGTTTTATCCCTTTTTTTACGCAATTAAAAAATATCATTAGAATACGAAGGTAAATTTCGCTGTCATTGACAAGCTTATAATAGCTCGGATGGGAATCGGGCGGATTCGATATCAGAAAACTCGGGTTCGAATCCAGGTGCCTACAGACCTGTATATTTTTCCCTTTTTTTTTCAAGTTTTTTCTTTTGTGAGAAAAACTATTATTGAGAGCTCTTTTTATTTTTTATTTAAATAACCAGTTCTTATTATTTTATTGTTATGTCTGTAAGATCGAAAATATTATTTATGTTTCATCAGTATATAACGTATCTAAATATAATTTAACCGAGCAAAGCTCGGTCATCCAGGTACTTAACATATTAAGGACATAACTTTCTAGTATACAAGGCTCAATAAAATTGTCTTAATATTTATAGAACAATATTTTTCTTACAACAACAGCCTGCCCGTGTGTTGGGCAAACCTTTTTTTCTATCCTTTAAGAACCAGCTTTCCTAAAATACTTTTTATTCCAACGTTGCTAGCTCTCGTACCAAGATATCTTGACTATTATATACTATTATTCAATACAAGTATTCATTAACCAGTGGACTACAACAATGGTAAATGTTCAATTGTACCTTTGGACGGATATTTGTTCTGAGCGTCATTAAGCTTTCCTTCATCATGCCTTCGGGTGCCATTA
Source organism: Euphydryas editha (assembly GCA_036937285.1). Lineage (NCBI taxonomy): Eukaryota > Metazoa > Arthropoda > Insecta > Lepidoptera > Nymphalidae > Euphydryas > Euphydryas editha. Next base: position 17,700,974 of record JAUPFZ010000010.1, read on the forward strand.
GTGATGTCACTTCCGATTGTTAACACGATCGTTTAATATAATGATTAAATTCTAGGAAATAATTTCCTTTTCACAGCGCTTTGTTATAAGTATAGACTAATATAATGTTACTAAAATATTTATTTACTAATATATATTATAGCTGAAGAATTCGTTTGTTTGGACGTGTTGATCGCAGAATTCACTGGTCAGGTTTAAAAAAAAATGTGTTTGAAAGTTTGTTTATTAATCACAATATTGGCCACGCTCGGCAGGCGGGTTGGCGAATGCAGTGAAGTTATATGTATAGTTTATAGCGTTATTCACTTTAAAAATTGTTGCTTACAATAAAGACTACACTATTAAAACTAAATAAGAGAGATTATTATTTCATCAAAAATTTACTGCTGAAAAATAATTATTTTGACACTCTAAAATTTTGAAACAACTGTTTTTTTTTACTATACATCCTTTATTACTTAGGCTTTATTTGCCCATGTATTTTTATTAACATTTTTAGATTGTTATTATTATTATCTTTAATGCGTACTTATTTAGACAACGAAACTTAAGCTAAGCTTAGGATCTCTATCTATCGCGAGTCCTTGCACTGACCACAAACCACAAACTACAACAAAAACTGTTTGCTGTTGTTTGTTGTTTGAAACAACTGTTAAGGCCGTGAAGTATTCTAGATCCACCGTGACAGAAGGTGAATACTTAAAATAGCTTAATTATATTTAACATACACACACGGTCCTCTGTTCTTGATTTCTGTTTTTAATTGTTTTTCAAATGTTTTAATCTCAGACATTACTAGTTTATTTTTAATATTTATGTAGTAGTATAGTGCTGAAGTAAGTTTTATTGCCCACAGATCAAAAATCGACCTTGGTACCTCAATGACGCCAGTGGTCGAGTGGTACACCAACGCTAATGCTGCTTTGCTGACACATCTAACTAAAGAAATAAAAGATACTGACAGCAGTACAATATGGAGGTATGTTCGGCATATTATTAACAATAATACAAGCTGTGTATGGACTACCAACTGAGTAATAGATTCGTAGTAATTTATTAATAGTGTTTATTTTATATATTTTATTTATTTATATTTATTGTTAGTTGTTACGATATACGGACTTGAGTCTGTTATTTAAATAAACGTAGAATGAACTACGTATGTAACATATTTTGATCGTTAGACAAGAAAGCTACTCTTTTTTTGGAAATCGCTTTTGGAATCCACGATACAAGTACACGATACAATACAGTTAAAGGTAATTTTGTTTTAATGGAGAAGGGTAGGGAGTTCCAAAGTCGGGCAGCTTGAACAGTATATTGTTTAGGTATGGAGGGATGGAATGATGGATGGGAAGGATTTTTCGGAGGAAGGAAATTTCAAGAAGAAAGTTGTCATAATAACTTAGGTTCCGTAAGTAAAAATCGTTCAGATACTTAAACCGTTCTGTTAGATAATAAGGAATAGCAGGTTGAAATAAAAAGAAGAGAAGAATGTAGTCTGTATATACCTATGTAAATTATAAACAAAAAATATACGTAGTGTAATTTTATTAATTCTTAATGATATAATTACCATTTATATTTAGTAACAGAAATATTAGTGCTACAATGATATCTGCCTTTTTTTTCTTTTATATCAATAATTATATACCATATTAGTTTGTTTTTGCGCTTTTAACCTGTTCATCTAATGGGTAATTAAAACCAAAGAAACGACTCTGTTCAACTACAATAAGTTAGCGACGGTTTTTCTGAATTTATTACTTATTACTAGTTAAAAATATTTTAAGCGTATCTCATCTATACTAATAATAAATCTGTTAAAACTTCCGTTTTATTAATACACTATATATCATCAAGAATAAATTTTAATAACGCGATTTAATTTCGATCAGCACCATCTCTTATAAGCTTTTTTTGTACGCGTATCATGCAAAAAGTACAAAACCAATGTAAATAACTTTAATACACAAAAATTATACATAATTCACAGTATAATTTAGTTTTTGTTTCATTGTAATTAAATTTAAAAATAAATATTTAAGAAAATAGAAATAGGTACCTACGCCTACGCGACATAAACGCCATCTGGTCTAACGAATCTTAAAAACTCACAAAACTTATTTTTGAGTTATTATTTTGTTAAACTTAAAAGTTTACTAAATATGTCGGATAGGAATAGAAATCGTTTTAATATTTTAGATAAACATCATTTTCAATTAATATACTATTATGTTAAATTATGTTAAATGCCACTTAAAAATAAAAACGATATTCTACCATTCTACAATAGATGGCGCAGAATACGTAATATAATTTTTTGAATCGCTCTATCCAAAACTTCGGCCAAAATATATTCCTGGAATATGTTATATAATTTGTGATATATATATATATATATATATATATATATATATAACAGGAATATCCAAAAGATAAGTTGTGTTCGTCAGCTGTCATCGTACAGGTAACGAACTCGAGAATTAATTTGAATCTTTGTCATTGTAATTTCTTTCCTTGATTTTGTTATAAATTGTTGAGAAGATAAATATAGAAGTTATAATACTTATAATACATTGTCCACACCACCTGTACATACGTTAGAAATAGATTTATTTAACTAAATCCTCTAACATAAAAAAATAAAAATGATGACTCGTAGATCCAAGGCGCGCCAGGCGGAGGAACAACTCCAGCTGACGCTCCAGGAGCTAAAGACATACAGGGTACAGTGTGAGCAATTGTTAAAGGAAAGGGACGACAATGAGAAGGAGCTAGAGAAGATTTTCAAAAAAAATAAAGAATTAAAAAATGAAATGTCACAAATGTATACTAATTATACTAATGTAATGTCTGAAAATGAAAATCTTCTTAAAATAGTCAATGGGTTTGACCAGTGCAGAGATGAGTATGAAGATACCCTCAAATTCAACTGTGAACTGAAACATCAGCTGCATGAGGCTAATAAAGAAATAAATCATCTTAAAAATATTAACCATAGTCTAACAGCCTCTCAAACCCAATGTCTATACAATGAATTGAGAATGCACCAAACTTAGTGTCCTCTGTCCCAAACATGAAAAATAATACTAGTGTAATAGATTTGACCACTGATGACTCGAACACTACCATCCCTATGCCAAGTAAAAATAAATTAAAAAAATACATTAAAATTAATAAACTCATCAAAAAATGTCACAAATTCTTAAAAACAAAAAATATTTATAAAAAGTATAATAATATTTTGTAGAGAGGGAACAGCAATAAAAACAAAAATGATATCGTACTGTCAAGAAATTAATATATTAAAAAATGACTATGAGGCCGATGTTAGCTCACTGCAGTCTGAGATTGGAAATTTAAAGTATAGCCTAGAAATATTAACATCTAAATACAGTACTGCTCAGAAAGAAATTGCTGAACACATATCTGCCATGGATGACCTGGTGAAACTTGGCAACAATAACCTAGAGCGTTTTGACTCTTTAATTAAATATCAAAATTGTGAATGCCACCTTTCAGCTTCGGGTTCAACAGGGCAGATAGATACTGGCTTAACCAGTGAATCCCTTACTCGGCCTGCGGGGACTCACACCGACCCCAAACATTATAATGTACCTGTACAGTCTATATCTATTCCTGACGATAAAAAATATTTAAAAATTTACAGTGATGAGTTAGGAAAAGGTATGGGTGTATTATTAAATGATTTTTGTATGGGCCAGAGAGTAATCAATCATTGCATGCCCGGAGCCACTTATGATCAAATAGTAAATAGAATTCTGAGTGAGGCTCACTGTCCCAACACAACCATTATTTTATTAATTGGGAGAAGAGGTAATATAAATAAACATTTAATGGAAAATATTTTAAATAAATTAGAACAATTAAATATAAACAAAATTTTATTGTTTACACTACCTTATTTAGCTAAATTGCCACAGGAAAATAGGTTAAGATATGGCCTTAATAATTTAATGCACACATTAACAACTTGCAAATACTTAAATGTAAATATTAAAAAAAGGAAAAAAATTGATGTTATTGACATTAATAATTTATTTAAGAATAATTATTATATGTTGACATATAGTAGGTTGAGCCTACCATATTTTTTTAAACGACAGATAGCATCTGTGCTATCTTATTATATACAAACTGACATAGCCAATAATCTGGTTACTTTGACATCTGCTCCTATTGAGCAAAATTATAATATGAAATTTTGTGACGTGGAATCCGCTCCAAATAATAATAATTTAAATTAATAATTAAGACAACAGAGGATACCTCTAGCAAATTAATAAGGCATGACATTAAATTAGATAAATGTCATAATAAGTTGATAAGGAATGCCCACAGTTGTAAAAATTTAAATACTGTAAACCTGGTGCACCAAAATATACAGGGCATGTTAGGTAAAGATCTTGAACTGGAGTTATTTATGAATGGTGAAAATATCAATATTTTATGTTTAACAGAACACTGGCTGTCTATTTCCCAGTCCATATTTAACTTCAGCAGTCACCAGGTAGCTAGTATGTTCAACAGAGAAAAAGCTATACGCGGTGGCTCTTTAATAATTATAAGTAAACTTTTTAAATATAAAGAACGTAAAGACATTGTGAGCCTCTCTGTTGAGCAAACTATTGAACTAGCCTGCGTAGAGCTTGAGCACTTCATTGTTGTATGCGTATACAGACCTCCTAGTGGGTTATATGAGTACTTTGAGAAAGTATTAGAAGAAATATTGTTAAAACTAAATAATTCTAATAAGGTTATTGTTGTATGTGGGGATTTTAATATCGATTTATTACATAATTCTAATATAAGTCTCAGATTTAAATCTATGCTTTTATCATATAACCTACATAACTTATTTACTGAACCCACTAGAATAACTGCTACCAGTGCTACATGTATTGACAACATATTTACAAACTGTAAACCGTATTTTAAAGCTATTATTAATAAGTTAAGCTCAGACCATTGTGGTCAGTTAGCTTCCTTTTCTTACTCTTTAAATACCAACAAAAATATTTTAAAAAAGACTTTTGTACCTATAAGTACTACACGTATGGAGAGGTTTAGAGGTAGTATTGTGGCAAAACTTCCTTATTTATCATACACCAATGATCCCAACTACTTATATAACTGTTTATTTAAATTAGTAAAAACTGAATTTTCTACAATATTTACTTCTAAAACAGTCAATTCAGGGGGTTTCTTAACATTTGGTGAATGGGCAACTCCTGGCATACACAAGAGCAGGCAAAGGCTCTATGAATTGTACAGTACAAAAGCCTATAATCATAATGTATCGTTTGCTTCTTTTGTAAGTGCCTACTCAAAAATGTTTAGAAGAGTATGTTCCATGGCAAAATCCTTGTATATTAAAGACAAAATTAGAAATGCGCATATTAAAATCAAAATGACATGGAACATAATTGCTTGTGAAAGTGGAAGAGTCGCAGATCGCAGCTTCGATTTTAAGTTAAATATCAATAATAATTTTGTTACCTCAGACCGAGAAGTTGCATCTGAGTTTGAAAAATTTTTCACTGACATTCCACTTTCAACAACGCAATCACTTAATTCGTCTCCAGGCATTGCCGAATTTTAGCTAAAGGAAAACGTTAAAGAATGTAATGTAATATTTACATTTAAACCTGTAAACCCCAAAGATATAATAGTAGCCTTCAGAAGCCTAGACGTCAAGAAATCAGCTGATCTATGGGGTTTATCTGTAAAAGTTGTTAGTTCCATAATTGATGTTGTTGCACCTCATCTAGCTACTATATTTAATGGCTGTATAGAACATGGTGTGTTTCCTGATCTAATGAAACACAGTAAAGTGATTCCTATTTTTAAATCGGGCAGTACGCTAGACCCTAATAATTTTAGACCAGTTTCAGTACTCCCAACATTTAGTAAAATTGTTGAAAAAATAATACTCGGGCAAATGTTATCGCATTTTAATGCACACAATCTACTACATAAGAAACAGTTTGGTTTTACAAAAGGTCGCTCCACAGCAGATGCTAGTGTCGAGCTAATTAAAAATGTTTTTGAGGCATGGGAGAGGTCGCAGGATGCTCTTGGGATATTCTGTGACTTATCTAAGGCCTTTGATTGTGTGCATCACGAGACGTTGATCAGGAAACTGCATCATTATGGGATTAGAAATAAGGCACTCAACCTCCTGAATTCCTATTTGAGTAATAGAATACAGAGGGTTGATGTAAATGGTAAGAGATCTCCTGGGGCTCCTCTAGATATGGGGGTTCCACAAGGATCTATTCTTGGCCCATTTCTCTTCCTTATTTACATAAATGATCTGCCATTTTTTGTACAGGACAAACATGAGATAGTATTGTTCGCTGATGACACTTCACTTATTTTTAAGGTGAAACATAATTTACCTATGTATGACGATGTAAACGATGCTCTCTCAAAGGTTGTCTATTGGTCTGACTCGAATAATTTACTATTGAATAACAAAAAAACAAAATTAATAAAATTCACGACACCTAATGTTAAACATGTTGATAATGGTGTAGAATTAGGAGGGGAAATGTTAAAACCGGGAAAGTCCACTAAATTCCTAGGTATAATTATAGATTCGAAATTGCAGTGGGATCTCCATATTGAAGGGTTAGCGAATAGGCTCAGCTCTGCAGCGTTCGCGGTAAAAAAAATTAGACTTCTCACTGACGTAGATACAGCTCGCGTAGTATATTTTAGTTATTTTCATAGTATTATGTCCTATGGAATCCTACTATGGGGAAATGCAGCTACCGTTAATACTATTTTTGTCCTGCAGAAAAGAGCTATTCGTGCAATTTATAGTTTAGGTCCTAGAGTATCATTAAGAGATAAATTTAAAGAAATAAAAATATTGACTGTTGCTTCTCAATATGTGTACGAAAATGTTATGTATGTCCATAAAAATATACACGAATTTCCCAGGAATTGGGACATGCATAGCATTAATACTAGGAACAAACATAAACTTGTAATGCCTGTAACTCGCTTCCGCGAGTCAGTAATTCTTTTTATGGACAATGTATACGCTTATACAACAGGCTCCCAGAAAACGTTCAAAAAGTTTCTATTGCCAAATTTAAAAAAATTGTGAAAGAACGTTTGTGTACCAAAGGATATTATTCTATCAACGATTTTCTAGAAGACAGTACGCCTTGGGAATGATGTGATCGCCTCCAGGCTATTTCAACTTAAAAAGAAATTATTGTTAACTTCAATATACTCTGAAAAAAAAAAAAAAAAAACATTACGTAAAAAAAATATTAGTCCCGCTGAGTTTCTTTCGCCAGTTCTTCTCAGGTCAGAGGCTTCTTCTTTCCGAACTGGTGGTAGACTCATGACGTTCAGTAAATAATTGTAATAATTTTATGCTGAATAAAATATTTTGACTTTGACTTTGACTTTGAAAAGAATGACACTCGCCCGTATTTAAGAAACTTATTTTTTGCATTTAGTACCTTAGTGTACTATGGTCTTGGTCGTTATGTGTTTGTTGATTGTACAAAGTTGGATGGTTATAGCTATTTAAGTTGTAATCTATATAAATAAAGAAAGTCGTGTTAGTTACACCGTTTATAACTCGAGAACGAATGGACCGATTTTTATGAGTTTTGTGTCGTCGGGAATAATACTGAAAAAATAATTAATAAAAAAAATCACTTCAAATGTTTCATCCGTACTATCTATACATATAATAAATCTGTTAACGTGTCCGTTTTATAATCTTAATCTTAATATATAAAAGCGAAAGGTCACTCATCACGATATCTCTGGAACTATAAGACCTAGAGACTTGAAATTTGGTAGGAATATTTCTTTTGCCGAGGAGAGGTCAGCTAAGAACGGATTTTACGAAATTATACCCCTAAGGGGGCAAAAAAGGAGGGCAAAGTTTGTATGGGACAACGAAGTTCCTTGGTCCAATCTACTTCAAATTTTGCATAAAATATTCTTTAACAGAATTGATTGAAGACGTGTTTCGTATTTTATCAAAATTCATCCCCTAACGGGGTTAAAAGGGGGTTGCTTTTGCTTCGAAGTTCATTTGACAACTCAATCCGTCTGTTATAAAATATTTTCCAGTATCGACGCAGGTGTAGGTGATAAAAATATAAATTTATAATTTTTAAAATTTTAGTTAAATACCAGTTCGAAGCCGGGGCGGGCCGCTAGTTTTAAATATATCTTCCATAGCATTAGAGACTTTAAAAAAAAAGATGTTAATTTTTTTTATAGATCAATGATGTAAATAAAATATATCATATCATCATGTATTCGTTGTTTTTTTTCTTTTTTTTTTTTTTTATTCATAATCTCCGAAACTGTTGTAATGATTTTAATAATTATTAAAATATTAGTTATTCTTTTTTTTAACGCTGTGGAATACATTTACGCATCTCGCCACGGACAGGTGGCGGGTATGTGGGACTCGCTAGCACGCAGAACGTGCCAGAATACCCGCTAAAACCCAGCGGTGCCGTCATCGTCGTAATGGGGCGCCACGGGATTGCTCGTGCATACAACCGTGACTCCTCGAAGGTTTGCCCGCCTATGCGGGCCGCCTTCGGCTATAGAGCGCTCGCGGGCACCGGGTGTTAGCCTCTGCTTCACGCTTCCACTCCGCGGCATCCTTCAAAACCATGACCTCCTAGCAAAAGGAGGCTATGGATGACCAGCACCTCTCGCTGCCGAGCTTGCAGCTGCCCACGCTCGACAACGAGAGGTCTCCGCCTATCACGGCACACGGGATACTCCTCGAGAAGAATTAGTTAATCTGCATTAACCACTGACTACTATAATACAACTACCATAAACTAATACCATTGGCTTAATATAACATCACGGTACGTCTCTCAGTAGAAGAACAGCAGTCATAAATGTCAAGTCTGATGAGATCCGTGACGAACATCTAATAGTAGTGAAACTGCTACCAATTAAGTAATCTATGCCCTACAAAATACATTCATATGGGTTAATAACTACGAATAACAACAACAACAACAATATACAACAAAATGAAGTCTAAATCTAGTATAAGCCGGAATAAAGCAAACACTTTACATATTTCCTGCCCTTGCAAGGTGTTCCATTAAATCCGAGGTATATTTCAAGTCATCAATATTGTCAATAAAAAGTTAACGAGGACGACTTTCTTTACGGGATCATAAAATCTGTTGTAATTTTTACGAGTATGTCTACACATTAGAATAAAGTATTGCTTGTAGACGATATAAAAATAATTAAATTTAATTATGTTGCTGCTGTTGACATGTAAGAAAAATGACTCTATTTATTTGTTATTTCATAAAGCATTACTAGCATCGTTGGAAACTCTAAATCAAATGAAATGAAAAAAATTAATGAATGAAAAAAATAATAATTGTGAAATAACCTAACTTTGGGTTATCAAATACATACATACCTCGTAGCTATTTCGGCTGGGGTAGTACTAAATTCTGGCAATAAAGCGACCTAAATTAGGCTCCATCTAGTTAGCACCCCAAATAGTGAAATTCGACCTCTTAAAAATTGTCCAAATTGGTCACGAAATGGTCATTATAGGTCAGTTATTTTTAGTAATTGGTCAATACTTTGACAATAGTTACAGAGGGGTAAAAATTTCAAGGACATCGAAAAATTTTTGGCACCCCAAATTGATCCTACAAATTGGTTCTAAAATTATTTCAATTCATCTCAAAATAGTCATAATTGGTCGATTGATTTTAATAATTGGTCAACGTTTTTTTATATAAAAATTAAAAAAATAATAAAAAATTAAATTAGCTTCATCTATTTAGCGGCCCAAATGATGAAATTTAACCTCTTAATAAGTAGTCCAAATTGGTCACGAAATGGTCACAATTGGTCAGTGATTTTTAGTGATTGGTCAATACTTTGAAAATAGTTACAGAGGGGTAAAAATTTCAAGGACATTGAAAAATTTTTGGCACCCCAAATTATTCCTACAATTTGGTTCTAAAATTATTTCAATACATCTCAAAATAGTCATAATTGGTCAATAAATTTTAATAATTGGTCAACGTTATTTAACTAATTATTAATAAATAATAAAAAATAATACAACTTTCATAAATCGCGGGGTGAATAGGAATAAAACTGGAAGTTTCACTATTTTATGTCTATTTTATTTATTATTTTTAGGTTTAACCGAAGTATATCGCTGGTTTTGATGTGTCGGAAGTACACACGAAAGAAAATGGTCATCGCTTCAACTTATCGATATACATATCGGAAAGAATACTATACTACTCGATAAATATCGAATGAACTATGTCGATACTACTCGATATATAATCGGATGAAATATATAGATACTACTCGATAATTATGAAATGAAGATATATTGGTATATCGCACATTCCTAACTATTAGTCAGTGCGACGAGCAAGGCGTAGTAGAGGGGCGGTCCAACTGTAGGGTTGCCAACTTTTTTTGACAAAATAAAAACGTACAAAATTGTTTCAATAATAAAAAAGAAGTATTTCGAAGAAAAAAAAAGTATTTTTCAAATTTTATGTTTTTATTACCATAAAAACGTATTTTGTGTGCTTTTAGCACATGCTAATAATTTTTTGCTATTTTTAAATATTTCAAAGCTTTTTTAACAATCAAAATTTAATCTTTTTTAATAATCAAAATTACTTTTTTTACCCGACTGTGACAGAAGGACGGTTATGTTTTTCGAGTGTATGTATGTATGTATTTATGTATGTATGTATGTATGTCCATTTCTTTGGCACGCCCTACAGCCCAAACGGCTGGACGGTTTTTGACATATGAGGTGTCGTTGGATTTGTCTAAATTGTAATAGTGACATAGGCTATATAAATTTTCAAAATGGCGCCCGCAAATGGCGGAATGAGGGGGGGAGTTGAATTTTTTTTCTTACTGTAGCAATATAGGTATCAAATGAAAGTTAGTAAATTGTTTTATTCTTTTTAGTTTATAATAAGAGTATTTTACGCAGTCGGGTTTTTTTTTTTTTTTTTTTTAATTAAGCATACTTGTTTTAAATAATTATTATTTAATCTTAATTTATTTAATTTATTTCTTCGTCCATATTAATATTTAATTTGGCCTTAGTAATTACCATTTCAAAATCTTCACATTTAACCTAATTTTGCAAAGATATGTAACGAAGTGCCATTTTGAAGAAGTTATCTACGCTAAAATCAAACCATTTTGTCATATAATGTAAGCTCATATCAATAAAAAGTGAAAAAATACTGGTAACATAACTGTATTAAGTATTTTGGGTGATAATTTATCAATTTTTTTTAATCCAATTTTTGATTCATGTTATTGATGTGTTTGATGATGAACAGTTAAATACTAAGTAACCATAATGAGTGTTTTGTTTTATGCATCACGGTAAAGATTGGAAATAAAGTATTTTCTCATACTTTATTTGTTTGCAAAAGTATAAAGTATAATTACCAAAAATAAAGTAGGATACGTTATTATAAAGTATGTTTGGCAACCCTAGGTCCCAGTAATGACGCGCCATGGCTGGGGGACACAGCCATGGCTGGTAACACTGCTATAATAATAAGAGGAGGGGACTCCCCTTATTATTATAGCAGTGTTACCAACTTAGTAGTTTTCATATTTTGTTAGTGGGACTATTTTTTTCTGGATTTCTATTTTTTTTGGACTACTTTTTATTGGTTAGTAGTTTTTTAGTTGCATAATTTTAATTTTTAAATTTTTTAACTCATAATAAATATTATTTTGGTTAAAAAAATCCGATGAAGATGTCTAACACAATCATCAAGGACGTCTGCCCTCACGTGTCACTCATAGTTAGGTGCGTGCGATATATATCGAAAATTCGTAAATACTTCATATATGCATTTGATAATTATCGATATAAATATCGACATATTTGTAAATTTTCAGTGGGTCAGTTATACATATTCATTCGATATAAACATCGAGTAGTATTCATCCGATAGTTATCTAGTATTCGTATCGATATATATCGAGTAGTATAGTATTTCAGTCGATATAAATCGAGTAGTATAGTATTATATCCGATTTATATCGATATACGTAGATGCGACGACCTTGTTTTTTTTTTTTAGAAGTACGCGGAATTTAGAATCGATATAAATTGAATACGTAGAGGTGATGACTTTTTTTTAGGAATACACATAGCCGAGAGATCTAAATATCGATACGGGGTCGGGATGACTTTTTTTCCTGTTCACTTCCGAGACATCAAAAATATTAATATATTCATCTGAATTATCGAAAAGTATCGATATATTTATTGGATAATTATCGATACATTAATCCGATATATCGGATTGCAAAAATTATCGATATATATTTTCATACAATATAATATCGCAAAGTGTCGATATAACGATACGATATATTATATCGATAAAAATATCGATACTTTTTTACATGAATTACAAGTTTCTGCCATTGCGCACCAAAAAGAAACGCGCGGAGTTATACAAAGAGCGTGACATCTAATTATCATAGATGCAGAGTCATTAATTTGTGGATTTCCCTTATAAAATAAAAATAAAAATCAATTTTAATATCTTGAGAAATAAATAATTATAAAATCCAAAATATTTAAGTACTATATAGAAGGAACATTTATCAATAATGTAATTATATTTTTTCTAAGTATGCACTTATTTTACAAATATCATTGCGATGATTACATACTTTTAGTTTTTTTTTTTTTTTTTAATTAAATGTTAAATTATACCTACTGAGCTGTTTCTGAATTACAATTGCCAATAAAGTAAAATATAGAAAAACCCTATTATATTTCACGAAATTATAATTTGTAATTTGTAAAAAAAAAATCGAAAGATCCGTAATTTGGGCCGCTAAATAGATGAAGCTAGTAGTTTCTTCCAGTTTTGTTCCTATTCACCCCGTTATTTATGAAAGTTTTGTTATTTTATATTATTTATTAATAATTTGCTAATTAAAAATACTAAGCTATAGACATTGATCTGCCCTTTAACCTACGATTTTGAGTTTGCCCTCTTTTTCTCACAATAAATAAATAATTTAAATGTCATTCCAACTTTAAATAATCGTATCTCTTTAACCAAAACGTTTCTGAAAATCTAATAAATGCTTAAAAATTTGCATTTACGTCGATTTTAATTGCCCTTCGGTTAAACCTAAAAATAAGAGATAAAATAGACATAAAATAGTGAAACGTCCAGTTTTGTTCCTAATCACCACGCGATTTATGAAAGTTGTATTATTTTTTATTGTTTATTAATAATTAGTTAAAAAACGTTGACCAATTATTAAAATTAATTGACCAATTATGACTTTTTTGAGATGTATTATAATAATTTTAGAACCAAATTGTAGGATTAATTTGGGGTGCCAAAATTTTTTCAATATCCTTGAAATTTTTACCCCTCTGTAATTATTGTATTAAAGTATTTACCAATTACTAAAAATCACTGACCAATTGTGACCATTTCGTGACCAATTTGGACCACTTATTAAGTGATCAAATTTCATCATTTGGGCCGCTAAATAGATGAAGCTAGTGGTTTCTTTCAGTTTAGTTCCTATTCACCCCGCTATTTATGAAAGTTTTGTTATTTTGTATTATTTATTAATAATTTGTTAATTAAAAATACTAAACTATAGACATTAACTGCCCTTTAATTCTACCTACGATTTTGAGTTTGCCCTCTTTTTCTCACAATAAATAAATAAATAATTTAAATGTCATTCCAACTTTAAATAATCGTATCTCTTTAACCAAAACGTTTCTAAAAATCTAATAAACGATTAAAAATTTGCATTTACGTCGATTTTAATTGCCTTTTGGTTAAACCTAAAAATAATCGATAAAATAGACAAATTAGTGAAACTTTCAGTTTTATTCCTATTCACCCCGCGATTTATAAAAGTTGTATTATTTTTTTATTATTAATTAATAATTAGTTAAATAACGTTGACCAATTATTAAAATTAATTGACCAATTATGACTATTTTGAGATGTATTGAAATAATTTTACAACCAAATTGTAGGAATAATTTGGGGTGCCAAAATTTTTTCAATGTCCTTGAAATTTTTACCCCTCTGTAACTATTTTCAAAGTATTGACCAATTACTAAAAATCACTGACCAATTGTGACCATTTCGTGACCAATTTGGACTACTTATTAACAGGTCAAATTTCATCATTTGGGCCGCTAAATAGATGAAGCTAATTTAATTTTTTATTATTTTTTTAATTTTTATATAAAAAAACGTTGACCAATTATTAAAATCAATCGACCAATTATGACTATTTTGAGATGAATTGAAATAATTTTAGAACCAATTCGTAGGATTAATTTGGGGTGCCAAAAATTTTTCGATGTCCTTGAAATTTTTACCCCTCTGTAACTATTGTCAAAGTATCGACCAATTACTAAAAATAACTGACCTATAATGACCATTTCGTGACCAATTTGGACAATTTTTATTTTTTTTTTTTTTCACTATTTGGGGTGCTAACTAGATGGAGCCCCTAAATTAGCTATTATAGAAAAATATTCCCTGTTCTTAGCCTCTCTTCATTCAAAACCAGTAAAGAAATTGAGGCTCCTCTTTTGCTGCAAGTATTGATGATTACTTAACGTCAGACGATCCATCTGCAATAATACACCTGCTCAGCGACTAACAAAAAAGTAGTATTTTTTCCATTAATTGAATTATTTTTAATGAATCAAGAACAAAACGCGGATCATATCTTGACTAGCACGTTGGGGCAGTCTGCTCCAGGGTTGTGGGTTCGATTGCCGCCCAGAGTCTAGGTGTAATATGTGTTTATTTCTATATGTACTATTTATATGTATATTTATTGAAAAATATGTATATCAGTAGGCTGTTACCTAAAACACAGGCATTAAGAGCCAAAACACATAACGGCGTTGCGGCGACGCAACGCTAAAATCGGCAGTTTGCGTTGCGGCGTTGCGGCGCCGCGAAAAAGAGCGTTGTTGTAGGGTAACCAGTTCTTCGTGATTTTTTATTGTGGATATTAATTTAATTATTTTAAATATTATAGTTCACGTGAAATTTGTTAATTATTGTTTGTGAAGTTGTTATTTAGTAGAATGCATAAAAAGTAATCCCTTGTACCGGAAATAATTTTGTGAATCAAGTTTGTATGCTGGTAGAATTTTAAACAACTTTTGTCTCATAAAGCCTAAACAAAATTGAAACAAAGTGATACATAAATTAATATCTTACTATATTAGTTTTATAGATTAAATATAAATAAATAGGTTTTGTCCGCGGCTCCGCTCGCATGGTACAGGCACCAACAGTAGTCTGTACGTAAAGTAGGTACTCTATGTCCTTTTCTGTACCCCAGACAACTGGTATGCAGAATTTCATGATGATCGTAATTCAGGTGAATAGTTAAAGCGTGAAAGCGTAACAAACAAAGAAACTCACTTTAGCGTTTATCATATGCATGAAATTAGCATTCCTCTATAATTGTGTAAGATAGAAAAAATATCACTATAATAACTTTTCGAAACGCTGCTTTATTACATATTTATAATTTAGGTACATCATACATGTCATTTTTTGAACCGAGTCATAAATTAGCTGTAAATCTAATAGTTAAAAGTGGTTAAAAGTAACAATACCTATAACAACAATTGAGCTGAACTGTGAGCCGTTTCACAGCTCCGGTTCAAGCATATGGCTCATGAGCTTATCTGCAGTTCATAAAAATTCATTGAGATACCCATGTCTAATAAAGACACAAAAAAATAAAATATAAAAATAGACACAAAATGTCAATAAATCATGGTCAACAAGTATGACGTCACAACGCCGGAATTGGCGGTACCGCGCCGCTAAAATTGGCGGTGACGCCACCGCCGATCTTAGCGTTGCGGCGCCGCAACGCCGTTATGTGTTTCGGCCCTTAGTTGCCTGCTTTAGGAACAGATAACCGTGAGTGAATATATGTTAGGCATATTTATTTATTATTTATTATAAATTTTATGTATTAAAGACGTATTAATTGACGTAGCGTTTGAATTCCTTCAACGAAGCCTTATACTTTTTAATTATAAATAATATTTATGATATTAAATTTTCTTAAGAATTTCCGAGCTATCTGCTATTGAGGTTAAGTAGACAGGACGTCTTAGAATCATCTCCGTTTATACAATTATGGAGTTATGACGTAACAAAGATAACGAGTAATACAGACTTTGATCAGCTAGTATAATTAATTCTTCTTTTATATTATGAGGTTTATCTTAGTTTATTTTTATAGGTTCTATCATACATATAGCTGTCGATTGGCGGATAAACTGAGTTCTGCAGCATACGCGGTTAAAAGGATACTTCTACAAACGGATGTCGATACAGCTAGATTAGTGTATTTCAGCTACTTCCATAGTATAATGTCCTATGGCATTTTGCTATGGGGCAATGCGGCGAATATTAATACTATTTTCATTCTGCAGAAAAGGGCTATCCGTTACATAATTATATAAAATGAAATGTAAAGAATCACTGAGGAAAAAGTTTAAAGAGATCAATATTCTGACCTTTGCATCGCAATATATTTATGAAAATATAATGTATATACGTAAAAATAGGCATTTGTTTGTTAGCCGTAGTGATCATGCCTTGAATAATGTAACACTCAGGAACGGCCACAAACTAGCGCTTCCTAAATGTCGGCTCAGTAAAAAAAGTCGTTCCTTTATTGGAATGTCTATTATAATTTACAATAAAATACCGGTTGCGGTTCAATCTCTGCCTTCACAGAAGTTTAAAAAAACTATTAAGCAAACTTTGTGTCGAAAAGCTTATTATGACATAAATGAATTTCTAAATGATAAAAAGGCATGGGATTGAATATAACTCGGCCAGGCTATCAATATGCAAATTGTCACTAGATATAGTTATACTTACAATTTTGTGAGCAGGTGGCATGTGGTGATTTCGGCATTTACGATTGGCTGTCACGTGTTTTTACCCAACTGCGACAGAAGGAGGGTTATGTTTTTCGAGTGTATGTATGTATGTATGTATGTATGTATGTATGTATGTATGTATGTATGTATGTATGTATGTATGTCCATTTCTTTGGCACGCCCTACAGCCCAAACGGCTGGACGGTTTTTAACATATGAGGTGTCGTTGGATTTGTCTAAATTGTAGTAGTGACATAGGCTATATAAATTTTCAAAATGGCACCTGCAAATGGCGGAATGAGGGGGGGGGGGGGGGAGTTGAATTTTTTTCTTACTGTAGCAATATTGGTATCAAATGAAAGCTAGTAAATTGTTTTATTCTTTTTAGTTTATAATAAGAGTATTTTACGCAGTCGGGTTTTTTTATTGTTTTAATTAAGCATACTTGTTCCTAATCATTTCATGGTCATACTGTGCATTATTCATTTATTTTGTATGACGTTTAATTATTTAAAAGAGTACCGAGAGATTTTTCCTCCGGCTTTTTTTCCCTCTCGGCCAAAACTAGGGACATTAGATTAAGTTATTTATTGTAACATTTAATAAAGTCGATGATATAATAGTAATGTTATGTCTACCGAGACATTAACTTGTAATAATTTGACGTAGGTATTTGTTTTAAATGAATTTTTTTTGACATTCGTCAAGTGCGAAAAATCACCTTATGATGAAATAAATATTTTAATTTCATTTCATATATGATTCAGTAAATGAGAGTTTAACTCATATTGGATTTAACAATAAACCCTTCATTGATTTGATTGAATTCACATCGTTAACGTATGTGAATTTCTTGAAAAGAAGTCTGAGACATACTCCGTAATATATCGTAATATCCGCCAGTCTATTTTCCTTAATAAGAAAAACAAAAGCGGCTAAGTTCGAGTCGGACTCGCGCACAAAGGGTTCCGTACCCATTATCTATAAAAATTGCGGTTTACGATTTATGACGTATTAAAAAAAACCTACTTACTAGATCTCGTTCAAACCAATTTTCGGTGAAAGTTTGCATGGTGATGTATATCATATGTATTTTTTTTAATTTTATCATTCTCTTATTTTATTTTTAGAAGTTACAGGGGAGTTACACTTTGGAAGTGTCTCCAGCGCAAACTAGTCAGTTTAGAAAAAAATTATATTAGAAACCTCAATATAATTTTTGAAGGCCTATAAGAAGGCCATAGATACGCCTCCCCCCCCCCCGTATGGTTTTGATGAAAAAAAAATGGGGAACATTTTGGGGAACCCCCAAAGTTTATTGTTTTTTTTTTTCTATTTTTGTGTGAAAATCTTAATGCGGTTCACAGAATACATCTACTTATAAAGTTTCAACAGTATGGCTCTTATAGTTTCTGAAAAAATGTGGTTGTGACATACGGACGGACAGACAGACAGACAGACAGACATAACGAATCCATAAGGGTGCCATTTTTTGCCATCTGGCTAAGAAACCCTAAAAAGACCTTTGTTTAGCAGTTCACTATTTATAATATTAAAGTTGTTGTATGATAATTTATTTGGAACTCTTTGAGGCATGTTTTTTTTTTTGTTACTATAATCTTTCTATATCAAAAAGCAGGTTTTTATTCGTGTGTATATATGATATTTTAACTGTCCATATCAGTAATAACATACAAACAGATAAATTATTATATTATTTCTCGAATTTTAACTTTTTTTTTTAATCAAGATGCGCCATATTTATGATGATGTGCCATTTTTATGTATTTATATTACGCATTTAAGAAGTTGTTCCTTATTTTTTTAAGCAATATTAAACATAAGGAATGCACTTACACGTACATAAGCAATATTGTATATTCTCCCGTTACGATAAATTGTAATAGATATGTTTCATAGCATTAGTTACTTCTGTAAGTTCTGTAAAACAATTGAATACTAATGTTTTCAATACAGACCCCTGAACTGACTTCAACTGAACTAAATTAACCCATAAACGTCCGACTACTGGGAAAAAGCTTTTTCTCCATATATGAGAAGATTAAATCCAGCGCTCTGCTACACTGCTCGTTGGCGAATAATTTTCTTATCATGAATAACAATTAGCTTAGGGTTTCTATGATAACACACGGAACCAACAGCCTTACGTGCTCCTCGAGGCACGGTGGGGAGACTCACAAGGACATAATTATACGCAGACCAGAAACGAATGTTTTACAAATAAAAATATCTACTCCGAGGAATCGAACCCGTGACGGGCGTTAAGACGATACAGACACCTGCCGAATCATTCGAGACACTCGAAAGTAACAGAAAATTTTAGGTAGGTTTTGTTTCTTCACATAATAATTCTATTGTTGTGAGGTTATATTATTTGAGATTGCGACAAAAGTATATCATATAAATGTTCGGACTTTGTTTGTTATTGTTGTTCTCGTCTTGGTATTTTGCCCTTCGCTCGATCCTATACTTATAATTATTTTTTATGTAAGAAACATTACACTGTTATAAATAAAATTGTGTATCAAAAAAACTAGAATAGATACTTCGGAAAGTTCCTTTTTCATGATATGAAGAGATACATTCAGAGGACTTATGTTATTTTTTTATTTTCTCAAACATAATTTTTGTGTTTCTTTGTAATTATATTTTAAAGTTTTCTTAAAACAATATTGACTATATCTTTATAATCGACGGAATTAAAATTACATTATTTAAAGTTTAATCATTTCGATGCATTAAAATATTACACAAAGTTACAAATTACTATACCTATTAACTACTAACTACTGGATCATAAATATAAAATTAATAAATCCACGCTCAAAGGACACCATAGCGAGAAGCGAGTTGATTAGAGAACGAATTCCTGTGTCAGGGGTCCGGAAACATTCACAACACCCAGACAACGACTATATATATAGATAATCCAATCCGTGCCCACTAGTCGAATATACGAGTATAAGTGCTGTGACCAATGTGCCAACCCGTAGTCAATAATAACATACGATGGCACGTATATATTTGTAAGATTTATCAAAAATGAGAATCTGAACGGACCCGAGAATATCGTGCTAAATATTTTACAATATTTGTGAAGGGAAAATTTATTTTTCTAATAGTGTGTGTAAAATCAATTCAGTTTACCATAAAAATAAACTTGGATCACAAAATATTCACTGTTTTATTTCACTGTTTTATTAGTTTCTATTCACATTTTCTCTTAGACTGACATTGCAAAAAAAAATTAACAAACATTAACATAGATAAGTTATTATTCTTACATTTTTAATCTATCTTCCTGACATCATTCGCTTTTCAACATTGATACTTATAAATAATCGATACTAACAATTATTCTAATTTTAACATTGATATTCTTGCTCGATTATAACAATATTAATACTTAATTCTAATAATTAAATAATACTTGATTCTAACAGCCTCTTATTTCAATCTAGCCTACCAACATCATTCGCTTTCAACATTGATACAAATAAATAATCGATACTAACAATTATTCTAGTCTTAACATTGATATTATTACTCGATTATAACAATATTAATACTTAATTCTAACAGCTCGGCCATCCTTATCAGGGTGTGTCCTCACACAGATAAAGTTCTTCTCAAAATAACTTCAGATTACATAAAATAAATGAAAATCAAAATACAAATAATCAAGAATACATAATTAAAGAATTGCATTGTCTGTCATGATCTGCGAACATCTGTGCGATATCTTTGCTGATATCATTCACTGTCTGCACTGCCCGCTCATGACCAATGTCAAAAAAAATCTTAATCTCGTGATCTGCAATCATCTGTATAGAACACTGATTGCTCACAAACTATAAGTTTTACTTATCAATATTAATATGATCTGCAGCCATCTGTGTATCAACACAGACTGCTCATAACTACTAATCATACATGAACAAATAATTTATTCCATACGATCTAATCGACTTAATTTCTTTAGTGAATTACTATAATATAATAATAATATGTGTAATGTCATGATCTACGATCATCTGCGTTTTCTCTTAACGCTGATCGCTCATGACATCGAACAAGACTTTATCCATGTATGTTTAGTAAAATCACTTATCGTGTATAGTCTGTCACAATATGCGCCATCTGTGTATCAGTCAATCATCAACACTGACACTTGCGACCTATACTCAGTTTGAATTACCAAAATTATTTTACAAATCAAATTCACATTCCTTTTATATGTTCTACATTTCAAATCACAAATCATTTTAACGTACATATACATTTCTACACAAAAATGTATATAGGTATTCTAGAAATTAAACATTTATTTCGCATCATTTTCATCATTGCTATCAATACTATCATGAGTATCGCTGTCGTTTTCGCTTTCGATGGCCTTAAAATTTAACCAAGGGTGTATTTTATCAATTGAAACAATGTTCTCATATTTTTTGTTACCTCTTCTTGTTAGAGGTGTATCTTCAACTAAGAATCTGTCATTAGGCAATATTTTAACTATTCGATAAGGGCCATGATATTTTGACATAAGCTTTTTAGATTTACCTATTCTATCTCTATCAAACATCACTCTTTCTATCCTAACAAGGTCACCTTCATTATATTTAGTTGGTAATTTCCTGTGCTTATCAAACCGTTCTTTTGTAGTTTTTTGTTCATTTACAATTTTAGTCGCAGTTTTATTTCTTAGATCTGTCAATTGATCTCCAGTAATTCGGTTCACTGTTGTATTTATCACGTCACTTAATATGTTTTCTGAAGTACAAGTAATCTTATAACCAAATAGTAATTCGGACGGACTTCTGCCCGTAGTTTTATTAACTGACGTGTTTAAACCTAACTGCACTTCGCTTACATATTCGTCCCAATTGTTGTCACTTTTATCATGGCATTTCGTACTCAAAGCATCAGAAATCGTTCTATTAAATCTTTCTACTTGTCCATTAGCTCGCGGAGTAGCTACTGCGTTTAAGGTATGTTTAATTCCATTATTTTTCGTGAATATTTTAAATTTTGAACTAGTAAAACATGTACCTCTGTCAGTAATTAAGCGGGAAGGTACCCCAAAATAACTAAAATGATTTTTAAACACACGAATAGCTGTTGCGGTTTTAGTATCTCTTACTGGGGTTATATTAATAAATTTCGTAAATGCATCTATGATTATTAATAAATACATGTTGCCTCTTCGCGACCGAACAAACGGCCCTAAGTGATCCGCGTGTATCGTATG
Organism: Euphydryas editha; assembly: GCA_036937285.1. Lineage (NCBI taxonomy): Eukaryota > Metazoa > Arthropoda > Insecta > Lepidoptera > Nymphalidae > Euphydryas > Euphydryas editha. The sequence goes on from JAUPFZ010000010.1 coordinate 17,723,248, forward strand.
GAAAGGGACATCTGGTTTTGGAATCGGATGCAGTAATCCCTCTTTAGGCCCACCAGGCGTTTTGTGGAATGCACATTCTAGACAAGCAGATACGTACTTTTTTGTGAAACGTCGCATTTTTGGAAACCAAAACGAGCTTTTTAATCTGTTTAATGTTTTGTCAAATCCAAAATGACCTACATCATCATGATTCATTCTCAGCAACTGCCATCTAACTGCTTTAGGGACTACCCAACGTAATTCACCATCAACCAGCCTGTACACATGGTTGCCCTTTAATTGATAGTTTTTATGTACGTCGATAATATTTAATGTATTCTTATCTGATAAAATCTCTCTTATATTTTTAATCTCATCGTCATCACTTTGAACAGTCGCTATCCAGTCTTGAAGGTCTAAAGTAAGCACATCAAGTATATGTGCTTCATTTTCGATAGAAGGTTCACCAACAGGAGCACGGCTAAGTGCATCAACGTGTGTCATTTTAACACCAGCCCGATATTCTATCTCGCAATCGTATTCTTGCAACTGAACCCACCAACGCCCTATTCTAGGAACTAAATCCCTCTTAGTCATTGTCGTTCGTAACGCATTACAATCGGTGATTATTTTAAACCTCAGTCCTAATAAATAAACTCGAAATCTACTAAGAGACGCAACTACGGCCAAAGTTTCTAAGTCGAAAGAATGCAATTTCTGTTCATCAGATGTTGTCTTACGACTGTAGTATGCTACGGGTCTCATAAGTCCATCAGAATGACGTTGCATAAGAATACCTGCAATGCCGTACTTAGATGCGTCCGTATGCAACTCCGTTTCTAATTTCGCATCATATAACGCAAGTACAGGTCTTTCTGTCAATTTAATCTTCAAGGTCTCGAAGGCTTTGGAATGTTCATTAGTCCATTTCCAAGTGACCTGCTTTTTCAAGAGGTCTGTCAATGGTCGTGCAATAAGGGAAAAGTCCTTAACGAACCGTCTGAAAAAGCTACATAATCCAATGAATCGTCTAACATCGTGAACGTTTTTAGGGACTGGAAAATTAGATACGGCTGTAACCTTTCGAGAACCTGGTCGTATACCTGACCCGCTAACATCGAAACCCAGGAATTCAATATTTTTATAAAAAAAGAAACATTTTTGCAGTTTAAGAGTTAAATTTGCCTCACGCAAAATGCTTAAAACCTCAGATAACCTCTTCAAGCCTTCTTCAAAAGTTCGCGCTGGTATTAGTATGTCATCCATAAACACTAGGGTATAGTCTATTTTTGATAAAATTTTATTCATAGTTCTCTGAAAAACCGAAGGTGCGTTCGCTAAACCAAAAGGCATTCTTTTGAACTGATATTGGCCGTCAGGTGTGACGAAAGCAGTTTTATCTTGGGAATTAGCTCCCATAGGAATTTGATAGTATCCAGATGCCAAGTCAAGGCTAATAAACAGAGAGTGACCAGCTAAGCGGTCTAGTTGGTCATCTATCAATGGTAGAGGAAAATGCTCTTTTTTCGTTTTATTGTTTAAAGAGCGGTAATCGATACAAAGACGCTTATCCCCGGTCTTCTTCTTAACGAGAAGAACTGGACTAGCGTAAGCGGATTTAGATTCACAAATAATGTCAGCTTCTAGCATTTCCTTTACCATCGACTTAACGAGTTCCCTTTCCGGGTAAGACAACCTGTATGGTCTATAAACTACCGGTTTCGTATCGTTTAGTTCTATTTCCATTTTATCAACATTCGTATAACCTAAATCCATCATGTTGTGTGAAAAGCAGTCGCAAAATATGTGAAGCAATTCTTTCAATTTCTTAATCTCATCATCAGATAAATCTTTATCATAATTCATTAGATTAATAGTTTCGGGATCAGTGAAATCTAATATATTAACATCAATACTCCTATCAAAATACAACGCACGCGTCATTAATAATCCCTTTTCCAGTCTTATGTTGTTGTTTGATAAATTTTGTATTAGTAGTGCACCTATGCCGTTAGCAATACTATACTCTCCCGGCATTAAATAATATTCTCCACCAGAAAGACCACGTAGTGAACCCCTAATGTATACGGTGCCAGTCTCTCTATCAGTACCACTGCTTATTTTAATTAATGATGTTTCACGTGGTGGAATCACTACGTCGTTAGAGAGTATAAGACGCAGCTTCGACGATGAAACTCGGCTGAATATTAATGCATCATTGGTCTTAGTTATATTTATGCCTGGTTTCTCTGTGAAGCTATGACCAACCAAGGCAGCATACTTCATTACACTGTCCTCAACAATATAGGCTTCAATTGTCTCTATAATATTTTGTATTTGAATTTTTACCATAGTTTTACCTAAAGGTAGTATCACGTTGTTGCCTATGCCGCGCATCGTTGGTAACGATCCAGTTGTCCATTTAATGCCTAATCTTTTAGCCTCACTGTATCTAATCAATGTGCATTGACTACCTAAATCTACATATCCTTGCAAAAGCTGGTCATTTAATTTAATATTAATTAAATATTTATCATTATTTGTATTACTTATTGAATTTAATGTCATAACCGATTTATCCTTGTCAGTATCTGATTTAGATTTGTGATCAGTTAAAAATTTTGGACAATTAGTACTTAAATGACCTAGTTTATTACATATATTACATTTCAAAATTTTTTTTGTGCATTTAAAGCTGTAGTGACCAGTCTCGTTACAATTAAAACAAATTACCGGCTTGATAAATTCATTTGTTCTTGTCTGTTTAGTATTTGTTTGGTTTAAATTTAATCTTTTATCAGAACTTACTCTATTTCTACTATCTGATTCTCGTGACTGTTTAATCGACTGAAAATATTTTAATACTTGTTCTGGTTCCTCACATTTTGAGGCCTTCGCTCCTAGTCTTAAGCTTCGATCTTCTACACCATATAATATGCAATCTACTGCTCTTTTACCCTTAATTTCACATCGATTTAGCAAATTAATTTTCTCATAATAATATAATTCTAATGAATCATTGTATTTCGCCCTTTTTGATAACATTTCAGTCAACAGTTCCGCGTAATCATCACTGGATGGAAAAGATTCTATGAGTTTTATTTTCCACTCAGACCACGAAAACGACATCGATGGCAGAGTTTGATACCATGTCCTAGCGACACCACTAAGTTTCGGTAGTGCATAATGAATTATCTGATCTTCACCCCATTTGTATAGTCGAGCACATTCTTCGACTTTACTAAGCCACGTGTTTATGGTTTGGCCTTTGGTCATGGGATCAAACTCTGGTATAACGTTGCCTAACATAGGAAATTTATTTCCTTCTGAACGATTATCAATTACAGACTTAATCAATTGGTTTAATAATAATTGGGTACTATCGTCGTTAAGATTGGAACGACTCACGCGTTTTGTTTCTGGTGTCGCTCTCGATCTGCGATGACAGCTTGAATGGTGCCTTGATCTAGATCGGCTCCTCGACCCGCGGCGGCGTCTCGACTCACGACGGCGTCTAGACCCGCGGCGGCGTCTCGACCTTCGGCGACGTGTCGAACCAGCGCCGTGTCTTGACTCGGGGCTTCGACTCCGATAAGACGTCCTAGCATCTTCTTCGCTTGACATACTTTGAGAAACGATACTACGACTTTTCGTTCTTTTTCGTTTTCGCCCTCGTTTATGCACGTTCGAAGCTTCAGAATGAATATCACGATCTTTTCTCCTATTATGCGATATATCGTTTATCTTGCGATAACGTTCTCGTTTTTCTTTATGGCGTAAATGTTCACTTTCATTGTCCATAATGATTACTTCTCTTAGGTCAGAATGCGCTCGGCGTAGAAATAACGTGTGGATTGGTTTTGTCCCAATTCTGAACTGTAAAATCAATTCAGTTTACCATAAAAATAAACTTGGATCACAAAATATTCACTGTTTTATTTCACTGTTTTATTAGTTTCTATTCACATTTTCTCTTAGACTGACATTGCAAAAAAAAATTAACAAACATTAACATAGATAAGTTATTATTCTTACATTTTTAATCTATCTTCCTGACATCATTCGCTTTTCAACATTGATACTTATAAATAATCGATACTAACAATTATTCTAATTTTAACATTGATATTCTTGCTCGATTATAACAATATTAATACTTAATTCTAATAATTAAATAATACTTGATTCTAACAGCCTCTTATTTCAATCTAGCCTACCAACATCATTCGCTTTCAACATTGATACAAATAAATAATCGATACTAACAATTATTCTAGTCTTAACATTGATATTATTACTCGATTATAACAATATTAATACTTAATTCTAACATGTGAGAATAATTAATATCAGTAATTTAACAATTTAAAATTCCGAAATCCGAATTCTAATCCAATACACAATTCGATATTACGAGTAAACGGTATGGTCAAAATGAATTTCGGGTAATATTTGAGCTAATTTAACATCACTTTCGGGAGGAAATGAAACCAGGGATGGACTATTGGCGATAATGTGTTGAAATCGAGGTAAGATTCTGGAAAATTTACTATGTAGTCGTGCTGCGTATATATTTACTTCTTAGTATGTCTATTATTTTATTTTTTTTAATTTTATTATTGTACTGATTGTCCCGTGTCCGCGCCGCCGAGCTCGGTCCGCCGGGCGGTGCCGCGGAGGTGCGGGTCGCGGGAGGGGCCTGCTCACGCGTCGCTTCGAGTTCGAGAACTCTGCCATTTTCGTCCAGCCGCCGACCGGATCAGACACGGCCGTGTCCGATACGCATCGCCAGCGCACCGCCAATTGTAACATTTAAATTTTTATAACCAGTAAACCTATTGAACAGTCTTTCATCTTTATTTTAAATATCCCGTTAGCTTGGAAACATCATCCCGCGTGATTTCGTACCTGTTAAATTTATACTTATGAGATAGATTAAGATTATCATTAATCGTCTCTAATGTATAACATAATAATAATTATGCTGTCAATCGTAAATAACATACTTTGAATTATACTAGTAGCTACAAATATAGGCAGGTCCAAACAAACATATACAAAACCGATATTTATACTTACATAAATAAGTCGATAAGATTTATCGATTGATTTAACCTTAGCATCTAATGAAACAAATTTAAAAATTATTTTTGATAAAAAAGCTACTATATAGTCGAGGACGTTGAGAATAGAAAGTCGATGTGAGTGAAGTAACGAAAATAATCTAGTTTATAGCCAAAACATAAATTGATACAAAATACTATATCTAGGGTTTAAGTCATATGTCAAGCTGGTCAATACATTAGGAAATGGTTGCAAAAATGTACCTGTATGCAACGTATACCCACGCGGAAGGTTAAACTTGCTACATTTGGCGAGTTCCCAGATCTTTAAGTAACTGCCCTCTGGTTTCCGTTTACCATTAGAACTATACAGTCAGCATAATTTTACGTAACTGAAAATGCACTTTATATTTCATACTAGCTGTGCCACGCGGTTTCATCCGTGTTAATTTGAGGAAAAAACGTAGGCACCTCGTTGGTTGAGTGGTCGCAATCGCTACTGCCGAGAAAGGGATCTCGGATTCGATTCCTGGACGGGTCAACGTATTATTATAATGTCAGTAAATAGCACGGAGACTGGAATGTTGCCCGGCTTATGGCAATAGGCTTGCCCAATATTACATGCGACTCATAACTGGTGAAAAGTGGGTATTACATTTAGTATGTGCCTACCCCTTCGGGCAATAAAAAGCTTGATGTCATGTTTACTTTAAAAATGGAACTATAGTCAAAAATGTCTCGGGAAGAGGAATAATAGACGCAACGGAAGCTCTCAAAAAAGATTATTTTTTCCCGTTTTTGTGACGTTTCTTATTATTGCTCAGCCGTTTATCGTAGCGTGATGTTATATAGCCTTCCTCAGTAAATGAACTATCCAACACAAAAATATTTTTTTTTATTCGAACCAGTAGTTCCTCAGATTAGTGCGTTCATACAAACAAACTCTTCAGCTTTATAACATTAGTATAGATTAGTAGGTATAGAATAGTATAGATGTTACAAGTACAGTAAATTATTTTGAAAGTTTTTAAAATTGATTAAATAATAAATTTGACTTCATTTTCAAAATATTATTATCAGTCAACCATCTTAAATATTACTTCGCTTTCTATGTGTGTATATTAGTTTTACACATTTGCTGCATAGCGATATGTCTGTATGTGTAGGTACTTGTAACTGTAACTTTGATTTCTGTGACAGTGACAAGTAGGGATGGGCGTTTCGGTTGCTCTGGCGCAATGATGTAACCTATCACCGTTATTTTTCTAAAACCTGTTACTACAATAGGTTGTTTTTGCCATAGGTTTCTAATAGCTATGTTATAATTGGTACTCGCTACTTGTTTCAAAACATTATATGGTTTATATAGTATTTGTATTTAATAACTATCATTTATGATATTGCATCATTCTTCATTACTGAGTAGGTAGGTACTTGATTTTAATAAAAGCTATGTAATCGGACAATAGATATCTTAACTGAAATATATATATATATATATATATATATATATATATATATATATATATATATATATATATATACAGGGTTAATTCTAAAACACCAGCAACCTCGCAGGACAAGATAGCTAACATTATGTACAACAACATTTGTTCTACCACTTTTGTTAATTTGTTAGATTTTATTTTCATACAAAAATAAATATTAATTTAATTTTACGCGAATGCAATAAACTCTACGCGCGTCCCAAAGATTAGGTAAATAACGACCACGTACTAATGTGAGGGGAAAGGTAGGAACGGGGCGGCGCTAGCGCCTTTGAACTTGACCTATTTAGCCAGCCGCGGCAGTCGGCGGCGGGCGACTTTGATGCGCGCGCGTCATATGATTTTGTGTGCTACTCGTATTTATTTTATTCGTATCGATCGATGTATTGTACCTGTACTAAAGTTATTTTATAACCATGGTACCGCCGCTATTCTAATGTCGAATACACGGAAATGGTGAGGATACTGGCTAAGTGTGATGACAATGTGTCGGAAGCCTGTCGGCAATATGCAGCTAGATATTCGAACTTACCTACACCGAGCCGTGAGACAATGTCAACTCACCGAATCTGACAAACTAGCACGAGTAAATTTTTGTAACTGGTTCGGTTAACTAAAATAATTTGTGCGTTCAATCAAATTAAAACTAATTCGGAAGTGTTAGCACGTGTTAGTGAACAGCTGATTTTTAGGTGTTGTATGTGTGTTGGTTGTGATGGTGACTATTTTGAACGCTATCTGCGCGATACGCACCGACATGCGCGTTACTTTAACCTTAGAGGTAATATTTCGTTTGTAAATATTATTTTATTGTCAATTATTTTTAATTTTTTAATTATTGTAAATACGCTGATTTCACTTTTGAAATACTTATGCCCGCCTGTATTTAACAATAAAAAGTGAATAATACCTAGCTACCAATATTTGATATTAAATTGGTTTAATTAGACTTTAGTAAACGTTAAAGAATAATTACCTACGTTAATAATTTTCACATATTTTTTTATGTTCAGAATTCAGATACCTAATCTACATACCTACATTTTTATAGTATTGGCGGGCATACGGACAGTCGAAGCCTTTTGATGACTAGGTACCGGATGGCTACCGCACAACTGGTTGAGCTGTAACCTCTGGAGGTTATGCAGATGTGTTGCCCTCCTATACATACGATTTATTTGTTTTTTATCGTTTAAAATAGCCAGTTCTAAGCCTGGTAAAGTATGAAGGGATTGTGGACTCAGTTTACGTATTGCAGGGACATGACAAAACAGAAATTTGATTATTCACTTAAGTCACTGCGATATACATACTATGATACTGCCCACAAATCCACCAAGCAATTTATATTAATTTTATTAACTAGAATTATCGGGCAGAGAAAGTGTTATTACTATTATTATGCAAGCGCGCCCGAGCGTCGCGTCATCCTTTCGATAATGAATGAAACATAGACTCTAAATTTCAGAGCAGTACAATAAAAGCTTAAAAAATCATTTTTAATTAATGTATTGAGTTATGTCAAAAGTCGTAGAACAAATATTGTTGTACATAATGTTAGCTATCTTGTCCTGCGAGGTTGCTGGTGTTTTAGAATTAACCCTGTATATATATATATATATATTTATTTTTTATTTACGTTTAAAAAAAACAACTGTCGAACAAGAAAGCAAACCCTTTTTACCCGACTGCGATAGAAGGAGGGTTATGTTAATCGAGTGTATGTATGTATGTATGTATGTATGTATGTATGTCCATTTCTTTGGCACGCCCTACAGCCCAAACGGCTGGACGGTTTTTGACATATGACGTGTCGTTGGATTTGTCTAAATTGTAGTAGTGACATAGGCTATATAAATTTTCAAAATGGCGCCCGCAAATGGCGGAATGAGGGGGGGGGGGTTGAATTTTTTTTCTTACTGTAGCAATATGGACATCAAATGAAAGCTAGTAAATTGTTTTATTCTTTTTAGTTTAAAATAAGAGTATTTTACGCAGTCGGTTTTTTGATTTTTTTAATTAAGCATACTTGTTAAACTAAACTATTCACTGAACTGAACTAAACCGAAGTGAGATCTTCAGTCAACAATCTTCTTCTGCTGGACAGAATCACTCCAATGCGAGTTGGCGGATAATTTCCCTACTAAGAGTAACTAACGATCACTAACAGATGATTATGATAAAAATCGAAACCTACGGCACACATGTTTTCTAAAGTATGGTGGTGAGACCCACAAGTACAAATACCCATATAAGAAACAAATATGCCTATAAATATAACCGTTCCAAACAGGAATACACCAGAAACATCGTCAAATTAGTACACTCAATCAAATATAAATTTGATCTGTTAGTATATTTTTATTTTAGTAAATTATATTTGCAAGGTTTATAATTTTCAAGTAAACTTCGCAATCTTGTTAAACTCAAAACTTTACCTGAGTTAAATTTCGCCTTCCACTTCAGTGAATTCTAATCAGAACATGAAGTTTTTAAGTTATAGATTTTCTTTTTGCTATCCTCCTCGTTCTAGTTATTGGCGCTTATTTTTATGTACATATTTACAGTTATATTTATATAAACAAATTTATAATAAATATCAAAGCAAAAAAAAAAAAACGTTATTGAAGTAGGTAAGATAGTACTTTTGAATCGAAATTTTACAACTATATAATTATATAAGGTGAAACATTATAATACAATTATCAAATTTGAGATGTGATTCCATTTTTAAAGATTTTTAATTTTTTTTTTGTTAAACCTATATAATTTTTGGTTAAGTTTAAAATTTAAGTAATCACCGTATAAATAAATTACATTTGTCATATTGCTGAAATATTGCCATATAATATCTTTGTAATTATTTCTATTTAAATCTTTGGTTTATAATTATTTAATTAACCACGTTTACTTGTATTTCTTTGCTGTATGCGCCTTATCTTTCTATATATTAAAGAACTTCATTTTTTATTTCTATTTGCTCCTAACTCTAGATAGCGTTGTATAGCGTAGCTAGGTTTATATTATAAGAGTGTTTATGTGATTTAAAACTAAGCCCATAACACTCGTAGTGAAAATACAATATAAAACTTACCGTGTAATTACATTCGGCCGAACGTGTATATATCTCACTTAAATACATACATACGTACTGACATACAAATTAGTCTGGTCAATTTAAACAAAAAATAGTGGTCAAATAACAAATGTCTATAAATAAATGTCTTTACTTACCGGACTAAAATAATATTATAGACTTTTAAAATCATTATGCTGTACAGTTGTCAGGTAGGTATAGTTGATGGAAAGCTACCGCCGATTTTGAAAGAAGATCATGCCGAGAGCACTTAAAAAGAATTCAACAGTTCGTCTTTCAAAAATTACATATAAATCACTTACAGAATTACTTTAGTCATAATAAAATTATATCCAGCATTATTACACGCTATCTTTATCGTTTACAATTAATTGTCTTGTATGATATAATACTTTGGCTTACTGCAGTTGTAAGCGTGTTAGTAGGATATATTATATATACAAAACACCTTGTCCCAAAAAGGATACATGATTCAGTTGCTGTGCCCACTGAAAAAAACCCGTTGTCAAACGTTTATTATTACTTCTCGGAAATATTTATAACTGTTTTACTCTAATTAATAAATATTATTGAGATTAGACATAGTATTGTTGCAGATATATTATGATTAACTTATTTATACAGTTTATTTAAAAATAAATGTTTTTAAAATAAAAAATAAAAAAAATAAACAAGCATTATTCGGTATTATAATTTATTTCAAATAAATTGTTTTTTGGTTCGAGTCAAGGAAATGATCAAGGCCTGATTTATTTATTTTTTCTATTATCAAAACAAAGGGGTAGAGTCGGAAAAGGAAGTTTAAATGGTTCCGATGGCCAATAAAAAATGTATTTCAATATGGGTAGTATACCTAATAGGTATGTATAAAATATATTAGGTCGGGGAAAAAGTTTCTTCGTAATTTATATATAAATTCAAGACTTTTTTTTTCAAAGTTTAATGATAACTGGCTGCCATTTTGTAGATACTGACATATTCTCATACCTGTAGAAATTTTGGTTTTTTTTTTATAAAAAAAAAATGTGATAAGTAGTTTAGAATATTCTATTTTTATGTTAACCTAACACTACCCAAATAATCCTGAAGAAACCGAAACAGGTGAAAATCTGAAGGTGCAAGGTCAGGACTATAATTATAGTAAATGCATTAACATTTCTCAATCAAGCTTTGATTTTTGATTGAAGCTCAATTTTTGATTTGTGGCCAAAGATGTCTTCTTATTACTTGTCAAGGAATGCCTAATTTGAAATTATTTAAAAAAAAAAAATATTAAAATAAACGATAAATATACAGCCATGTTCCTGAAAGAAAGAAATAAAACATGTACATATTCGCCAAATCTGTAGTAGACTAGTGTGGCAGATTTATTATATATATTCGCGGTTTCAGCCGTGTGAAGCCGGATACTTGACAGATTGGTTGGCATAACTGATAATGTCATAATCCTATAACGGTTAACGTGAAATTTAACATTCTGTTCCCATCTGAAATAAAATAACTTTTCAAGGCGTGTGTAGAGGATATTTTCTGAAAAAAAAAAAGTAACAAAATTCACTCCTTATTTCTTTACACGTATGAAAAAAATTAACTTATGATTATACCGCTCGATTTTTCTTGAGACATCTATTCAAAAATGGGTTTGCGTTGACTCAAGGGCAGTCTTGCTTAAATTATTATACTTTGTAATTTTACTTTGTTAAATATACTGCGAAACTACATCAAAGTTTTGAAGGTAAAAATGGCGTCAATAATGCCAGATCACAACTGTAACCCATACTGACACTTAGAGATAGTACACTGCTGGCGGAGCCTTAGGTCTCGATCACGAGATCAAAAAGTTTCTTAGTTTGACACATGCATAAGTGGGTGATGATATACTTAAAAATAGGTTTGCGTTAGTTTAAGGGGAGGCTTATAAGATTTTAGGGTGTAAATTATAATTCTTCTAGTGGAATACTATGTACGCTTGAGACCTGGCAAAGACATTAAATTAATTAATATTATACTCACGTCATTCTGATATAAGTATAAGTCACTGAAATGGATATAAGTTAATAATTAAACCAACATCTAGCGAATATTTATCATGTTTAGGATAAATATAAATATGCTATTCTTAATTTTTGTTTATTTTGTTTACAAATATAGTTGATTATTAACAAATAACCTTACGTAAACAACAACAAATATATTAATAATTTCCTAGAAAAAAAAGAAATGATCATTTATTACATATAAGCTTTCTAATTATTTTGTAATAAATGTGCACTTTACGAAATGTTCATAAATGTTTTCACATAGACACACAAAAAAAAAACAAATAAAAGAAAATGTACTGCGACAAAATTACTTCTTGGTTTTATTTCTGTGCAATAACCTCTAAAGTTCGAATTTGAAATTTTACCAAGCTTAGAGCGAGTGTAATTTGTGAATCGTGCGATGAGTGGGCGATGCCTAAATTCAGGTTCAAATTCGTTGTTAAATTAATATTTGTATATATATTTGGAAAATATTCTTTTGAATATATTTACGCACTTAATACTCTATGAATGTAAATATGTATATTATGCGAAAGAAAATAGAACTATATTACGAAAATATCTGATTTTTTATTTATTAATAAAAATAATAACGAAAACAGATATTTACGTCGATTGGTTAGTGTCGAGTACTTATTGTTTTCAAAATTTTATTTTTAACTTTACACTAAATCCTTAAGTTGAAACTGAAAAAAATAACCTGATTATATTTCACATTATAATTGAGTCATATAGTATCAAAAACGGCAGTCCATTTTTTCTTAACCCCATTTTATATTAATTAAGATGGAAGAGCTGATTATAAAGGACATATTGGCATAGATAACTTTTTTTGAGAAAAATGTGGAGACTGCCGTTTCTGATAACTATATGACTCAATATAATAAGGATACATTACACATTATTTATCCGTATGAATGTAATAATTATAAATTTCTAGCAAGCTGACAATAATATAAACGGCGGAATATCAATAATTTCCAATAATCGAATTAATTTATTGATTATTCAAGGGAACAAGTTCGCTTCTGCTTAATCAAAATTACTTTGTTATCTTACTGTGTAAAATGTACCTTGTTTTAAATTACTTTGTACTTTTATTGTGTAAAATATACTACACTACTACCAACTTCTAAATATGGAACTGCCAGGCCAAGGGCTCTACTTCTCCTCTTCTATCATAAAATAATGAACGTTATCCTGCATATTGCATTCACCACGGATCCGAGATCAAATCGTAAAATTAAATAACTCTATTATGTCATTAGTCCATTAAAATATGGTGTGTCACTCTGTCCTTAGTATAGGATCAAGAAACGCAATATGACTCATTGCTGGTAAAATATACACAATATCACAGCACAGGAACGATTTTTTTACGCTACAAAATATTTTACGAGAATTTATCGCCGGTAGATGTGACGCTATAAATAACTTTTAATAATCACATCTAAAAGTTTTATTGCTTAAATTAGTTATTATGATATTATTATTAATAATTAAAACGTACTTTAACTTGATATTTAAAAATCCTCATCCTTCATTGAGCTCAAGCTACTTCTTTCTAACAAACTTCAAAAAAGTAGGAGGTTTTCAAATCGTATGTTATTTTTTGTATGTTTGTTACGCGATTACTCCGTCAATTATGAATCGATTTCGATGATCTTTTTTTTTTTAATTGGTAGGTCATATTTTAGAGGTGGTCCAATAGAAATTTTATCGAAATCAATGTTGTGTTTTTTTTTGTATGTTTGTTACGCGATTACTCCGTCAATTATGAATCGATTTTGATTACACTTTTATCAAACGGTGGGTCATACTTTAGAGGTGGTTTCATAGAAATTTTATCGGAATCTATTAAGCGCTTTTAAGGAAAATCTACAAAAACAATTATTAAGTAAAAAAAAATCAATAGGTAGAAACAAACAAGAAAATTTAATGAAATTTAATTATATTACTAATAAAATAATAATAATAAATAAATAAATATAAGAAATATCAAATAAATAAAATTTATTTTTAGGAATTAGTCATTGATCTAAAAACTCTCGATAATTTCGTTGATCATCCTTTAATGCTCTTTATTTTGAAGTACCTAATTAAAATTTTATTTTCTACTTTTTGTTCAAGTTTGTACATGTAGTAGGTATATCTTGAACTCGATTTTTGGTTTTTTACTGAAAAATAATTGTATTTCCGCACCTTCTCATCACCATGGATTTTTTTAAGGATTACCCTATCAACGATGACGGAAGTTCTTAATGCACAGATGAGTAAATTTCAACATGGGTTTCATAAAAATTCTTCTCCTGTAACCACCACTTCACTAGCAGCAGATTTTAGTGCGCTTATGATTTTTGTCAGTATTTTTAATTCGCTACTAATACAGCTGTATCGTGTACGCACGTACCTATTCGATCTGTAAAAATTTAAAAACTTCCGTCTCCATGGAGTCCACTGGAGATCAATAAATTACATGAAAAAAAGAATCCTGCTAAAACAAAATTTAGGATAAATTCAAGTTAAAGAACTAAGCAAAACTGTGAGGGTTTCGGAATCACTGCATTAAGTTGTGTAGAGATAAAAACGGTGTTAGATCTATAAATTCGTCTTAGAAAAAGGTGGAAGTGATTTTCTTAAATAACTAAGAGTTAAAACCTCGTCAAACTCACAAAACTTAGGTAATCCATTAAATCTGCATTTTTCCTCTTTCGTTGCCATCAACAGTGCAACTAAATTTAATACAAAAAATCAGCTTCTTACTTTGCCAACTCCTGATACTCTTAACATATCTCCAGAGGTAATTGAATAGTTTCATGGTTAGGTACTTGGAAGGTCACCGGCAGCGAGTCAGAGTGATTCCTTTTCGATTTAGACTATGGTCAGTGCTGGCGAAACCGCACCGCAAGTTGGCGTATTGTCTTCTCTTTTGTTATCCATCTTCATCAATTCTATCAGTCTGTAAAATAACATTTATTTTCAATAAGTTCTTTTAATATATCGATCAGGTCATGTAATTATATGCTTTTGTTACTTTTATTCACATTATAACGATTCTTTAACAACATTTGCATAAATATGCATGCAAAATAACAATCACGAAAACCAATTTTGATGCAACTTAGCAATAAATTTCACACTTAGCCCTTGACTATAATGATACGCAAAAAACTTTGAAATTAAGTAAAATAATTCAAATAAATCTTTTACGGCAATCGTTTTCAGATATCAAACACACATAGATGTAATCGCTAGAAATGTTTAGGAAACGTAAGCTTTAGGCTTGGGCATATCACAGACAACAGATCTAGTCTACATAATTCGATTGTCTGGTGAGAGGTTGAAACCGTGTCACAGGAACATTATTGAAACGAAGAGACAATACGGCTGTATGTATAATATACATATACATTATATATATATATATATATATATATATATATATATATATATATATATATATATATATGCGTACGCGTGTTGACGCTTCGAATCCTTTATTACACGAACTCGCTATCACTATAGCTTAATAGGCAAACCATCCTGACACTAATCGTAATTTAACACGAATAAAACTGCAAGAGATCTCTAGTTAATAAATACGAGTAGTCTATCACAAAAATAAATTAAATCAAACGTCTGGACAATGACCCAGAGTAGGCGTATTAGTCAGATAAAATAATTGGTAAAAATACAAATATCGATTTTTAATAGTACCTTACATACTATAGTATGAATATGCGTCTGCTCCTTTGTATAGCTATAAATAGCGTTAAAATCTATACGCATAGTAAATATTTAATTAATCTAACTAATATAGATTGTATATCATATACAGACAAAAAATACAATAAATCTCTATCAAATTGTTAATCATATTATTTCATTCCGTATAGATCATACGTCTTACGTACAAATGACACAGTCTAATCTATTTACGCAAGACATTAAAAATGGTGACAAATTTTTGTTAGTCAACTCATTTTAATTTACTTTGCATCAATCTCGTTTTAATTAATTTAATTTGAAAAAGCACTTCTGATGATTCAAGAACTACGTTATGGTAGAATTACGATGATATCACTCTGTCTTGTCCTATAGTGAACTTGAAATATAAAATAGTGAATCAAAAAATACAAGAAATAATGATACTGTGTACCATAGAAAGGAAAACTAAGACTGCATAATGAATAGTTATTTACATCCAAAAAAAATTCATACTTTGTAAAACGTTTGTAAGTGCCTATGGAATGAAAAGTTAAGAAAATTGCGCAAAATATTAAAAAAAAAAAAAACAGAAAACTTAATAACTATTTATTTAAACTTCATGTTTAACACTTCGCGTGTCTCGCGTTTGATAGTTTGCTCGTTTTTTTTTTTTTTTTTTTTTAATCTTACTTATTACTTAAGATTAGAATATGTATTTTTTTTGTAATTTAAAGCATTTTAAGCACTGATGTGAACCTGCTATGATATTATTTAAATTTCAACTTGAAATATGATATAACCCGCAATTCTTCTTATTTGGAAGATTAATTGATATTTTAGTTTATAGATATTTTAGTCGTTTTTTGCCTCCATCTTATGAGTTAAAGCGTGATATTTCTTATATGTAAACGATAAAATTAATCATCCCTTTTATTTCATACTCAGGTATCTCGTGGGCTTCAAAAATCTCCTGCGCAGTATAGAATGTAAAGGGATAGCATCCGTACTTGGTATTAATTATTTTGCACGAGGCTATCTTCAACCAAGAGATCATATAAGGTAAGATTTACTAAATAAATATAATAAATAATAAACACTTTACACTCGACGGCTCCCAGTAGAATGTGATCCATCATCCATCCTATGTCGGGATCCAGAAACACGGACAACACAATCAGGACATCCAGAGCAAAACAAACATCTATATGTCCTACAGTTCCTATACATTTGTCATGTTCGGGCATCGAACCCGCAACCGCTAGTATATGAGCCAATTGGTTTAACCAGTGCGTCAACGCGTTGTAATATAATCATCAATAACAGATATATTTATTTTCTTTAATTGTAAAATAAGTATGTGTCATCGCAGATAAGCGCACTGAGTTTAAAGAAATCTTAGTATAAATAAAATATTCATGATACGATTGATGATACCATTGAAATTTATTATCTCCTACGTAATTGGTACAGTAAGAATAATCGAGAAAAAATAAATATTCAGAGATCAATGTATCGTTCAAACACTCCATGATTTCTGTTGAAATGAAGCTCAAAATCTTTATTAAGTTTCTTTAGCATACAAAATAAAATATGTAATCATAATATTACAAACATGAAATTTTGTGATGATAAATGTATGTGGATGTTTCTCTCATGCAAATAAAATTCTTAAAACTATTTTGATAAAACATTACAGTAATACACTTGAACGTATAAAATAAAATGAAGAAAGATTTAAAAAGATTCCAAAACAGGTCTTGTTATACTTTGTAGAAGGTTGTTACAGAATGATCAGTTAAGAAAATTAAAAAAACTTCAAGTGTTTGACAGTTCGCTCATTTTTTTTTATCCAATTAGAATTGAATATATCATAGCTACAAAGGGATATTGTCTTTCGGCTTGGTTTGTCTTAAATAATATTTAATATATATTATTTAAATGCTCGTCGCGAAAATCTCTACAATTCGTAGTTTGCTTATTACTTACGTTTTGCTTGTGTCTCATCACACATTGTGTTGTATATGTAAAAGAGTGTAAGGAGATTTTTGGATAAAACTTGAATAAAAGGGATTCATTATTCTAGTTTCTGCTATTTTTTATTAAGGATAATGATAATAAATTAAAAATATTTTATACTGTGTGAAATGACAATACAAAAGTGAAGCCTACTTGAATAAACAAATTTTGATTTCGATTTTAGTTTAATCTTAATTCGCCACGACACTCCAATGTATATTGGCAGTTTAATCCATTTCTGGATTTTTTTTCGAAACATCCAAATTTTCAATCTCTACTTTCTTTCAATTCTCTCTTCGCTCGTTCTTCGATATATATATTTTTCGTCGAGGAGAGAATGAATGTTAAAGAAATTTTGTGTTATAATTATTATTTGTTGTTGCGTTCATCAATTATATATATTGTTAAGGCTAGCAGGGAAGTGGACATCAGGTGCTAATCAAAATACAAATTGTAAATTATGCGACGTTTCGATCCTTTATTGGACCTTCATCAGGCATCTTTACGTATAGTACCCAATTAGCATCCCCATGCTGTCATCTCCAACATGTGTGCTCATATGCTGTATTACGTCTAAGGATATGTACTAACGGACGTTAGTACATATCCTTAATTTAACTAATAATATTTGAACAATGTAATTCTATTATAACTAAAGAATAATGAGCTCAAAAATGGGTTGTACTACATATATAAGATTCCTGAAGAATGTTTTTTAAAAGAAATTAGAAAGTTAAATTCCATACAAAATTTATAACCAAAACAAAAAGTAAAATATATAATGATGCACATTTTGATATCCGGATATTAAATTTGTAATTGTCAATAGTAATACAGCATATGAGCACACATGTTGGAGATGACAGCATGGGGATGCTAATTGGATACTATACGTAAAGATGCCTGATGAAGGTCCAATAAAGGATCGAAACGTCGCATAATTTACCCCCCATTCCCTGCTAGCCTTAACAGCAGCGCTCAAATGTTGAAAACTTAAATTTTAAGTTCTATATTAAATTAGATTCATTGAAATTAATAACAATAAAAATGTATATACTTCTTCCATAAAGGTACTTTACAACTTAACTCTAGAAAACCTTGATTTAATTTTCAGATATTTGATCTGATGATGTTTATCATTAAAGGTACATAAGCCACATGGTGCTGGGTCGTGACCTCCTGGATAACACACTAAACCTTGTACCATCACTGATACCACTTCATGTTGACATCAAGGAAGACAGTCCGGAATACCAGGTCTTGGAGAAGAAGTAAGAGTTACGAAGAAATTATTATTTCTCAAACATAGATGTATATTAATATTAGACGTAGTATCTTAAGGAAATAGGCAAACATGAGTATGTTGATACACAATCAAAATCTGCTCAGTAGTACTCATTATAATTTAAAGAAATTTTTTTTTGTTAAAATCATTTTTTGCCTATTTCTTATTTTTTTTCTATTCCTTTTTTTAAATAATACCTTCATTCTTCATTCAATCTTAATCTACATATATTAATGTTATATTTGAAAAATCTGTAATTTTAAAATACAAAGATTCAACTTTGAGCAAGCCTTTGCGTTCGGAAGCATTTTTTTTAAATAAAGTTTATTAAACTACCACTGATATGAGCAGTACAATAAAAGTAGTGAGTTAAATCGATTAGTTATTTCATCTAGTTTTTTTTCTCCTTTTTTTAAAAATCATGTTTAATTTCTCTTGTTTATAAGGTTGGGGATTATATTAAAAAAATTATCTAAAGTATAAAAATAAATGCTAGTTTCATTGTGTTTTCTCTGTGTAAGAAGAAAAATATAATTCTACGTAAACGGCTAACCTAAACTACCACCACCACATAAGCCGCTGGATTTCCACTGCTGAACGTACGCTTCCCCCATCATCTCTGGGGGATGAGGGTTCCAATACTCGCCACGCTTGGCAGGCGTATTGGCGAGCGCAGTGTGTTGTGGCAGGATATAGTGACTCTGCTACCCATCACCTAAGCTGTTGGCACTAGGTATTATTCTTTGGTTATAGAACTTCAAAACGTAAGAGAAACATACGAGTACAATTATAGTCATTTGTAAAATAAAATAAAAATATATAATTAAATTGTTTAGTATTTTTTAAAAAGAATAAAAGTGTTTCAAAAGTGGCGTAAGAATTGCAGTCCACATACAACCAAGATAGTTCTCTAACTCATAAAAATATCACCAGTAGCTCCCCAATACAATAGCGAAGTGTAAAGCGCACGTAATCGCCCCAGATTTTCCTCACACGTGGAAACAGAACAAATAAATAAACACATTAATTCAACACACGGACTAATCTCTGTCTATAAATAATGAGATTGAATTCGTGAGCTGTAAGAAATGTAAACTTGAAAAGGAATCTTAAAT
The DNA here is from genome assembly GCA_036937285.1 of Euphydryas editha. Taxonomy (NCBI): domain Eukaryota; kingdom Metazoa; phylum Arthropoda; class Insecta; order Lepidoptera; family Nymphalidae; genus Euphydryas; species Euphydryas editha. Next base: position 17,743,061 of record JAUPFZ010000010.1, read on the forward strand.
AGTACGTTTTGTTCGATATACGCGGATTAAATAATATATAAATGTTTTTTTTATTTTATTTTTAACCGATTTCGGTAATTTCAATTATTGTCTCCTATTTTGTTGATTTTTCCAATTTTATCAATCTTAAACGTAATAATTTGAAGATTAATAGAACAGGACATTTTATGTACACATATATCTTTGGAACTAATTTTTTTTTCTTTTAGGCATTGTAACTAAACGTAAATATCATTATATTACATTATATTGTAACTAGTGGCCCGCCCCGGCTTCGCACGGGTATACAACTAAAATTTCAGACATGTGTCAAAATAATAAGTAATTTATATTAAAAGCACTAAGGAGTATTGATATCAACTTCGAAGCAAATAACTTTCAACACCCTTTCAACTCCGTTAGGGGATGAATTTTGATAAAATACGAAACACGTCTGCAATCAATTCTGTTAAAGAATATTTATGCAAAATTTGAAGTAGGTTGAACCAAGGAATAACTTTGTCCCATACAAACTTGGCCCCCCTTTTCACCTCCTTAGGGGTAGAATTTCGAAAAATCCATTCTTAGCTAATCTCTACTTGGCTAAAGGAATATCCCTACCAAATTTCAAGTCTCTTGTTATATATAGTATAGTTCCAGAGATATCGTGATGACATTAGCGTGATGAGATTAAGCGACAATTTAAAGTTCATTATAAAAAAAACGTATAAAGTAATAAAAAAAGTTCTTATATTTTATTTATTTATTTATTTATATATTTAACAATTTATGCACACTAGGATACAAATAGGAAAAAGCACTTATAAATAATGCTGGTACAAACGCACTACTTATCCCATGATGGAATCTCTTCCAGTAGTCCTGCCACAGGAAAATTGTAAAACAGTCGCAAAAATTTGCGTGTACAAACTAAACATATCTATACCTATAATAAATCTGTTAAAACCTCCGTTTTATTAATACACTATATGTCATCAAGAATAAATTTTACAAGCGCGATTTAATTTCAATCAGGGCCATCTCTTATAAGCTTTTTTTTTGTACGCGTATCACGTAAAAAGTACAAAACCAATGTAAAAAACTTTAATACATAAAAATTATACATAACTCACAGTAACATTTAGTTTTGTGTTTCATTGTAATTAAATTTAAAAATAAATATTTAAGAAAATAGAAATAGGTACACATGCAAAGCCATCTGGTCTAACGAATCTTAAAAACTCACAAAACTTATTTTTGAGTTATTATTTTGTTAAAGTTAAAAGTTTACTAAATATGTCGGATAGGAATAGAAACCGTTTTAATATTTTAGATAAACATCATTTCAATTAATATACTATTATTGATATAATATACTATTACATATTAAATACTGTATTTGTTTATATTATGGTGTACAATAAAGAATATTATTATTATTATATTATTATTATGTTAAATTAAATTAATTTATTATATTAATTTTAAAATATTTATTTAAATATAAAAACGATATTCTTCCATTATACGATAGATGGCGCAGAATACGAAATATAATTTTTTGAATCGCGCTGTCCAAAACTTCAGCCAAAAGAATGACCCTCGCCCGTATTTAAGAAAACGTTTTTCTTTTTTGCATTTAATACCTTAGGGTACTACAGTCTTGATTGTTTGTTTGGTGTTAAAATATTTGGTCGTTATGTGTATGTTGATTGTACAAAGTTGGATGGTTATAACTATTTAAGTTGTAATCTATATATATAAAGAAAGTCGTGTTAGTTACACCGCTTATAATTCGAGAACGAGTGGACCGATTTTTATGATTTTTGTGTTTTTGGATTTGTCTTCGTCGGGAATAATAGTTATTAAAATATGATATCCATCAATGAAAAAATAATTAATAAAAAAATCAGTTCAAATGTTTCATCCGTACTATCTTTACCTACATATAATAAATCTGTTAACGAGTCAGTTTTAAAATCTTAATCTTAATATATAAAAGCGAAAGGTCACCCATCACGATATCTCTGAAACTATAAGACCTAGAGACTTGAAATTTGGTAGGAATATTCCTTTTACCGAGGAGAGGTCAGCTAAGAACGGATTTTACGAAATGCTACCCCTATTGAGGCAAAAAAAAAGGGGGGGGGGCAAAGTTTGCATGGGACAACGTAGTTCCTTGGTCCAATCTACTTCAAATTTTGCATAAAATTTGAAGTAGATTAGAATTGCAGATTATCTGTGGGTAGTCACAGAAATAAGAAGCAATTTTAGTGTGCTCCTAAATTTTATTTATTTTATATAGTTTATTTACAATTTTTCGGCAAGATTATGTGTTAATTGTTTTTTAAACTCACCGTTACTCATTATCTTAATAAAATTTCCTATCAAATTATTATCAAGAATCACTTCTTTTTTACCTTATTATTTCACTATGGACACGCACAGCCTGGAAGCTCTGGGTAAGATGTTCGAAACACGTATGCAGGAATATGAAAGGAAACTACAGAAGGTAGCGGGGGGATCATCTGTGCATCCTGACATTACCACGTTGTCTCAAGATTTTAATGATTTCAAATCGATGATCTGGCAATTATTTAATAATATAAAATCACAATTAGAATCTCTCTCGCTGGGACTTGATAGACATGAGATGATAATGAGAAAAAAGGTCCTCCTCTTCCACGGCATTGAAGAAAAACAAAATGAAAAGCTACCTGAGGTAATACACCAGATAATAGCCGAACAATTAAAATTGACTGATATTTCAAAGAGTGATCTTCAAGTCTGTCATCGTCTTGGTGTCTCCGCGCAAGCCAAATCAAGACCTGTCTTAGTCAGGTTCTCGGCCCTTGATCCCAGGCAGGCAGTTTGGGATGCTAAGACATTACTCAAAGACACTGGTATCACCATTTCGGAGTTTTTAACCAAAACTAGACATCAGATTTTCCTATTGGCACGTAAACACTTCGGTATCAAAAATTGTTGGTCGGCTGAGGGAAGGATAGTCATTAACCTTCCTGACAAAACACGACGGAAAATCGAAACCATGGCTTCCCTTCAAGATATTATCTCAAAATTCCCAGTTAGCAGCGGCGATACTAATGTTTCTACTGTTCCTGTGCATGTAACTGTCTCTAAAAGTGCTAAAACAACTAGATCCAATCGACGTAAACAGTAAGCTTGTACGTAGTTTGTGTCGTCATAACTTGTACGTATTATCCGTCCGTCATGCGTCACGCTTGTTACTTCTATTTGTGTTATAAGGTCGGTATTTAAAATGATATACATATGTAGGTAATCTAAAATCCAAACAATGTTTAAGCTGATGATTAATATTTTACTATTTCATTTTTCATTTATACTTTGTTTTGGCGTTTATTTCTATGTGAGCTGTCGACATTTGACAGCTGTCAGTACGCTTGTTGCCATTGCTTGTTTTTAACATTTTAAAATACGTACTATTTATTTTTTAAATTTGTTCATCTTTGTTTTGAGTATATTTAATGCTGTAATTGTTCCTGGTTTATTTTAGTTATTCTGTTAATTTGTTTTATTTTATCCTCTCATGTATGAGTGGTGAGTTATTACATTACCGTTGTGCTTTAAATTGTAGTTAAGTATATATTTTTTATTTTTAGTTCTTATTGTATATTTATTACATTTCATTTTATGTGTTGTTAATTATATATTATTCTTCCTAATACGTTTTATATGGATACTAATTGTATATATGATCTTGACGACAGTTTTTTCTCATGTTCTTCATCCAACAGTTTTAAAAGTGTAAACAGTATATTTTCTTCGCCTTCTACATTATGTGATCAACTATCGTCTGTGTTCTGTGATTATCGCTCTTATCTTAATGTGGTGCACATTAATGCACAAAGTGTTCCCAGCCATTATTCAGATATTCTAGCATCCTTCAGTAGTGATTCTATTGATGCGATCTTAATTTCGGAATCATTCTTAAAACCATCGCTCTTATCTACGCAATTCGCAATACCAGGATATGTACTGATTCGCAATGACAGGGTTGGTAAGGGGGGCGGAGGGGTAGCTATCTATCTTCGTTCTGAAATTAAGTATACGGTCGTTGACACGTCTCCTTCAAATTATTCAAAATCAGCTGAACACCTAGCTATTGAATTATGTTTACACCATAGCAAACTTTTACTTATAGTATTTTATTGCCCGAATCTTAATATTGATTATTTTAATAGTTTTGATACTATCCTTAACAATTATCGTACCATTTACCAACATGTTATTATAATGGGTGATTTTAACACTTGCCTAATGAAAGATAACCTTCGTGCTCATAAACTATGCGCCTTACTATCATCTTACAATCTTCATCTCTTACCCACTGCTACGACTCATCATTTTCCTAGTTGTACCCCTTCTCTATTAGATTTAATGATTGTGTCTTCGATTAATAATGTTCCTGTTCATGGCCAACTTTCCGCCTCATTTTCCTATCATGATCTACTTTTCCTCTCCTATCGTGTGCGTCCCCCTAAACGTGTACCTCAATTAATTTTTCGACGTTGCTATAAGCATATTAACCAGGAGGCGCTGGAAAATGATGCTTCGAATATTGACTGGTCTGATGTATTGAGTAGCACCAATATCGACGAAAAAGTTGAAAGCTTTAATGCGAAGATTTTAGGCATTTATGATCATCATGCACCACTTAAGAGGATCAAAGTCAAGCATAATCCTGCTCCCTGGCTTTCCAATACTATCAAGGAACAAATGGCAGTTAGAGATCGCGCTAAAAGGAAATTCAAGCTTTGTCCTTCCGAAAGTAATCTCCAAAAATTCAAAACTCTTCGTAATCGATGCAACCGTCTGTGTCGTGCCGCCAAACGACAATATTTTCACTCTTCTCTCCAAAATAAAAGTACTGCAGATGTTTGGAAATTTCTTAAGTCCGTGGGTATTGGTAAATCACCCATCCTTTCGCCTAGCGATTTTGACTTAGACACTCTCAACAATTTCTTTTCCCGTTCTCCTACGAGACTGTGTTCTAACGACAAGAAGAGCACTCTAAAATATTTATTAGAATTACCAATACCCAATACTCCATTCTCCTTTACACCTATAACTGATTCAGACATTATAACTGCAGTCCTTTCAATTTCATCGCAGGCCGCTGGCTATGACAAGTTATGTTTGAAAATGATTACACTGATTCTTCCTTTCCTGTTACCGATTCTTAACCATATTTTTAACTACTCTGTTACCACAAGTTCCTTTCCGAAAGCCTGGAAACTAGCAAATGTTATTCCTTTGCCTAAAGTTACCAATCCTTCTTCTTTAGCTAATTTTCGACCCATTTCCATATTGCCAACTCTCTCTAAGGTTTTTGAATGCATTGTCCACAAGCAGTTCTCTTTCTTTTTATACTCTAATGATCTTCTTAATTCATATCAATCTGGTTTTCGTCCAGGCCATAGCACAACTTCGGCTCTTATCGACGTAACTGACGACATTCGCTTAGCCATGGAGAATAAATCGCTTACAATCCTTATACTTATTGATTTTAGCAATGCTTTTAATTCTATCGACTTCGACATCCTTCTTGGCGTACTAAAATCAATTAATACTTCTTTATCCGCGTTAGCGTGGTTTGAATCTTACCTTCAGAATCGTTCACAGCGAGTTCAAGTAAATACATCCTATTCCAACTGGTGCAATCTTACTGTGGGAGTTCCCCAAGGTGGCGTACTTTCCCCTCTTCTTTTTTCTGTTTTTATTGACTCGATCACTAAGGTCATATCTTCAAAATACCACTTATATGCTGACGATTTGCAAATATATCGCCATTTTAAGTTGCATGATGCCGAGTCTGCTATTATCTCCATCAATGATGATCTAAGGCGTATTACTGAATGGGCTGATAGTTTCGGTCTTACTGTTAACCCGGGAAAAACTAAAGCATTAATCATAGGTAGTAAACGCATTCGCTCTCAACTTAATATAGCCGAACTACCCCCTATCACCGTCGACAGCGTCCCTATTACTTTTTCCGACTCGGCTAAGAATTTAGGTGTAGTTTTTGATTCCAATCTTAACTGGAATGCTTATATCAATGAGATCAGTCGTAAGGTACACTTTTCGCTCCATTCTCTAAAATCTTTGCAAAACTTTTTACCCTTCAAGACTAAAGTTTCTCTCGTGCAAACTCTTATACATCCGATCATTGATTACGCTGATGTCACTTGTTTAGATGTCACCGAAGAATCACTTAACAGACTTGAGCGACTACAAAATTTATACTTGCGTTTCATCTTCGGCTTAAAAAGATATGATCATGTAAGTCACTTTCGTAAGCAACTCCAATGGCTACCTATCCGCCATCGTAGAAATTTTAGAATACTTTGTTTCCTTTTTAAGACTCTTTTTAATCCTTGTTCTCCTTCGTATCTACGGGACCGCTTTTCTTTTTCTCATGATGATGATTCTTCATGCAGATCTCATAAACGTTATCTTCTTCAGATACCCACCCACCGTACCGATTTTTATTCCTACTCCTTTACTGCACATTCCGTTAGACTTTGGAATTCCCTACCATATGAAATTCGCGTTTGCAAAACACTATCTCTATTTAAGAAAAGAGTGAGAAAATTCTACCTGAATCAATCCTAGTTTAAAACCAATTTGATTAAGTATCTTCATGCGTGTTGTAATATATTATCGTATGTATTATACTATGTATCGTATATATGTATGCGTATATGTATAAGTATTATATTATTTGTATCTATGTGTGTATACATTATTATGTAGGTATATATTATGTATTTATATATCGTATAATTATGTATTTATTATTATATATTATATTTTTATTCATAATATGTTTACTTTGTACACACTAATTTTTGCGACTCTTTTACAATTTTCCTGTGGCAGGACTACTGGAAGAGATTCCATCATGGGATAAGTAGTGCCTTTGTACCAGCATTGTTTATGTGCTTTTTCCTATTTGTATTCTAGTGTGCATAAATTGTTAAATAAATAAATAAAATATTCTTTAACAGAATTGATTGAAGACGTGTTTCGTATTTTATCAAAATTCATTCCCTAACGGGGTTAAAAGGGGGTTGCTTTTGCTTCGAAGTTGATTTGACAACTCAATCCATCTATTATAAAATATTTTCCAGTATCGACGCAGGTGTAGGTGATAAAAAATATATATTAATAATTTTTAAAATTTTAGTTAAATATCCGTGCGAAGCCGGGGCGGGCCGCTAGTTAATAATAAACTACATATTTATAATATTTTTATAAATAGGAACCAACGAATAGTGGACAATAGGCCCCAGAGCGGCAGTGTAAGCGAAGCGATAGAATACTTCGACCAGACTGCGACTCTACTTGACAAGTTAAGAGCTGTTCAGAAGCAGCTACGAGAATATATTCGGTAAGAACCATTAAGCAGTTACTTCATCATTATTCTTCGAATCATTTTAATAAACTTTAATCACCGCACGGGCTTACTGTAAGCGAAACGACCACAATATGTTTATAATAACGAACTATAAGCTACCCAGACAAAAAACCAATATTTACACCATATAATATCAACCCGATCAGGAATTGATCCACACTCGTCATCACGGAATAGTAGTCCCCAGTTGTGGATAGGTAAAAAATATCTTATTTTGTAAAGATAAAAAATAATTTGCCCTTATCTCTTTCATTGCAATCGCTAGAAAGTAAACAGTGAAGATTTTATTCGATACGTGACTGAACTGGCTCGGCTTAAACTAATAAATATGTGCTATAGCTTCCTTAACTAGGTGCACTAAGCCATTCATTGAATACAGTACAAAATAACTAAATTAATAAATATTTCAACTTTAATTTAACTTTTAATAATAAAGGCATATTAATTATGGAGTAATAAACACTTTTATAAAATTATTTAAATTACATAATTTTGGGATGATTTATTTATTTATACATATAAGCTTTATTATTAAATCAAATCTATATATTAATTAATACGTGAAGAAAAAAACTTTGTACCTGTCTTATTTGGTGTACTGTCCTTGTCTAGTTTGTACTTTGTCTTTTGTGTGCCTAAAATTTATATGGAGAAGAAGTGCAGAATGCTAATATTTTTTATAATAATGCTAAAAAAATACATTAAATTAATTTAAAAAAACACTACACACACTACGACACACACACATATGTACAATGTACATAGTAGGTACATATATACACAAATTTTGTTTATTGTCAAAGCCTGTTGTCAACACGGTCTTAAATACAGGTCTTGCAATGAAACCCAATTTCAGTACCTACTGTGAGATTAGTACGATCGTGTTTATAACTTTTCTTCGAATCAACGCCGCTGTACGTCGTTGCTATCAAATCACCATGTTATGCGAAAATATATTTTTATGATGTCAACACTGCTGTTAATTATAGATTAGATTGAATTTCGACCACTGGGCGATCACTAGTAATAATAATTACATATACTTAAAACAATTACAAATCGTACCGTACAAGAGGCAGTTTAATGGCTAGTTAGCTATTTCTTCCAGACAACCCGATATCCTAATATCCAGGTGTCGTTGATAGATTTATATTAAAATAATTTTCAGTATATTATTACAATAAGAATATATAAGGATATGAGAATAGAATCAAGCTATGGTACAAGACTCAGAATAAGAATGATGATGTACCTATGCGTAAAGTGTGTCTACGATCACCTTTAGACAATTCTAAATCTAAAACCTCCATAAAATTCTATTATATAATATGTTATTGAGTAATATTAGCAAAAAGATTGTTGTCTCTTTTTTTTTATAATCTATAACTACTTTTAAGATTTGTTTGTTTGATCGAAATCGGTAAGCTATTACTACTAATGAAAACACATTATTTCACAGCTTAAATTATATTTTACTATTATAAAATATTATATTATTATAAAATATATATTTATAAAATTTTAATGTAAAATATATACATTGTTTTCCAGTGAGGGCGTAAATGACAGTCTAAGAGAAGCACGAAAGAGTGAAGCGGTATGCGCTGGCATACTGGTTCTAGTCTGTGTGGTTTCGCCTATCATCATTGCCTTAGTGCGAAACGCAGTCAATACTATACAGGTAATAATAAGAAAAAATCGATGCATCTTGGAAAATACTGTTTTACAAAACGCGTAAATACGTTGATTTTAAGCAATCGTAGTGACCATACTGTCAGTGCACGCGGTTTTACCCGCATATGTACTGATTTCAACTGATTTCAATTTTATACTTTGAAAATTTCGACATCTAAAGAAGCCTATTTAGGTAAAGACAATGCGCCGTATGCAGTATAAGGTTCCATGGTCGCTATAATATACTTTCTATATACCTACGTGTTTTATATCATGTAATTTATACCAACGTCCTTATCCAAATACATTTTATAAGTTCCTTATAAATATTTACTTCTACGGTCATTTTATCGCACATTCAATCGTAATCTCTTCTATCGCAGATAAGAATAGTTTGGAAAATCCAAAAGTGCACGCTCCATAATCCAATTTTTCACAATATATGTATATATTATTTGTAAATAAAATGAAAAGAAAAAATAAACTTAATTTTTTTATTAATTTTTTTGAGGGAACATTAAAGAACATTTAGCATTATTACATTTTAGCATTATGTTTCTTTTGCAATAACAATGTAAGACGCTTTTATTTATAAATATATATATATATATATATATAGTTTTGAAGTCGTTTTTTTTTATTTTATTTCTTGATCTGTGAATGAGTGAATCTGTAATGCGATAACTAATCTTATTACTAAGCTGGGCGATGACAGTCACTATTGTTATTGCTACGTATATTATCGTATTTTCTTGGCTGACACCGACTCCAAAAACAACAATAATTGTACATTATATTATCGAAATAATTTGATTACAGACAAAAGAATACGTAATTATTTTTTTACTTTTTAGTGCATTTTAGTTTTACTGTTTTTTTTTTTTTGCTTTGAAGTCGGTTTTTTTTGTAAAAAATTTGTTTTATTTCTTGATTTTTAGTGAATCTGTAGTTCGATAACTGATTTATTTATATAAAGCTGGGCGGTTATCGTTCACAAGCTACAGGTATTTGACCACCCTCGAAAAAGCCGCAATCGACCTAAGTTTTTTTTTTTTTTGCAAAAAATCCATAACAACTCGAAATACTACGATGATCTTACAAATCACCTAAAGAGTTTCTTTTTTCTTGTCAATTTAACATCGATATAATTTCTTTTATTGGAAAAAAGGTTATTATTTTTTCATTCATGGCATATTTTTTAAATACGTATTTTAATGATCTTTAAATCCCTTAATCAATATCCGCTTAACCGTTCATGTCAACTATAGTTGAGGTCGATTTGTATTATTTATCTCGCTTCTAAGTAAAATTTTCTACCTGATTGTTTATATTCAATTATCCTAACCAAAAAGTTAAAACAAAAAAGGTTGGTTAAAAAAAACAATTGACAGTTGACTGCTTGCGTCATTGTGTCGAGCCGTCGCAGAGGCATAAGCCGCGCCATGCCATTTTTTACTAGCCTCTATTTACCCGAACAGGGTCTGTTCACCATGTGCGTGTTGCAAACTAACCAGTGTTGATATTTGAATATTTCGACTCATCCGTAGAATAAAGTCCGATCTGCAGATTTGATTGTTTTCAGTAGAGGCAAAACAAGTCGTTGACTTTTGTAACTCTTAAACGGTGAGACTTGACATTTTGATTTTTTGGTATGTTGTTACATCGCCCCTGTCTAGTAAAATGCTTTGTAGCGTATATTTCTTAACCTTTTATTACACGAGATAGTGAGTTCCATGTTACCATATGACGTTTTATTGCGGAATAACTTAAGTCCGTAGTGTATATTATACATTGTTTTACGGAAACGTCTAAAAAAAGTGACGTTCCATATTAAAATGGTTCGCTTTTTGTTGGAAATACCCATACCTTTAAGAGTCCATTGTGAATAATTACCTTCAAATATAAAACATAATTTTAGCCTTATTATAACTACTCATAACATACTAAATAAAACACTAAAATATCATTTTAATTGTTTTTTAATTGAAAAAAATCTCAAAATAGGTAACAAATCCATGAGATGTCATCATGTCAATTGAAAAATCGTTAAACTGTAAAGATTTTAAACAAATAAACGCGATAAAATCCGATTTAGACTTTTAATTAAATAGCAGTCTTAAACTTATAAAGGTACGTACTTTAATATTTATCATAACAATGGATAAAACGTATTTTTAAATATTTCACTAGTGACTGAATTCAAAATAAATCACTTAATAATAATAAAATGGTAGGAAAGTCAAAACTGTACAATGAATATTTTTTTCAAGAATACTTACTACAATCGATACCGAAGCCAAAAATATAGTTTTTAGAATTTTTGTCTGTTTGTCTGTATGTATGTCCGGGTAAACTCAAAAAGTACCGAATTGATTTACTTCAAATTTGGCACGAATATTACTAAGAAGTCGGGTCAACATATAGGCTACATATTATCACGCTATCACCTACGGGGAACGAGCAGTGAACCTTTATTTCTTTAACGCATTCTGTAACAATGTGTAATCTAACGACGCATAAGACAGTCTCCCTCTGTTACTGCACTTTCCGTATATATGAAATGTAAAGAAGAAACGGGTAAATGAATGTCATTTAAAAAGGTATAGTCGTAGGTATTTTTGGTGCTGTATAGCATTCACGCAGACGACGTCGCGGGCAGCAGCTAGTCACTTAATAATCAGCTTCATTAATTTATAAATCACTCTTACATCGTGACCTAGACGTGTGTAGGTAGGTAACTAGGTAGGTACACATACTTAATAGGAAGGAAATATTACGTAGACAAAAAATACATTATTATAATTAGCATTGATTTAGTAAAAAGAAATTAGGTCTAAAAATAAGTATAAAAAAAATTATAAAATATATCTTATTCCGATAGGTCATCATACGATTCTTCAGAAACATCAACAGTAATGTGATGTGGCAAAGAGTTAAAGTACCTATAGATGATACTCTAAGAGAATAACATGCACATATCCATTAAGTCCATATATATGGACTGGAAATGGGAATATGGAAAGATAGATTGAAGTTTGTTGACAATGACACGATACTGGCGTTCTTTTATAGCTTTAGATGTGTATTTCTCTGAGTCGATTCATTAAACATATAATTTTAAAATTTTCGTAATACTTAAGTCCCCTTGTAGGTAAAGTATTTGGTTGTTTTTACGGATATAATGCGATTCAATGGGTACAAATGCCCGAACATGGTCACAGACACCTTCTTTCATTGCATCATTTATAATAATGTTATGCTTTTCGTGGCAAGCCCGTGTATCCTCTTCTTATATTCGCACTTCCATCGTACTTCTTTTAGACAGTTTTTAAGATACGAGTTGAAACTGCAAGAGTATGAAGAAACATAATTTGACATACTTCAATTTTTTCTCAGTGAGAACCTGTAATCAGCTGGAGATAATACTTAAAAGTATGTTTCCGATTATTAGGAGTGTCTTTGTTTAGGCATTTTTTTTCTTTATTTTATTAGAATATTTGATGATGAAATACCACTGCAAAGCTTGATCATCCAATTGCCAAAATTTTGTAAAGCAGTCCAGCCACTGTTGGTGAGATATTTTATTAGAAATCAGATCATTTGTAACGGTGTTTACATTACTTGATAGCCCCATTGTTTTTTCATCTACGGCTTTACCCTTTTTTGTTAAGTATTTTTACCTAAGTTTTAGTAGGTGGGATAAAATCGCTTGAGTGCGAAAGAGCAGGCGTATTCATAGTGCTAAGTGAGGGTGAAGAAATCACAGAGTGTACGTGAATAGCGCAGAATATGTTATCGCAGAACTTATGGACATTAGTAGGAGACGGAATGGGAGTTGGCACTGATAGTTCCAAATTTATCAGAGTAGATCTATCGTCAGAAACTTCTAAGTCTTCAAGCTCTATTATTGGTGAATTTTCGAAACTAGAAGGTGCTTGCAAAGAAAATGTACTAGGTTGATTGCTGTAAACTCTCTCGGTAGACGGATCAGATGTACTATTCGGTATTGAGCTGTCACAGGTAATTTTTTTGATTCCATCATCTTCATGAGAATTTCTTTCCACACATCAGCTAGTTCCTGACCAATTTCTTTTGCACCAGGAGGCAATGGTGACCTTTGATGTGTCATGGCGGTTTCGTTATCATACACAACTAAAATAAAATAAAAACACTGTATTTATTGTAGGTATTCATAAAATTACTATTAATATTATATGTATATATCAAGACAGTGTACATAGCAACTAATGAAACAAATTTTAAATTAAAAATATTTATAAATAACAATATTTAAAAACAAACAACGTCCTAACTGACTCAATTTTCCCTGCAACAACGTCCTATCTTAATATCGAACCGATAAATCGTATCACAGATTCCGTAGAAAAACGTCTGATAGTCACATATAACGCTTCAAATTTCAATTTTATTCGTATAAAATTGGCCTAATATTACATAGGACTTCTACTTTTTATTGTTTATTATTACATAAATAATGGCTCTCAAGTGAATATGTATTACGACAAACGTATTTCCGTACTCAAAATGCTATTTCACTACATCTCCGTCAAAAAACGTCGTATATAAAAATCGAACGCCCACAACTAGTAATTGCGATAAAAAATATATATAAAAGTAATATTTATTAATTTAAGATCTAAATGTTATATCACGAAATAATGCAATAAAAAATTGTCAACTTACCAGTATTTGTGCTCTTCTTCGTATAAACAACATCATATTATGTAAATGTTGAACTAAGATCAAGCTCTTCTGCATCATCTTTGAGCATATCCAACATTTTCCGAGATCGTGACATCTCTAAAAATATGTTTTTTCATGCAAAACACTGATAAATTACAATTTTATATCAAAGCGAAATAAATCTAAGCGCATGCTACAAAAACACCCGTTCTCCAACAAACAGCGGCCGGAGTGAGGAACGGACGTGGGGCCTGCGCCGCTTCAGCTACCCTCGCGCCGTCGCTTGATCACTTCGTGCGTTTTTATGCGGAGCAAAATGTCAGATTGAACGTTATTCGATTCCATATTTTCGAAACTAAATAAAATACGAAAATTCTAAAAACGTACGTTTGTAGAGTTTAAATTGCTTATCTCGTCTAGCTATTTAACTCATTTTTGCCTCATGATCACATCGGACTCTGTTCTACGGATAAGTCGATTTATAGAACATTAAATACAATTATATTAAAAAGAATTGAATTCGGTATAAAAAAAATATTATTTTAATTTAATGAAACTATGGAAAATAATTCGGAATCAGAATAAAACAGCGAGTCGTCACAATTTAATAAAAACCACATGTTTTGAATTATTAATTTGGAAAGAATAAATAATTAAATTTGTCACCGTATTTTATTTAACATACCTGTATAATAAAATACATATTAATATAATTATTAAAATTAAAGAACAGAACAGCGAGTCGTTATAATTTAATAAAAACCACATGTTTTGATTTAATAATTTGGAAAGAATAAATAATTAAATTTGTTACCGTATTTTATTTGAATATTAAAAAGTATCAACACTGGTTGGTTTGCAACAAAAGAGAGAATGAATGGGCTCTGTGAGTGTTTGGTTTATTACCCCTATTGTTAACGTTCAAGTGGAAAGACGTCAGATTATTTGAAATCTATTACAGATGGGTTATATTGTTTATATTCTGCCTATTGAATTGCATTATAGAAACGTAATGACACAACGACATAAGTCATAACGTGCCTTCCTTTCTGCCTTTCATTAGGTATTACTTATTATATATTATGTTATAAACATTCAAGTTAAATTATTAATTAATTTAAGTTGTTTATTTATTTCATTTCAATGCCACCCAAGATTCCAACTGTCATTACTTTCTTGAGATTACATCAGAAAAAATTCCTCTGCTAATTGACTAATACACTTGTTGCACACACAATGTCACATTTAAGATTTTAGTCTATGACAAATGACGCAAAATGGTGTCCGTTAAATATTTTGACAAATTAAAAATTATAAAACAATTAGTAACAGTTAGTCTAGTTAATCACCGATGAAAAGTTATTCCTTCACACTTTGCTGTATAAATATTTTCGAGATAATATCATCAAGAATAAATTTTAATAGCGAGATTTAATTTCAATCAGCGCCATCTCTTATAATTTTTTTTTTTGTGCACGTATCACGTAAAAAGTACAAATCCAATGTAAATAACTTTAATACCTACCTACCTACCTACCTACCTACCTACCTACCTACCTACCTACCTACCTACCTACCTACCTACCTACCTACCTATTACATATCCCATATCTATACTAATAATAAAACTGTTGAAACCTCTGCTTTATTAATACACTATATAATGATCTTTTAAATACAGGACGCGCTTTGAAACGTGCTATCTCAAAGTTCAGCGCAACATAACTCTACACCTGAGTCGTAATCTGAGAAACAAAATATAATATTGTATAGTTTAACTCGTATTAAACATAAAAAACATAACATGTGATAGTCTTCCGAAACAAATTAAGTCACAAGGAACGATTGTATGCAACGCGACCCGCGCAGCGACGCGCGGTATCAGGAACAAAAATACGCATTATTAAGGATTACTCAAAAATTACTATTCACATCTCGCTCAAATTTAAATGGGACCACATGACGAGTACTAGCTTTTGACTATAAAAGGAATCATTAAAATCAGTACATCCAGTAAAAAGTTATGAGCTAACAAACACAAAAAAAAGTACAGACGAATTGAGAACCTCCTCCTTTTTTTGAAGTCGGTTAAAAATGGGCGTCGTGGGTAAAAAAAGACGGTTCGGCGTCGCGGGTAAAAAAAAGGCTCGAATGCGCTCTTCGCGTTTGCACCACCGATCGCGCCCCCCCGCTCCTTCCGTCGCCCGCGCCCCGAAATCGGGCGCGTCGGTGTCCTTAACAGATTAGTTGGTAAATAATTTGTCTCTCGAACATTCCATTCTTGTGAATATATTTAGGTCAATTTAATGACCACATTCATTATGAAAATTATGGCTGGGAATAGTTTGTAAATGAAAATGTACTAACAATATGATACGACACTAACGAAACGATACGATACGATACTAACGAAACGATGACGAGTACGTGATAATACGAATGTTTATATCTAAAAAAAACATTGGCAGTCTTTTCAAACAAAAAGAAGCTCTGAAAATGATCTCTTTAAAATTTTAAGCCATACATCACTATAACATCTTCTGCCCGTCTTTGGAATAATTATAATATTTTTTTACATATTTTCTCAAAACTAGACGTATTTATGTCTAGTTTTTTAGTTTAAAAAAGTAGCAAAATGAATTTAATATTAACATCCAATACAGCGTTAAATAAGTCAAACGAGCATTACATCAAATAACCGTATACTTGTTTGCATAATTCACAGAAAGATCAGTTTTACTATATGTATGACTAGGCAAACTCATATGAAAAAAACACATATATATGTAGTTGAAGCGTTAAGTCAATTTTCAGGTTTACGCCCGTAATCTATCTGAGAAGGCCAGGGAGTTGGAATATGAGAAAGAGTTGAGTGATTCGTTGCTCTACCAAATGTTGCCAGCCAGCGTTGCCAAGCAGTTGAAACAGACACAACAGGTAGTCTCACAAATTATAACGTTTTTTACCATTTCCCTTTTTATTCCAACCTGCACCACAATTTTCGAAGCATACTCCCTTTTAAATCGTTTCCCGTTATGTTTGTAAAAATAGTCATACTGTGTATATGTGTCACTTCGATTATCATTATGTGAAATAATAATATTGTTACATTAAATTATTAAATAACACCAAATAATAACATATTTTTAGAATAAAATATTTTTAATTTCAAAACGTATTTTTATATTATACATATACTAGTGAATCCAAGGTCAGGCGTTGTTTGCTCGTCAAATATAATTTCCTTCTGAATATTAATGATCATTATTAAGTTTTTCGTAGGTCACTCGATAGATTTTAAGATGCTTGCAATTTAAAAATAGAACGCATCTGTATTATATATTTTTAAAAGCAAATTTGTTCTTTAAAAAAGATAAATTAAATTACGTCCAAATAAAACACCACAATTTCAAATATAAGTAATATGACAAAGATATCTAATATTTCTTAAAAGAAAATTTCTTAAAATGTTAAATATTTCTCATTATATTTATTGCGTAACTTCAATCATCAATCTTTATCCTAACTCATATCTATTCGTAACTTGTTTTGTAAACTAGAAATTAATATTTTGTAATTAGGAAAATGTATCAACTAAAGACAAATAGTAATCAATATAATTATATTATACTGATTACTATTTTTATATATAATATCAAGAAATTTCTTGGCACTCGGCTGCGTAACCGTCGGCGTCGTCACCGTCGTACGTAGGGTTGCCACCTCTCCGGGTTTGACCCGGAGTCTCCGGGTTTGCATGGTGCATCTCCGGGCTCCGGGTTTAACATCGAAATCTCCGGGTCAGACCGGGCAGTGGCAGTGCAGAAGCGATAGCCGACCATCACGGCGCGGGGCGAGACTTAAACCAAGTACGAGAGTTCGTACAATCTTGTGATTCAACATCGCCTGTTGATTTAAAATGGGTTCAGTTATTCACATTCGAGGTGACTTTCCTTCACCGAACTGCCAAAAAGAATCGTATTTTTTACACTAATCCTTATAAGCAATGCTTTTTTAGAGCGCGTCTTTTCTTTAATGTGAAATTTGTGGACAGGCGAGCGAACCTGCTTGTCAGTGGACATGGTTAAGATAGAGTTAATTGTAAAGATTTATTACAAATATGAAATGCCGAGAATTTTCGAAAATTTTGAAGAAACCTGAACAAGAAAATATACTTAAATAATCCCTTCAAAATAAAAAAAAATGATGTTTTAAGCTGGTCCAAGTTAGCCTAGCACTAGTTAGGTCTTTTATATTTAATAAATACATTACCAATTATAATTTCATTACTTTATCATTACTTTATATATATATATATATATATATATATATATATATATATATATATATATAGATATTTATATTTATATAAAGTTATATATAAAGTTTTTTTTCAAATTTTATTATTTCCGCTTGTTAAAGGTACCAGCAGAATTTTTCGCGTCAGTCACTGTATACTTCAGTGATATCGTCGGCTTCACTGCCATCGCTGCTGTATCCACACCGTATCAGGTAATTTATAACTTTTTGTTATTTTTAAAATAAATAAAAAATATACTTTCATCAAGTAATTATATATAGTGAGAGATAGTACCTATTAGATAAAAGTTAAGATAAAAGTTGTTTTAACAGTTTTAATCTTGGAGGTCAAACTTAAAATCGGGTGTTGCTTTCATCTCGACACACCGTCTAGAATTTGAATTATTACTATAGAAGCAGAAGCAATTGTAGTGATATCTTAATAAAGTCGTTTTATACACACATATGTTAAGCATCACAGGAAAAGTCGCGGTTATCAGCTGGTATAAAATTATGTTTTACTCGTTTAGGTAATCAGCTTCTTAAATTCCGTGTACAAGTTATTTGATGAAAGAATTGAATGTTACGATGTTTACAAGATCGAAACTATCGGAGACTCATACATGGTCGCGTCGGGATTACCCGTCAGAAATGGTATGTGAATGTGTGTTTTATATATAATATAATAAATAAATAAATATTAACCAACAATCACACCACGTTAACCTAGCCCCGTGATAAGTTCGTAAGAACTTGTGTTACAGGTACTAGGAACGGAAATAAATTTAAGATATAAATACATATATACATAAATACACATCCATGACCCGGTGCAGATATCTACATTCGTCATACAGATTATCTGCACCTGGCGGGATTCGAACCTGCGACCGCTGCGTAAAGTGTCCAGTTGCCTGACCACTCGACCAGCCGGCCGTCAGATTATTACATAAATTACATTTTTCATGTAGCCAACAAGAAAAAACATATGGGTCGGAGAATTTTCAAATGCTAAATTGGTTTTGAGGTTCATCTCGTACCCGATAGTGAAGAAAAACATTCAAAATGTATACTAAAACAAATCAAAAAATAAATTACAAAAAAAAAAAAAAAATTTAGTGAACCTTTCCTTCTATGGAACTGGACTGAACTTGGAAACGGAATACTTGTTTATACATGTCCCACTACTGTGAGAATGCACTAATCTTAGATCAGTCTGTTTTGAAAAAAAATCTTCTTTTAGAATTCCTGATTTAGAGGAAATTTTAAAGCTTTAAACTTCACTATAACTAAAAGCGTATAATAATTTAAAAGATAAACAGGAAGAATATATTATAGAAATCGAATGTGTTTCATTTAAATGTATTTCCAATTTGAAATATCAATGATATAATCGACTATATTGGAATTAAATAATAAAAAAATGTATTAAAATTAAGAACAAACCGAAAAAAAATCGTATGGACATGTGAACCTATTATTATAGAGATTTGTCTTTTGTAGAGAGAAATACCATAGAATGACTGAGTTAAATTAAATATTATGTTTATAATGACAACATTATTACAGGGAATAAGCACGCGACCGAAATAGCTAGTATGGCATTAGAGTTGCTAGAAGCAACATCCATGTGTCGACTGCCGCACCGCCCCGATCAGGTACTTAGGTAATAGTCGTCTCTGTGTCTTTGCTTAAAGCCTAGCTTCAAAACACACACAACATTAAATAAATTTTATTTAAAATTTACAATCCTAACCAAAATAATATAATTATGTGTAGTAAGCGTTTGGAAATGTTATACTAAATCACAGAGGTTTTTATAATTGTATTATTGCTTGAAAAATAAGTTGCATTTGCTTTTTCGATGTTAGTTTCATTTCCAGTAAAGTCATGCATCAGTGGTATATGTAATGTACATATTGTCAAATGGATATCACGGGTAAAGAAAAAAATTGGTTGTCCGTAAAGTCGGTTTACGGACGATAATTTTTACGTGATAACGTCATAATTATTTTGTATAATATATATTTATATATATCTATGTATATAAGCTACAGGTAATTAATTGTATTTAATATAAAAGCTGAATAAAGTTAAATACTGTGATATGTAAGACAAGAAATAATTAAGTTTAATAAAGAAGTTAAGTTAAAGTTATAACTTAAAGTTAGCAAAACAAATTAGATTATCATTATCCACTTATGAAAATTGTAAAAATATACTAAATAAAAACAGTTTACTTTTAATACGATCGTAATTATATGAGTCCTAATAACTTTTTAGTCAAAATTGTAATATAACCTATTATTACTGCACTGCACTGCACAGCACTCGCCGATCGATGCTACTTTTTTAATAATCAAAGAACAAATATATGAGATTAAATCGCTAATCAAATTCTTAAAATGCAAGAATTAATTACCTTTTTTGTTGTTGTAATAAACTATAGAAACCATATTAACGTCATTAACTTTTCACTATTTGACCGTACTTCAATATTGTATATCTCTTCTACTCGAACGCGTCATAAGTTGGGCCGACCACCGATCGTGAGCCGAACGCTTAGGCCGAGCCGATCGTGCCTCTCTATCGCTTGTTCCGCGCTCTCGCTCACTAATTGTGACAATGACGTCATGTTTTTCGGACATGCACCCAGTAGCTTTCATCAATTTACTAGACGTTATCACGTCAAAAAGACATTTTATTCTTTATAAATTGAAATTACCCTTATTGTTTTTGTTATAGGCACTCTGTATGAGAAGCGGAATTCATACTGGACCCTGTGTAGCTGGTATCGTTGGTACCAAGATGCCACGATACTGCCTCTTCGGGGATACTATAAACACCGCCAGTCGAATGGAGAGTACAGGGGAACGTGAGTTAATTTTATAAGTAATTATTAAAAAAATTATTCGTATTAAATTTGGTACGCTAAGAAAACTATGCGGTTTGACAGCTTTTAAAATAGGAGTTGTCATTGGTCAGTAGTGCTTTGTGTCTTTGTAGGTTTCTTTTTTTTTAATTTTCCTCCTTGCTTCAATTAACATAATTACATGCTACTTTGTTATAGACAAAGTCGAATTCAAGTTATCTTAGAAAAAAAAAATCATTTCTACTTGTCTTACATTCCAGCGATGAGAATTCAAATATCTGAAGATGTGAAGCGAGCACTAGACAAGACTGGTCTTTTCATCACCACGCCACGAGGGGTAGTCGATGTTAAGGTATATTTAATATACTTCCCACTATACATTATATAATATACTTTAGAGCTATAAGCATTAAATTTCTGTTTGTTTTATTAGATTATAATCTATAAAACATCACTCTATGCCTTAAAAGCACAATAATAATAATTTATGCAGATGAAACAATGAAGGTAGTATAATAGATTATACAAATATGAAACTTAAATTTGTAGTCTACGAGTATACATTAAAAAAAATAACGACTTTCATTTTTGTGAACGTGTCATGCTCATGCAATGATTTGGTTGAGTCCACGTGTTTAGTCCACTATGCTGTCTTGGCTTAAAAAAGCAAATTCATATTTGTGTAACAAGTGTACTGAGTAATAAAAAAAGTTAACAGTCTATAAACGTCCCTTGACTGGGCATAGGTCTATAATCTTAAAAATAAGAAGTATAGTATATTAATACGTCACTGTACGTGTACGTACAGTGACGTATTCATATACTAATAGAGTGACGTTTTGTACGTCAGTGTACTTTTATAGGAAATAATTTTGACTATAGCCAGGCTTAGTTCTGGCTCATCCTAACATTACCTCGATACGGTACGGCCTTGACACGATCCGGCAGCGACACGGCCAAGCGTTATAATATAATTATTGTTGTTGTGACATCGACAGAACTCTTAATTATATATTTTTTTCAAACCCTACGAAACTCGTAGGCCTGTGACGGAACTTGTGTAATTTAGAGTAATCGCTGTGGTGTCGAAATTAAATACTAGCTGAGCCTCAATTAGCTGCGAGTTCTCGCGATCGCGCAAGTTAGGTAATAGTCACACTGGAATATATGGATTTGAGCTGGAATACATACTAAATTTTATAGACTTAACCGCTCCGGACCTCTCACGCGTTGCTGGATAAAGTGTCCCGCCGTTTTTTGTTCCTACGACGTCGCCGTGCGGGTCGCGTTCCACACAATCGTTCTTTGTGACTCAATTTATTTTGTAAGACTACCAAATCTCATATTTTTTGTGTTACAACGATTTAGGCTATACAACAATATCTTTTGTTTGTTAGATTACGACTCTGGTGTAGAATTATGTTTCGCTGAACTTTGATATTTGCGTTTTAAAGCGCGTCTTGTATTTAAAAAATCATATTTCAAAAATTAAAGCGATAACATGGGGTTTTTAATTTAAAATTACGCTACTTATATAATATAAAATAATATGAGAAATAAAAACATACACGTGTTCAAACAAAATATTTATTTATGGCCTTTTGATTTTAAACAATAATCTGGCGACTCGCGGCGTAGTTTATGTTAAACGTAATTATTGCTCGTTTCTTCTTTTGTTTATGATACGTGACTAAGGATATATATAGCACATTTTACGAAGAAGCGAGATAAATATCACAAATCGGCCTTAGCGCAACAAAGGTGGTTAAATATCACCTGTTCGAGAACATGCGAACCGCTTCGATCTTGTAAACTATTAGTCGACAGGCCATTTTAGGGGTAAAATCTTGCCGATTAGTAGGCGACAGGAGCAGCCCAGCGGTTAATAAAAGGGATGGCAAACGTGAACGAAGTCATGGGTACAGCTATTTATAAATAAAAATTAGAGACAAATAATTGCACTTGACAATATTGCTTTATTTATGAATCATAAAACCAATTTTAAAACTCTCTCTCTTGCTTTCTCATTATCTATCTGTCACTCATTATCTCTCTCTCACACACACATACACATATACTCACTCTCTCTCTTTTTTAGTAAGTATCGATTAAAATATTGTACCTAAATAAATACATCTAATAATGACGTAACTACAGATGCTTAACCCGAAAAAATACTTTATTTTTCCAGGGCAAAGGCGAAATGACGACATATTGGCTGGAAGGCCGAAACGGTCCGTCACCAGTGAGACCAACTGCCGCCTCCCTGGACTGTACACCCAGCTTCCTTGCCAGAATCCACTCCAAAGGTCGGAGCTCACCAAGATACCAGCCGAACGTCAGAAATCACTGAAACACCTATTCTTGCAGCAAACATTTACGTATATTAAATTTAAATGTGAAAAAAAAAATCTCGTATTATTTCCCTATCTAGAATGTAACTATTTATCAGATTTTTTTTGTGTAGTCTCCGATTCAGTGGCATTTAACTGGCAGATGGATAAGCATAATTAAATGTTGCGATCTAATTTTATAAGAGCGGAGATGTAATAAAAAAATCAACTAGACGAGTTATTTTAATATAAAAGTAGCAATTGCGTCACACACACACACACACACACACACACAAACATATATATATATATATATATATATATATATATATATATATATATATATATATATACATATATATATATATATATATATATATATATATATATATATATATATATATATATATATATATATATATATATATATATAGACGACGACGAAGGCGACGGGTATGTGGGACTCGATGACACGGCAGAACGTGCCAGAATACCGTACTAGCGACCCAGCGGTGCCCTCATCGTCGTAGTGGGGTGCCACAGGATCGCTTTCGCATGCAACCGTGACGCCCCGACGGTTGGCCCGCCTATGCGGACCGCCTTCGCCTATAGAGCGCTCGCGGGCACCGTGAGCGCTCTATAGGCGAACTTACAGACCATTCACCGACTATGTTTTGTGTCGATTTGAAAATTCATCGTCAATATTCTAAAAGGTTCCGAACCCGTACTGACTTTAAAGGAATCTCTAAAAATATTAAAAGTGCACAGTTGTCTGCCATCTTATCTTTATATAACGCTAACGCTGCCGCCGAGTTTTTGGTTAGTTCTCTTTCCTCTATTGTTTTGTCCAATACTAAACAAGTGAAACTCTCTCGGAAGAATAATATCTTAAAGCCGTGGATAACACCTGGGTTGTTGCGATGTATCCGTCACCGTGACAGATTGCACAAAAAGCATAGACTGTCGCCCAACAACCAAATATTAAAAAAGATATATTGTCGCTACAGGAATTTCTGTAACAATTTACTAAAGAAACTTAAACTTGCTTACGAAAAACTTGAATTTAATAGAGCATAAAATAATGTATCCGCCACATGGGATGTTATTAAAAAGGTGGCCGATTTGGATTCAAAAAATTCTTTAGCTACTGAATTACTTAATTTGTGTTCTTCTACCCCTGAGGACTCTGTTAATCAGGTTAATAATTTCTCTCAGATTGGCCCTCAGTTAGCTCAGAATATTGGTTTGAGTTCAGGTTCCAATGCTGGGGGCCTGTACCATTGGTCAAACTTCGTAGGATGCCGACCACGGCCGCGCTGTGATGGGCAGAAGCATCTTAGTATAAATATCACTGTATTGTTTTAAAATATTACTTACTTACTGCTTAAAATTTGGTAATCGCAAGTAAATACTGTCGCATTTCCTTCCGGTGTTTTATTATACCTGTATACACAAAACTATATTGTCACTATTAACGGATACCTAATAGCTTCAAACTCTTTTGGTCTGATCCCGGTAGATCAGGGGGAAGTATTAAACATTATTACTGATTTTAGAAATGATTGTTCTGTTGGCTGGGATGGTATTCATACTGAGGTTATAAAATCTAGTGCTTCTGTTCTTTGCCCCTTTGATTGATTGCTCATATTTGTAATTTGTAATTCTCCTCGGGTGTCTTTCCCAATGTTTTTAAAAAGGCTTTAGTCATACCAGTTCATAAGGGTGGTGATAGGGACTGTGTGGGTTATTATAGGCCTATTTCTGTGCTTCCAGTTATGTCTAAAATTTTAGTACTTAGTCAATAAAGACGTGTGGACTTAGTGGCGCTGTATTTCATGCAAGATATTACTAATTTAATACTAAAACACAGTTTATATATTATTTTCAAATGAGTAACTGCGGAGTTTCTTGCCGATTCTTCTCTGCAGAATCTACATACTGAATCGGTGGTAGCTTTACTATTACAAAATAATAATCACTTGAAAGTGTTTTTTTGTAAAATGACGATTCGAAAGTGCTCTTGGGCCTAATTGGAATAAAGTTCATTTTGATTTTTTTTTGAATAACTTTATAATTATTATTAATTTATTTTAATATGTTATATTATGGCCAAATTACATAAAATCTTTATAAATTGTAGTCTTTGTGTTATTCTGATGTACAAGCTAGGTTACTGTAAAGTTTCATCTAAATCCGTTCAGTAATTTTTGCATGAGAAAATGGTACATGAGCCTGTAACTTTGTTGTTATTGATGATATGAAATAATTGACAGGAACTTTTTTAAGGATTTTTTATAGAATTGTAAAAGTACTACATATTTGCCATTTAACATTATTGTCTATTACAGTTTAGCTAAAAAATGCAAAAAAAAACAAGCGGAAATTCGAATTTCAAAGCTATTTACCAAATCAAATATTGAAGATAGAAATTCGACTCGAGAGATTTTTTTGTCCAAATTTAAAAATAAAAAAACTCCATTAATTAGCTTCAAAAAATAATTTTATCACAGTTTGCAGGACAAAAAAGTAAAAAAAAAAAAAACATATTTACCATGTTATTTAAACGGAGAAACGGAAAAATATAAATTTTCATTTAACCAACTATATATTTTTTATTAAAAAGATAACGAACCGATTCGGAATGTAGCTTCTGACTAGAAGAATCGGCAAAAAACTCGATAGTTACCTTTAAAAAAATCAATATTATAATTATCAATTTTTCATGATAAATTCAGTCATCACCAATTAAAGGTACGACAAAAATAATTATAGATATCGATTTCATAAATCGTATCGAATGCACGAAACCACGAAACGCTTAACGATATAATTATATCACTTCTTGAATTTCCGATATACTAGCATATCGCGATATATAGTTTCAATGTCCGATATCGACTTTTAATGAAACTACACATATCGCAAACGACGAAAGCAGCTTTGGATATTATAGGGAACTAGCTTTTGCCCGCGACTTCGTCCGCGTAGAAGTCAAAAATGGTTCTATTAGGATTTTTAATTGTTTTTTTTGCGTCATTAATTTAATAAATTATTATGTTAAAATATTTGACTACTTATAAAATATAAAAATCTTTATTATAGAATAGGTATTTAAGGGATAAATAAACATTACAATAAAATAACATTTTCTTATATTTTATGAACACGAAGCTCGGCATTTGAACTGGTGAAAGTTACACGGGGATATTATCTTTTTACAACGTAATCTAAATACTACACTTACCGCAGTATTTTCTTGTCAACAATATTTTTTTATTTTTTCAATAAATTGAAAATTGTTAAATTGTTGATTACATTGCGATGCAAAGTTTTTACTTGTGATCTGGTGCCATTGCATAATATTGGTGGATTTATATTGGGCAGCAATATACTTTCCGCGCCAACTCTCAATTTTAATATGTGAGTTGGGAGACGGGAAGACTTCAGTGTATTTAGGAACTGGACAGGTTAATAAGTTCCTGTGTTTTAAATGCCCTGGCTGTCCGTATGGTGCTGATTATTCGCTTAGACTAAGCCATTACAAAATGACATCACTAGAATAACGTAAAAACTAATCTGATCTGATTGTAATTTATAAAATCATAAATAATTTAGCAGATGTACCCGACTTGCTCTCAGAAATGTATGTGTACCTCGGCAAAGCCTGGTTAGATCTAAACGCCAAATGAACACCTTCACAACAAGCCTATCCAAAACAAAACTTGGACAAAATGCACCCTTAAATCGACTAATTACCAGCTACAATAAAACAGACAGCAGCAGTAGAATTGACATCTTTGCAGACACGTATCCCTAATTTGTCAAAAAGCTCTTGACTTGTTCTAGCTAATAACAAATGTAACTTAGCGCATATCTCATATCTTTTTATTTTTTAATTTAACTTTTAATTTTAAATTAAAAATTTTATTTTTATTTTATTTTTCTTATAAATACTTGTTTATACATTATATACACTCGTTGACAGGATCTACATTTTTAAATTGTTTATTGCACTGTTAAATTGTACTGTAGAATTATTTATAAATATTTCTGCTGTTTCTTTGACTTTTAAAAATTTTTTGTTTGGTTTTAGTTATTGCTGTAACGGTAGGACAAATTTCTTTTATATAAGCGCTGTATACTTTTATAAGTGATAAGTTCACCATAAACTGTTTCTGAGTATTTGTATCCTATATTGTTAAATCAATACATAGGATAAGTCCGGGGGAGATAGCCCTACTAACTTTACGGATCTATTGTAAAGGAATGAAAATAAATAGAATAGTGAATTATGCTGCAAACTAAACTATAATTATTATTCTTATAGTATATCAACAAATTAATAACTTTGATCGAACAAAAACAAGTAATTATAAACTTTGAAAAAAAAAAGTACGTTATTTTTACGTTATTTTTTTTAAAGTTACGTTATTATTTTGTTAAGCTTAAAAGTTTACTTAATATGTCGGATAGGAATAGAAATCGTTTTAATATTTTAGATAACGATCATTTTCAATTAATATACTTTTATGTTAAATTATGTTAAATGTCAGTAAATATAAAAACTATATTCTACTATTCTACGATAGATGGCGCAGTATACGTAATATATTTTGTTGTTAGTTTAGTTGTTGTTAGTTTGTTAGTACTATATATATATATATATATATATATATATATATATATATATATATATATATATATATATATATATATATATATATATATATATATATATATATAGAGTAGAGGTCAGCTGAGAACGGATTTTACGAAATTCTACCTATAAGGGAGGTGAAAAAGGGGGGCAAAGTTTGTATGGGACAACATGATTCCTTGGTCCAATCTACTTCAAATTTTGCATGAATATTCTTTAACAGAATTGATTGAATACGTGTTTCGTATTTTATCGAAATTCATTCTCTAAGGGCGCTTGTGCACTACACGGAATTTTACTGCCCGGCGTCCGATTTTTTACGGTCCGATTTTGCAATGAAAAACACGAATAGGCGGTTGTGCACTACACGGAATTTTACCGGTAATAGTGTAGTAGTATAGTACCCTTGCGAATTTTATATCACTGAAAAGATAAGAGATTTTAAACTAGTTATTTAACATAGATAGAATAGAATTTATTAAACAATTATTTTATAGTTTAATTTAAAAAAAAAAACTGCAGATACGTATAGCGCCATCTTGTATATCAATAAGATACCGGTAGTTTTGAATCAAATTAAACCAATCAATAACTAATCACGCTCAAACGAGATGGCGCTTAGAAGAGATTTTTTTTAAAGATTATAATGTAAATAATAATAAAATATTTGTATAAAGACTTAACTGTGCATAAATATGTAAATAAACTAGGATTTAGATCGTTTTGGTAAATAATATTATAACTAAAGTTGATAGACAAATCGTAGTTATGAAAATATATATACGAATAAATGTACATGTATAATTATTTATTCGAATATTAACTAATAAAATACAATCAATTTATTGATAAATATTCCTTATATATAATACTTAAATATTTGGTATTTTATTATTATTTATTTTTTAAGACTCGAACCAATCAATAACTAATCACGCTCAAACGAGATGGCGCTTAGAAGTGATTTCCTTTAAGACTATAATGTAAATAATAATAAAATATTTGTATGAAGACTTAAATGTGCATAAATATGTAAATAAACTAGGATTTAGATCGTTTTGGTAAATAATGTTATAACTAAAGTTGATAGACAAATCGTAGTTATAAAAATATATATACGTATAAATGTACATATTTATTTATTTATTCGAATATTAACTAATAAAATACAATCAATTTATTGATAAATGTTCCTTATATATAATACTTAAATATTTTGTATTTTATTATTATTTATGTTTTAAGACTCAAAAAAACGGTCCAGAATAGGGAAAAGTAAAATGTCGGACGTTAAAATTACGGATAGTGCACAAACGCTCTATACATTTATATGGTGTGCCATGTCGGACCGTAAAAAATCGGACGCCGGGCAGTAAAATTCCATGTAGTGCACAAGCGCCCTAACGGTGTTAAAATAGGATCGAAAGTTATTTGCTTCGAAGTTTATATCAATACTCCTTAGTGCTTTTGATTTAAATTACATTTTATTTTGCAACTCAATCCGTCTGTTATAAAATATTTTCGAGTATCGACGCAGGTGTAGGTGATAAAAAATATAAATTTATATTTTTTGAAATTTTATTGAAATCGCAAGGGCGAAGCCGGGGTGGGCTAGTAATGAATAATTTATCGGATTTTATCGCGTTTATTTAAAACTTTACACCGATATAGACTTTTAATTAAATGAGTGAAATTCGCGTAAATATAAGAGAACACATTTATAACTCTTAAATTCCAAATATAAGCAAAAATTTAATTAATTCATTAATTTCTGTAATTGAGACTGTTCTTTTATTGAATTATCTAATTTCATATTCACATCACATCATATAACCGCATAAAAATGTGATCGAAATGTTTACAGAGGTCATATTAATTTTTTTTCCTCGATACTTTACGGTCGTCATATTATACCTAAGTCATTCTTTTACTTTTTCGTTTGCATTTAATTGCATAAAATGTAATAATCAAAAAGTGTAAAATAAACGAAAGAAATTGAAATCTGCGAAACGATCGATACAAAACTTGACATTACAGTAATTTATATGCTGTGATTTATTGGCGTCGAAATTCATACTGTGCCATTAGTGTGTGAGTAAAAAGTTTATATTAATATTCCTGTTTTATTTTCCATTAATAAATGCGATTTTGTGATACTATGAATTATCAAGAACAATGACATAAGTGGTTTTGTTAAAGCACAACCGGACAATCTAGAACTCTCTAATATTAGCATTCTGCACTTCTTCTCCATATAAACTTTAACTGTACCAAATTTCATACTTCACCGTCCGCGTAATTTTCGTAAAAAGGGGTACAATGTTTTTGCTTCACGTATTAATATACATATAGATTGATAGGCGACTGAGAGAGCTCTGCTTTACATATCTCAACAGGATCTAATCAAAAATTTAGAGATGGGTACATAGGTCGAAAATCAAATGATAAATCGATGATAAATGGTGACTTCGAACCGGAAAGCTCATCATAGAAGACTCCAAACGTGGTGAATAGCCTAAACTGGACTGCTGAAAACAAGTAAAAACTTTCTTAACTTTTACATTTTACGTTTTTTTTTTTTTACAAATAAGCTCTTTGCCTCTATGATATTAACATAAATTTTATAAAATTTTAAATTTAAAATTTCGTAGCAAAGCGTAACATTTAACATTTTTATTAAAATGTACGATACACCATCATATATTTGTCATGCTTACAACTGTTGCTGTCGTAGTCAATGTAGCTACGACTGACTCTACGAGTATAGTAGAATCATTTAAGATCACAGGACATATAAGGTAATATTTTATGCTTTCTTGTTACTCAACACATGTTATACGATTACGTTATAAAACCTTATGTATTATTCTGAAACATTAATATATAATATGTATGATTTTTCCTTATACTTCCCTATTACTTAAAATGGAAAAGCAGTAACACTTCCATAAAATGGAATAAAATGTTTCTGACAAATACATTTTTTGTTAGTAAGTAGTAGGTAAATTCAATTGAAATTATCCGCCAACCCGCAGTGGAGCAGCGTGGTGGATTAAGCTATTACCCTTCTTCGATATAGAGAAGAGTCCTTCGCCCAGCACTGAGTTGTTTACAGACTGAATCAGTTCACTTATATATATAAATTTAATTAGATTGACATCTTTTCTTTCGGCGTATGTATATACGATTATTTATTATATTTATGTCTTTAATATATTGTCATGAATAAACCAATAAATAAGTATGCTTAACATACACGGTCGTCTGATCCTAAGACAGACTTAATGTATATGTTGTACTTAACACACATCCCACTCAAATCAATTTTTTTCTTTTGTTATATTTATAAATATAATATATATTTATAAATATAATATAAAAATAGTACATACATAAATAAATATATATTACACCCAGACTCGGGGCGGGAATTGAACCCACAAACCTGGCACAGCTAGTCATATTTTTGTACATAAATTTATTATATTAAGTGTGTAGAATTATGTTCGTTCAATCATTACAACTTAAGACACTTGTTATTGTTAGTTCTAGTTTACATTTTTAAATAATTAAGGCAAATTTAATTCAATAATTATATATTATCTATTTAATTAATTTTACCTTAATTATTTATGTCTTATTATATTCAAAAAAGATTTAATTTAAAGGTATTTTCTATTCAAATTTCTTAATTTTAAGCTATTTCACAAGATTATTAAAATTTGATAGGTATCTGATCCTATAATCCAGTCGGCTGTGTATTTAAAATAACTCTTAAGAAGTCTTTACATGATTACAGTAAGCTTATTATAACTTTTTAACCCCTCGTGGTTACTACAACTATTGCCGAGATGTAAAACGGGACTATTACCATTTTTGGGGCCAGTGGAAAGGGAGGATTCTCCGACCAGACGGGTATTGTGTCTGGTGGGCTACTGCCCTTCGTCGGTTGTTGTCGGGTTCTTGTATGTATGTTCAATCGCTTCAATAACTTTGATAGTGCGATTTAGGAGTGATCGTTGATCATTCTGAGTTCCCGACATGTCACCACTGTTGTAGAGTTCAAGCTAAAAATGTTACAAAAATAGAACTTTAATTTAATTGGAACGCGGCGGAAGTCTGCCAGTATATATATATATATATATATATATATATATATATATATATATATATATATATATATATATATATATATATACAGAGTGGGGATGACAATACAACGATAATTGATAACACCGGTAAATAATAATGGTTGTTATTTATTAATAAAAAAATACCACGTTATTACATTAAAATATTCAACATTGAAACTGGTAAAAACAACGTGGCACGTCCATTGGTCTGACCTTGATAATGGTTGTTGTTATTTTTTTATCGCATTTGTTGAATTGCTCGAGCAAAAGTTTCGTGAATATTACGATCTTGAAATAAATATGTCAATGGTGGCAACGAAATACTTAAACGTACTTATTAAAAATTGTAAATTTGATTTGCCATATGTTTCCCGTGAGATTACCTACTTGAAAAAACTATGTTAGATTCAGAATTTACATTTTCAGTATTTAAAATTTAAGCATTAAAAAAAAAACAATAAATTATTAAAAAACAAAAATAATAAAAAGAAAATTATTAGAATCAAACTGAATCGCACTTATTAATGGAAAACAAAACAGGAATATTAATATAAACTTTTTACTCACACACTACTGGCACAGTATGAATTTCGATGCCAATAAATCACAGCATATAAATTACTGTAATGCCAAGTTTTGTATCGATCAATGGCGGTGCGTTTCGCAGATTTCAATTTCTTTCGCTTATTTTACACTTTTTGATTATTACTTACTACTTATTATTTTATGCAATTAAATGCAAACGAAAAAGTAAAAGAATGGCTTAGGTATAATATGACGACCGTAAAGTATCGAGGAAAAAAAAGTAATATAACCTCGGTTAACATTTCGATCACATTTTTATGCGGTTATATGATGTGATGTGAATATGAAATTAGATAATTCAATAAAAGAACAGTCTCAATTACAGAAATTAATGAATTAATTAAATTTTTGCTTATATTTGGAATTTAAGAGCTATAAATCTGTTCTCTTATATTTACGCGAATTGTACTCATTTAATTAAAAGTCTATATCGGTGTAAAGTTTTAAATAAACGCGATAAAATCCGATAAAGACTTTTAATTAAATGAGTTAAAAATCTCTTCCATTTTATTGTGCTTAGTTAAATATAAAGTTTATTTAGAACCATTAATCGAATAGGTTTTTAAAGTTATTACAATTGACCTGAAGCAGTATACGAGTATAAACACCCCACAACTGGTTAAACCCCTCTTCGCCATATAAGAGAAGCAGCGTGTTGGAGCTTACTCCAACACGCTGCTCCACTGCGGTTTGGCTTATTATTGTCCTATCATGAGTAACGACTGCTATTAGCTGTCTATGATAACAACAAGGACCGACAGCCTTACGTGCGCCCCGAGGCACGTTGAAATATGTCTGAGTAAGTACACGGACAATCTCCCAGAACAGAAACAAATATTTGGGTTAATACAAATATTTGCCCTGGGCGGGAATCGAACCCGCAACTGGCAGCATCAAGGCAAGGTAATATTTCAACTCGCCTGCCACTACACCAGAACAGTAGTGCACAGAATATTTCGTAAATTTAATTGGATTCCAACAACCGAATGTAACTCCATGAATCATGCTATGAGTCGTCATAGAGCAATCTAAACCAGTATATAATGTGTGAACATTTATCGAGCAGGACAGTCGTTGTCGTTGCAGTCTCTACATAAGAAAAACCGCGATGAGGCCTATTATCCTCCTAGTCGTGTGCGTTGCATTGGCCGCAGTTACAAAATGTGAATGTAGAACGATCCGTTCCTTTGATTCTAAAATCCTTCAATCAGTCGCACCGTTACAACAAGATCCTCAAATAATTGGTGATAAATTGATACGAACTAAACGACAGGCAATTATTACTGGAGGGAAATGTCCTATTAATTTTGTTCGTGTCAATGAATTTTGCTTACCAAAACAAAAGTAAGTCACATTTTTGTTAAGAAACAAC
Source organism: Euphydryas editha (assembly GCA_036937285.1). Classification (NCBI taxonomy): domain Eukaryota; kingdom Metazoa; phylum Arthropoda; class Insecta; order Lepidoptera; family Nymphalidae; genus Euphydryas; species Euphydryas editha. The sequence goes on from JAUPFZ010000010.1 coordinate 17,777,128, forward strand.
AGGTAACAATCTATTTTCAGTACATATATATATATATATATATATATATATATAGTATCCATCAAACATAGCGTATATAGGTATATGTTTTTATTAAATGTTGTAAATTACACAGTTTTACAATTTTCAATGTTATACATTGAAAATTTTATAAGTTCAAAACAAATTATTAGATCTCAAAGAAAAACAGGTTTCTCTGTAAATAATGGTGATATGACATTTATTCGCTAGTTTAAACATGTTTTAGTTTATAATTTTATTATCAAACATACTGAAAATAATAATTATTAAATATTTTAAGGTCAATTTTATTATTTTATTGTACTGTACTGCATCATCTTGTAAACAACCCACAATGGAGCGAAGGCACCTTCTCCATATAGAAGAAGAGTTGGAGCTTAATCCACTACGCTGCTCCACTGTGGGTTGGTGGATAATTTTCGTAATATAACTAACGATCGTTATCAGGTGTCTATGAAAACAACCGGGACCGACGGTCTTACGTGCTCTCCGAGGCACGGTGGGCAGACCCAAAAGACCGTACATTTAGACCGGAAACAAATATTTGTACAAATGCAAATATCTGTTCTGAACGGTAATCGAACCTGCGACCGTAGGCGCACTACGTTGAGGCGACTACTCGCACCACTACACCAGAACGGTAGTTTATTTTTAATAAGACAAAAACTAGTTACACAATAATATAATACTAAATAAGGACGACCGAGTCAAATTATCATAGTTCATTAGTCAGAAGTTGAAATCAGATTGTTAAAAAGGAACTGATTTAGAACAAAGGTAAGATATTATGATGGTTTGACTATTAATTGCGGAAAAAAATAAAACAGTTTTCTCCCCGTCCTGTCCACAGAGAGTGATGGCTTATGATGATAATGCTTTATTATTATTATTTTCAAATGATTTTTATTTCTTACAGGGGGAAGGATATAAAGGAAATATACCGAGAAGGAAACCACGCAAACTAAGGTACTGAAGACAATTTCTAGAAAAGTGTTAAAAATCGCAGCTGGCGACTTGTTAGCGGAGAGTATGGAAAGATTTAATACAGATAATCAGCGAAGAATTTATTGAAAACAAAGTAACTTAGCTACATCGGGACTTAAAAGAAATTATCAATATTCTTTATAATTTTGAGAATTTGATTATTCCATAGAGTTGTTAGCCATGCGTGTTTAAACCATTATTGCATTAGACAAAATAATTTAATTGTTCAAATTTTTTTTTAAATCGATAACTCCCTTCTGTATCAAATATTTATGTCATTTAATCATTTTAGATTTCTAATATGCACGTAAGCTGCCTGTATGCTGCCTGTGTGTGTATATACATATACATATGACCGATATACCTCTTTCATATTCTGGTGTTAACATTGAAGCTATTAAATTAGTTTTAACATCTGTTTTAAAGACTTTAGCTGGCCAAGAGACATTTATTTACTTATACTAATATGATAATTGTTATATATTGTTTTTGTCTTTGATATTGAAGTTGTTAATAATATTCCATTGTATAGTTTGGAATAACCTCACAGTGTAATACTTACTTACAATCTGAAATCAATAATAAGAAGTGAACTCTTATTAAGATCGTTGCGACAACGTGAATTAATCGTGCAATTTTTTTTTTAACTTTATTATTTATGACAAACTAACTTATTTGTATACCAGTGTTTGCAGTCAATGCTTACTCTACTAAATTCATATTTACAATTAATATGTCAAATAAATAATAATAATAATATGGCCATGATCGCTTTCAAAAGTATTAATATTTAATATCGATGTCGTAAATTAGTGATTGTATACAATGATCTGTTAATTTCAAGCCTTTATATATAGGGTAAAAATTTTCATTATATTTGATCGTACTATTAATTATTTCTAACATGAACTATCTAGTATTTGCATTGGTATTTAATATTAATTTCAATAACGGTGATATATACGTACTCTATTTTTAAGACTGATAGATAGATATATTTTTAATGTTGTTTTATATCTTAAATAAATATTTTTTTCTTTTATATATATTTTATTTGGCAAAAGTATACTTTAATTAATTTAATTTAAAAGAAAACTCTATTATTTTATTCCTAAATCATAAAATTTTCTAGACAACTTGTCCAAGTCTCCATTCCATCCTCAAAACCTTACTCAGAATATTAAAAATCTTAATATATGATTATAATCATATTAGTTATGCTGTAAAATGATTGATTTAATAGCAGGACTAGTATTGTTCAAGTATTACAAAAGAACAGTCTTCATTTTGATTCATGTAGATGTGTAATTAACACTAGACATACCAGAGCGGTCAAATGACCGCTTTTAAGATTTTAATTAAAATTGTTATACCCTTTTAATTAATTTCAATTGTTTAATTTTTCTCAGTATATAGCTTGTATAGTTAAGAAGCTATATATTTAGTTAAAGTCGTGCAGTAAGTTCAAGAAAAATGTTAACCTAGAATTTAACCATTTTAATTAAAAAACTCAAAAGCGGTCATTTGGTAGGTTTAGTGTTATAAATATTGTGGTATTGACGGAACGCTACCTACATAAATATTTTTTTGGTTAAATTTAAGTTAATTTTAGATATACTGACAAATAGGTACATTGGGCAACTGTAGATATTGTTCCGTTTTAAGACCGAAAATTTACCGTTTCAAATTCTTTCTGTTTTAACTTTTTTTTTTTACATACAATTCTTACTATAGACGTACACTAGCTTACTAACATAATCGGAAATATTACATTTTATAGTCAACCACTGAGGTTTGTTTCACTGTCGATGAACTGTGCTGTACTGTTATGACCTCTAAATGTTCCACTGTCCGGAAAAAGTTTGTCCATCCTGTGGATTGGTGAATGTAGATGCATGACATTTTTTGCGAAATAGGCAGTTCTCTTACAATATTTTCTTTTACTGCATATGTTACGTCTTTTATATTCTCCTCTAATAATGTAGTTTTAATAAGTCTTACCGCTACATCAATCAATCCACGTGACTCTACTATGTAATTTCCTATAATATCCGAAGCTGCTTTCGTCGTGCGATATGTGTATTTTTGTTGCTGTAATATGTATAAGAAATATTAATAAATATATAGTATAAAACAAACATTACACTATCAATATAAATTTAGGACAAATACATATGTATTCTAACTACAAATAATACATATATATCTATATATGTATATAAAAGGATAAGTTTCCACTGACATGTAGACGTACTTACTGCCGTAGCCGCTACTGGTAGAAACGTGAAATTTGGACAGTTGTTATAATTTAAAGTGCGGCCTCAAACTACGAAACGATTAAAAAAAATAACCCTAAAGTAATGAATTAGGGGTTGCAAGTTTGTAGGGAAAAAGACTTTAAAGTAGCAACGATTTTGATCAAACTTGAGATTGATTCTCTTCAAAAACATTTAAATGAATATGTGTTTCATGGTTTATTGAAATTCACCTCCTAAGGTTACAAAATAAGGGTTGAATGTTTCTATGGAAAATATTTAAAATCTGCTCCAATTTCTATAAAATCTGTTCATGAACTATTGTAGTGTAAGGTCATAGTGTTCAACGTATGCGGGTGTTCAGCTTTTACAACTCCTGATATTACTTTTTTTTAATTCAGTCAATTCGCTAATAGTGCTGTTAAGAAACCACATTAATGCTAACAACATAAAAATCAATTTAAAATTTTCTCTTGAGATAAAACTTTTTTAACCAATTTTTATTCAAGCCATTATAATTATTAAAATTATTGATGACATACTCATGACAATGAAGCAGAAACTTAAGTGTATGTCCACACTAAATGCTCGATGACTAGGACTAAGGCGGCGAGCGGAGGCGTACGGTGGCCACAGGGACGCGCGAGTTCTTCTAGCGGTTCAATATACATCAGGGGTTACAAACTATGGACGAGGATTTGTTATTTTTACTAGACAGTCCGATCTTGAGATGGGAGGTATTGAACACTAGAGATGGTGTGCACAAAATAATTAAGGCCAGTATATTCGAGCGTTGTAGGTATTTAGCGCTACCTCCCTCCCCGCGCGACTAGTTACGCGAAGTCTCCGTTCAAATGAACTCTCGATGACCCCGCGCGCGGTGACGTCGCACGGAAATAATTAAATATATAATTTTACAGTAACTTACTAGGTTTTTTTTTTTACTTTAGGTTATTTCATAATTCAGTTTTGTTTTCGATCCTGAAGGCACAGTATAAAATGCAACATAAACATTTAATACCTAAGAGAAGTAGATAAAAACCATTATTTAATTTTTTATGGGTTTATAGCTAAAAAAAAATTTCTATTAATATTTTAATTTATATTAATTATCAGTATTTTTTTTTTTTGTTAATTAATACACTTTACAACATTTAATACTAAGAGAAGTAGATTTAAACTTTATTTCTTCTCTTAGGTATTAAATGTTTATGTTCCACCTATTACTGCCACCAGGGCCCTGCGCTGGGGCTCCCAAGCGGCGCATTCCTCCAGGGTGTGACGCGCCGAGTCGATTGGCGCGCTACACTCGTGGCAAAACCAGGGGTGGCTTCTCGCCTAGCGATTTGGTGCAAGTACTTACCGAAGCAACCGTGCCCGGTAAGCACCGGCGACAGCCGAAACGTAAGGACCCTATGCCGCCTGTTGACCCAGCGACGAAGGTGAGGACGTCGCTCTGTCCATTGCCTGTCTCAATTCGTTGTCGGCACCTCGCAGGTTAGTCCCATTGTCGGACCAGAATTGAGCAGGTTGTCCTCGTCGAGCTTTCATTCTTCTTAAATTCATTATCACTGAGTCTGTGCTCAGTGACGTCGCTATCTCTAGGTGGATCGTTCTTACAGTGAGGCACGTGAATACTGCCACGTAACGTTTCTGTTGGCTGCGTCCCACGGTGACTGTTAATGGTCTGAAGTAGTCCACCCCTGTGTATGTGAAGGGTCGCTGATGGTGAGCTAGGCGACACGCAGGTAGGTCTCCTGTTCTCGGGTGTGGCGGGATCGCTGCCCTAATCCGGCAGTGTAGACACTCTGGAAAGAGCGTTCTTGTGACGGGCCACAGGCGTAGTATCCAGTAGTGCTGTCGACATTCGTTCACAGTCGCCTCGACTCCCGTGTGATGCCTCGTTCTATGCATCGCTATGATCCACAACTTCACTGTGTGATGATTTCTATCTAGTATCATCGGGTTTTTAGATGGCGTTGATAGTTGCTCCGCGGCGTCAATACGACTACGGACTCGGAGGGCTCTCTCTGCACACTCGATGCTCAGCTGCTTGAGGCGACTGTTTCGGGTAAACGACTTCCCGTCTTTGATGCTTTCTACTTCATTTGGGAAAGATTCTTCTTGGACTGTTCTCATGAATAGGTCTTCAGCTTTCCTGATAAGTTCCGCGGAGACCGGACGAACCTCCAAAGTTTCTTCGAGCTCTACTCTTATTTTCTGGCGTGTTTTCAGCTTCTTGTTCGTCCTTTTCCAGTCTGGGTCTTTTAACGCGTTTTTCTTAGTCCTTTTATAGTTGACTCGTTGTGTATTGGCTCGACAGAGTTCTATAAACTGTAGCACTCGAGCCGTCGTGTAGCGGAGTCTGTTCCAGCTGGAGTACCGTGTGCAGTCTGGTAACCCTTCTTTGAATCGCGGCTGTTTACGATCGGTGACGTGATGAGTTTTTTCTTCGCCTGTAGGTTCGGTTGACGACGACAAGGCGGACGTTTCCGTGGGCCAGGTGGACTCCGGATGATAAGGAAATTCAGGACCTGTGTACTATCTGTGACAACTGCTGAATCCCGCTGGTACGTCCCGCGCCGCGTCGTCGGCTACGTTTAGCCTGGTTGGGACCCATCGCCATTCGCTGACCGTCGAAGAATCTTCAATTGCCGCTAGCTGCTAGCTAGCCGCTGTTAGGTGAAAATACTAATATAACTTATTGAAATTTTGGATATGCTAATATATCGGTCTAAGATATCGATGACAATCATTATATTCTAGCTAAAAATAGATTGAGTGTTCATTAAACTTACGAGTACTTATCTGATCGCTTTTCTAAGCTTACGTAGTTCAGTCTAGATATTTTCTTTTTATTTCTAGTTTTATTCCCCATTTTATATCTACACTACACTGCTATACAGTAAAAACACTTCCAACGTTGTTAGAGTACTAACTAAACTAATCTAATAAAATAATCAATAATAATCTATACTAATAGATAAAACTGAAGAGTTTGTTTGTTTGAACGCGCTAATCTCATGAACCACTGGTTCAAATTTAAAAATTCTTTTTGCGTTGGATAGTCCATTTACTGAGGAAGAATTTAAGCTATATAACATCACGCTACGACTAATAGGGGCTGAGTAATAATAAGAAATGTTACAAAAACGGGAAAAAATAATCTTTTTTGAGAGCTTCCGTTGCGTCCTTTATTATTTCTCTTCTCAAGACATTTTTTAATTATAGTTCCACTTTTAAAGTAAATATAACATCACTCTTTTACTGTAAATTTTCGAAAAAAAACTCAGTAATATGTTGAACGACCCAAGAATCAAACCTGAGACCCCTTGCTCGGCAGTAACGCTTGGTACCACTGGACCAACGAGGCGAAAATATTTAAGTACGTTTTTCCCCCAAATTAACGCGGGTGAAACCGCGGGGCACAGCTAGTACTAAATAAAATTATCCAATCTATTTCTCAAACCACACTATCCATTCTCTGAGGATAGAGAGGTTCACTGGCGCTCGAATTCCTAAGAGACAAGACCGGACCCTATACATCGGTTTTCACACAAGAGGAAAAGAAGACGTTGATAGACAAGGGATACGGCACCGGACAGGGATCGAGCGTCATGACTATCCACGAGGCACAGGGACAGACACGCGAGGCAGTCATCATCGTCCAGACAAAGACTAGGAGGCTGCGGATTCATGACAGTGTTCCGCATACTGTGGTCGCGGTGACCAGGCACACAAAGACCTGTGTCTACTACACCGACGACGGTGGTGATGCAATCGGTCGTTTTGTCGGCCTCGGTGGAGGCCACAACAAAGGAAATACTCGAGCACACCCTCAAGATGGCTATACATAAAAGAGACACCGCCGTCATTGAGGATGTGCTCGAACAGCTTCCCTCGGGGGATGGCTGCGGCAGAGTCTCCAATAAATAATACAAAAATAAAGAGCCCAAATGTAAATGTAGACAAGCCGTAAAAATGTGGTGGCTGGTATGTATGTACTAACAAGCAATGAAATATTAGATTATATTAGATCCAGAGATGTGACTTATTTAAGATACAAGTATCTGAAATACAGATACAAGATACAAAATACGTATTTTCATCTTGTATCTAAAATACTTTTTTAAAATGTATTTTGTATCTTGTATCTAAATTCCTTTTGTTTGGTATCTTAGTATTTTGTAAATACTATGTTTGGCAAAATACTTTTAGTAATAGTTATTCTATGCATTCATTCATAAAATATGACATAATCCAGTGATTTTAGGCATTTTAAGCCCCAATCTGCGGATAAATTCTAAGTGAGCTGAATTTTTGTATACACTTTTATTACGGCATTGTAATGAAGATGTGAAAAATCGACATTGATATCGTGCCGGCTAAAAAAGTTACAAAGGTCAAAAGGTCACGAAGATCAGTTTTGTTGCAAATATCTCGCGACCTATTGCTCGGAGGTCAATCGAGGTCATTATAAAAGTTATTCGTCATAAAATTATCTACAAAAAATGCCTCTTGCATTTTTCTATAAAATTAACCGTTTTTGGAGTAGAGCGCGGAAAAAGCGACTAGAATGTAGGTACTCACATACGGTTTTGTATCATTACAACTGTTTCATTACAACGCCGTAATAAAGGTGTATACAAAAAATCAGCTCACAAGGAATTTTTCCGCAGTTAAAACCTAAAATGACTGGGTTAAGTTTCTATGGTGACATTAATTTTAAATGTTTTTAGAGGATTCTGATTCCTCTATTGCAAGTGGCGAAAACGCAGGGTCTACAGGCAACACCGCTGCCTTAAAAACACTGCAATACCTTAACAATAAAGATACCAATTTAAAGAGTTTAAATGCTTACTCTACAATAAGAAAAATATTTTTCAAATATAACACCTGTTTGCCAAGTTCTGCTCCTGTGGAGCGACTCTTCTCTTTTGGAGTTATGATTATCAGGCCTCATCGAAGAAAAATTAGTGATAAAATGTTTGAAGAACTGGTTTTACTGAAGTCTCAATTAAAATCTTAATAATATAATATTTTATCATCTCACTTTTACGCGATCAACGCGATGTAGGTATTTGTAAATAATTCACGTAAAAAATTAAACTTACATTCAATAAAATGTTCTTTTCTCACCAAAGAATTTGTATCTTTAAAAAGTATTTGGAAGATACGTATTTTGTATCTAGTATTTCAGATACCATTCCAGAAAGGTATTTGTATCTGGTATCTGAAATACTTGATTTTAAAGTATCTTGTATTTCGTATTCCAGATACTTTGTATGGGGTATCTTGTACATCACTGATTAGATCAAGGAATAAACGCATGTACATAGAAAATAAGAAACATGATGTAAGTAGATGTAAGAAAAAAAAAGACAAAATAAAATTATATATATATATATATATATATATATATATATATATATATATATACATCCTGCAACTCATTTTGCGCCAACGGTCAAAAATCTGCATAGTAATAGTGCGTCCACCGACTTACGGCGCCCGTATATCGGACGCAGTATTATTTCAACCCCAGATTGGCGCCAAACGATACCTATAAGCCTCAGGTGCCTATATTTAAAAAATCGTTTTGACGTAATTTTTCTTCCGGAGTAACTGAACGAGTATATTGCTAGTTCACCGAAAAGTCGCTAGAGGCGCTGAATTTCAATATACGTTTTGCTCGTATATCATCGTAAGGAGCGCCGATACTAGTGAGTCCACTGTAAAATATGTTGTGTTGTACGCGCATGAACGAGACGATGACGCATCATGCGTCTCGTTCATGCGCGTCTCGTTCATTGGTTCATTCATGGTTCGAACGACAAGGTCGCGTTTGGAGCGACATGCGACGTTGCCGCTCATATGCACTGCGAGCTGCGCGCGGCAAGGTCGCGACGACGCGAACGGTTTATTTTAATGTCTAATATCATATTTATTTTCACTAACATGGCGGACGAATAAAAATATTATTATACTCTTTGTTAAAGTTTTACTTGCGTGGTGATTTGATTTTATTATTTGTATTTTATGCGTAGTGACATAATGAAACGAAACTTAATAACTTTATACATTTAACTTTAAAAAAATGTGTAATATTTTTTTTTTATAAATTAAATATAATAATGAATGAGAATAACTTCAATTCCTGATATTCTGTCTATCGGCCTAGCTATCACCTGTATCAGGCACCTTATAAATAAAATTTACAAAATGAAAAACTAATTAATATACGTCCAAATCACTACATATTACAAAACAAAGTCTCTCTCTGTTCATGATATTTCTTCGTTTAAACCGCACAACGGATTTTGATGCAGTTATCACTGTTATTTAGAACATTTATTCCCGAAGGTTTACACATACATACAAAACATTCTAATAAAGTATTTGTATAATAGAGTAATAGAGAAATTTCCATTTTTTGTGACGAAACCGATAAAAAAAAACGATTTTTCCAACGCTGATTAAACCGTATGAGATACATCAAAATATTGTACTACGGAATTGTATATCATAAAAAGGCCTACAAAAAATCCGCGATAGCATATATCTATAATTATTCAAAATAAAATATATAATAATATATCTATTATATAAATAATATATCTATAATTAATTAAAATAAAATCCTTATTTTTTACGTTTTCTTCTATGTCCTAAGGTTTACTCACAGTAATAATTTTTATCTTTAAGTAATTAATTTAAAAATATTACTTTATTTGCAAAGCTAATTTCTCCTAATGAATGATCTTTATCCAAATAAATATATTAGTTATCTTGGAAATTTAATGTAGATCAAAACTTTTCTTTACCTTATTTCATTAAAATTATATAAAATACTTTAGAAGTTATCTCAGATTTAAAATTAAAAAAAAATAATTATATAAATCAGTCGGACGGATCTTTGTTTCGACCCTTATAACATTGTACAAACGTCTATTATTTTCAGTGTTCCTATTTAAACTTTACTTTGAAGCAACGAAAAGTCTTAAAATTTTCGGACGACGATTGAATCTTTAGGGACTTTTGTGTTACATGTATTTTTTTAATATTTTTACAATTTTTAAAATCATTTAAATTAAGAAAATAATATGTTCGTCATTGCAAAGTTATGTCGATCAGAAAAATTTACATCTGTCAAAAAGATCAAGCTAACACAAACATATAATATTAATCAATTAATATTATTTATGTTATTATTCAAATGTCATACAGGAAAAGTAGGTAAAAAATAAACGGCTAGTATCAATACTATCAATGTCAGTCAGCTGTCAAAGCTGTCACTAAAATTATGATATAATATGACTTATTTTAAATCAATACAAAATCGATAATCATTTTGATTTATCAAATACTAATTGATGGTTTCGCTATTAATATTACTTTATTCCAATGAACTTTATTGTTTACAACTTTAATTGTGCATCTAAATAGTTTGAGTTAATTTACTAGTACTAACCTTTTTTTTATTCTGTAATCGAATCGATACCCAATTAATGTGATGAAAAATATCTTTCTCATTTTTCTCCGCTTGCAGATTCAGAATTGAGATGGTTTTTTATATTTTAAAACAAAAGAAAATATGACCAATTGTTTAAACCATATCTCTAATTATACGTATTAAATTTTGTCCCACTAATCCCCATCTCCTTTAAGATTTTTTTCCTTTCTTGGAGCAATTCTTGAAAAACTTAAGAAATCTATGTTTGAAAAATTAAAAAAAAAATTATTTATCAGTTTCTTATTCATAAATTTTGTTTTTGAAAATTTAAAAATTTAAGTTAATCATCGAAAAAAAATTATTAATAAAAAATTGACACAATTATATCATTAAAAAATTGACCGTTCTGGTCTTGTGGTGCGAGTAGTCGCCTCAAAGCCGCGCGCCAGCTGGTCGCGGGTTTGACTCCCGCTCAGAACAGATATTTGTGTTCATACTAATATTTGTTTCTGGTTTGGGTATATGTTTTTTGTGGGCCGTCGGTCCCGGTTGATATCATAGACACCTGATAATGATCGTTACTCATGGTAGGGAAATTATCCGCCAACCCGCAATGGAGTAGCGTGGTGGATTAAGCTCTAACCCTTCTTCTATAATTATAGAAAAGAGTCCTTCGCTCAGCAGTAGGTTATTTACATGCTGATACAGTACAGTACAGTACAAAATGAGTTTTTACTTAAAAGTATGTTATATCATATAAACTTTAATAATTTAACTTTTTTTTTTAAACTATTTACGCATAAGAATACGTACTTATATATAATACTTATTATAGAAATATATCGATTTTTCGCCTTATTGTTAGTCACCGAAAGAGGGGTCACTTACCTTAGATTAAAAAAAAAATTAAGACACTATAATTTATTCCAAAAAATGAGATTTCGAATTGACAGTCGACATTTGCGCGCAAAAAAGGACATATTACAGTTCCGATGAAGTCATTCATGTTTTTCAATGGTCGGTCATACTTATTCGACGCTGACTTTCAAAACCTAAGTTAAAATAAACCTCAAGTTAGTTGTCAAATAAGAGTGACCTATTGATGTTTTAAAGTACGTTCCGTATCGATTTACTTTAAATTCGTAATTTTTGTTAAAAATAAACATAAAGTTAATTAAATAAAACTTTGCAATGACCTGTCTTTTATATATATTTTATTTTTAACATTTTTATCACAAAATATTCATAAATATTATATTCGTATTTTCCCTATTTACACTAATATTAACGACATCTCATTTTTTTTAAATCAATCATGTCATTTGTTTTTTGTTGAAATTAAAATAAAATCCTTATTTTTTACGTTTTCTTCTATAAAAATAATTAGTAAATATTAGTTAGACATGAAAATGGATATGGAAGATAGAAAGTTTATTTATTTATTAAGGAACTAGTGACCCGCCCCGATTCCGCACGAGTGCAATGCTGATACTAAATATACTACAATATGTCTTTATATACAACGTACACATTTTTTTGTCATTAGACAATACAGACATGATTTTTCGCTATTTATAGGCACGCGCCACCGGCCCCCCGGCCGGTACCGCCGTAACCGCTATGTTCTTCTATGTTATTTATGCCACTATTAATATTATATACATATATTATAAGCCTATATATGTATTATTATACATTTTATTACATGTGACTTAAAGTGAAACCGCTTCGAGAAGCTAGTGTCAATTATAAAATTAATAGTAATCATTATATATAATATTAACAATTTTTGCCTTTCTAAATATATAGGACAAAACTTCAAATAGATTATTTACAAAAAATTTAAAAGTTATTTGTAATTCGTAATTGGTCTCCCTATTAATTCTAAATTTTTATTTACATATTTATTTTCTTTTAACATTAAGTAAGTAAATTAATTTTAAGTAAGCTAGAATTTATAAATAAATGGAAAAGAATTTACTATAAGAAACAAAAGTACAGAAAAGAAAAGAGAAAAAATAAATAAATAAATCACACAATACAAATTCAAAGAGGATTTGAACCTAGTTTAACCCTTAGTTTTATAAAAATCTCGTACTATAACCACTACACATTTCGTTACATAATAATTATAACATTACGTAAAAAAGCGATAACTATAAACTATAATAGGCTTGTTGGACACAAGCCTAAGAGCAAATATAATGGATAGGGGCTTATAATGATTAATTATATTATGGAGAAAATAACAAACAATTTTAATTGTTAAAATCGTGAAAGATTAATAATATTTAAAAAAAATAAATTTCGTAAAATATAACCTTTAGTCACGTGCCAGTGAACACCAATCAGAAAACATTACGTCACGCCGTGTGAAACACCAATCTTGCGTGTCATTGACATTTCGATTATCGCTACAGGTTATAATTAGATACTCTTTCGTTCTTAATAAAATTTGGTTTTTAACAACTAATTTCAAGTTTTTGCAAGTTATAATTTGAAAGAATTCACCATGGAATCTGGATTTAGCAAAGCAAACAGTAATAATTTGCCCAGAATCGATGCCGTTATGCTTGGCAATTTTTTCGAGTAGAACAGTGACTTCTGCTCATCTGAATTTCGCAATGTTAAAACTTCCTTGTAAGTAAACATAAGTACAAAATATTAATTATAAGCTTAAATGCTATGTCATATTTCAGTTCGGTACACAATAACTTAATATTTTGACGTATATTTTGCAAGATAATTGATACCTACTGATTTTGAGGTTATATTTACAAAGTATAAAAAAATACAAAATAGTAACAAACTTGTATAATTTCAGGTTTTCGCGAGCTTCATATGGAGATGACGCCATAAGATAGGTCCATCTTAAGCGTGACGATAAATTTTGTACTGTTAAGTGTAAAATGTGTCCTGAACACAGAGTTCACGTAAATTTATATGGATGCACACTGGTTGTTGATGAAGATAATATTATTATCTCCGTTCGATGTCAAGACTGCGTACCTTCACAAGGCATGTAAACAAGCAATAGCTTGCCTTATGTGGGTTCATCGCAGAAGTAAGGAACCATCATGCAGTTCGGTGGAATGTTATTGGAGAAAATCAAAACTGTCTAGAGTTGGTAGTAGCCTAAAATATTTAATGCCAACACATTTAAAAATTACATAAAAAATGGAAAAGTTGCAGAAAAATATTGTGCCCAAATGCAGCTTCAAATGTATTTAACAGGAAAGAAAATTGTTTATTTTGTATAGTGGACCATGATTATAGTGTGAATTAAAAAGTGGAGATTTTAAATGTGCCATTTGATATTGAGTATGTTGAGAATTTGATTGATAAACTATTAAACTTTTGGAAAATTAATATATACCCATTATTATATCAAAGTGTAAAACTATATTTGAAAAAAAAAAAACAATCTTAAACTTAGTTTTATTTTATTAAAGAATCTTGCAAATTAATTAATGCACATGCTATGATTATTATCTTGTCAAAAATTTTTACAAATTTGAAATTAATATTGATAAACTATTAAACTTTTGGAAAATTATTAATGTATACCCATTATTATATCAAAGTGTAAAACTAACATATTTGAAATAAAAAAACAATCTTGCACTTTTCCTTAGTTTTATTTTATTAAAGAATCTTGCAAATTAATTAATGCACATGCTATGATTATTATCTTGTCAAGAATTTTTACAAATTTGAAATTAATATTGATAAACTATTAAACTTTTGGAAAATTATTAATGTATACCCATTATTATATCAAAGTGTAAAACTATAACATATTTGAAATAAAAAAACAATCTTGCACTTTTCCTTAGTTTTATTTTATTAAAGAATCTTGCAAATTAATTAATGCACATGCTATGATTATTATCTGGCCAAGAATTTTTACAAATTAGAAATTAATATTGATAAACTATTAAACTTTTGGAAAATTAATGTATATCCATTATTATATCAAAATGTAAAACTATAACATACTTGAAATAAAAAGACAATCTTGCAGTTTTCCTTAGTTTTATTTTATTAAAGAATCTTGCAAATTAATTAATGCACATGCTAAGATTATTATCTCGTCAAGAATTTTTACAAATTTGAAATTAATATTGATAAACTATTAAACTTTTGGAAAATTATTAATGTATACCCATTATTATATCAAAGTGTAAAACTATAACATATTTGAAATAAAAAAACAATCTTGCACTTTTCCTTAGTTTTATTTTATTAAAGAATCTTGCAAATTAATTAATGCACATGCTATGATTATTATCTGGCCAAGAATTTTTACAAATTAGAAATTAATATTGATAAACTATTAAACTTTTGGAAAATTAATGTATATCCATTATTATATCAAAATGTAAAACTATAACATACTTGAAATAAAAAGACAATCTTGCAGTTTTCCTTAGTTTTATTTTATTAAAGAATCTTGCAAATTAATTAATGCACATGCTAAGATTATTATCTCGTCAAGAATTTTTACAAATTTGAAATTAATACATGCATGTGGTCTAAGCAAATAAAATTCATGTAAGCGCCTAATAACTCTCTATAATTATGAATCCTCAAGCTGGCAATCTGTTTAGTTACCTTCGCTTCAGTTTTACTCATTTTCCTTTTTCAACACTTGGGAGGTCTTACTGGTGTAATACTGGATTGATAATAATTGTTAATTTTTTTTTAATTGTATTCAACATGGCCTTTGTTGGTTCTATTTTTTTTTTGTCTTCTTCGACTAATTCACTACAATCAGAAGATAATTTAACTTGTAGCCGTGATAGTGAGGGACTATTGGAAGCTACATATGGTATATACATATAAAGAAATATCACTGTCTGAATGTTCTTCAATAAATATATTTTTTGCAATTTTGCTTATACCACATACAGAAGGACTTAATTTTGTAACGGTTACATTTTTTAATGGGGATGTGGACATGGATGTTACAGAATGTTTCAAAGGTGATAATGCCTAATCAATCAATTTCACATTGGTCTGCACAGCCTTACTTCTGAATTTGTTAGTTATAAATACTTGAACAGATTTATCTCTTGACTGTTGACATAACATGTCTGGCTCATTACCTCCCAACTGTTTCAATATCTGAAAAAGAAATACAACAAAATAGCTTTATTATAGTAATAACTGGGTATTTGCCATTTCAAACTTTAAATAATTTAGGTCGTTATGTTGTTTAATATTATACATACTTGAACTTTTATCAGAAGTATCTATAAGAGAAGAACATGAAGTACAACTTTCTTTCAATTCATTCAGACACTCTGCTATTATCATCTTTCTTTGTTTTTTTAATATATATGGTCGTTCTGTCCAGCTGCATGTTCGTTTTCTTCCGTCTTCTTGACATCCAAATTTACTTGGCATACAACTTGGTTTCATATGCACTTGTGATACTGTTCCCTTAATATGATACTCCATATAATTAATCATATCATTTGCCAACTAGAATAATAAAAAGAGTATGTTTGTAACATTAATTAGAAAACTAAAATAAAACGTTACGGATTCCACAAAACATCTAGTTTGCTAAAATTAAGTAATAGACTGTGTTATGTAAAACACTTACATCAAAATGATCTTCACAAAAATACATCAAAAATACATTCATGAAACCGTTGATAAAGTATGAGCATCTTCTCTTCTTGCAAAATTTAGCCACTTTTTCCGTATTTCTTTATTGTTTGGAACATAATTATATAAATAACTTGTCTGGGGTTTTTATCGTCGTGCTATTACACTGGGACACTATACAGTACTTATAATATGAGGAATTCATTTTTAAACGATAAAAACAAACTAAAATATACGAAGACACGATCGCTCTTTATTTTGTTTCACGCCGTGGCGTGACGTCATTCAAGACGCCATGATAGTTTTGTGCGTTTTAGACCCTAATTTAAATTGGTTTTTTAAAACGCGAAATTTAAAATGTAAATGCTCGATTAAAAATAAATAAAAAATTTTTTCCATAAAATGCATAATAAGCTAAAGTATTAAGCAGTTATTGAAATTTAGTCAACTAGCCTATTATATTAATTTTAAGCCTATATATTATTGTTATTATTTATTCCACTATTAATATATTATAATGTTCTATAAGCCCATGTATTATTATATATTAATATTATTATTTATATTATTTATTCCACTATTCAATTTTTAATGAAGGTAAAAAAACTACAAATTTCCCAAACAAGTGATAACAAGTAATATGAGATATTATTAATGGTGCCAATTCATTCTCGATGAAAGTATTATCTTTTATAAATTGAAAAAAAAAATAGTATTACGAGGTATCGAACCCGAATTGTACATATGAGGTACGGGTTAGATTCCCGCTCGGGATAGATATTTGTATTTGTACAAATATTTGTTTGCGGCCTGGGTGTATTTCCTTGTGGGTCTCCCTACCACGATTGTTATCACAGACCCTGATAACTATCTTTACTCATGGTAGGTAAATTATCCGCCAACCCGCAGTGAAGCAGCGTGATGGATGAAGCTCTAAGTATTCTAAGAGAAGAGGCCTTTGCTCAGCAGTGGGTCGTTTATAGGTTGACACAGTACATTACAGTACAGTACAAAATAAATTTTTACCTAAAAGTATGTTTAATATAAACTTTATTTTTTTTAAACTACATATTTACGCATGAGAATACGTACTAATGATAGAAATATATCGATTTGTCTCCTAAGTGGCCGATGATGACCCCTCTGGTCATTTACATTAAATAAAAAAAATTGTATGTGACACAGAATAACACTTATCGCCTATTTTACAGTTTTTACCGCAAAAATCACCTTTTAGATTTCTGCGGCAATAAATTGTCCGTTATTAATGTATGTAGCTGCAACATCAAATTAATAACGAATAATCTCGTCTTCGGTAAGTTCAATGTCAGATTCATCTGAACTAATTGTGATTTTTACACTTAGTTATTAAAAAATATATATTAAATAAAGTCAAAAATTAATAAATGGATTAAGAGTCCTTAACATAAAAAAACTCGATTAGCGTGGCCTCAAGTCAAGGTCGTCACTCTAGTAGTGGGAGAGTGCGGGGAATGACCCGACGACGGTCGGGCGCGGCCCGCGGCGCACACCCGCCCTTTCCTCAACCGCGGGAATCGCGTGCTCTCGCGCGCGGACTATACGTCTTAATACTCACGACTTAAAAGTGAAAATAGGTTGCGCAAAAAAGTACCTACCTACCGCGATTGACGATTTTTACTCCTCATATTCTTTTCATACTGATGGCCTTATATTAAAATCGGTTCTTTAGAAGTAAACTCTAAAAAAAGAAAAAAAAATTAATACCAAAAAATGCAATTTTAAACTGACAGTATTTGCGCACGAAAAAGGACATACAGTTCCGATAACATCACTCATGTTTGTCGTTACTTATTCGTCGCTGAGTTTCAAAACCTAGCCTCAAATAAACCTGAACCCGTAACCTCAAGTTAGTTGTCAAACACGAGTGATGCCACTACTCCTATTGATGTTTTAAATTATGTTCTGTATCAATTTACTTTAAATTCGTAACTTTTGTTAAAACTCAACATGAAGTAAATGAAAATGTTTGTAATGACCTGTTGTTTTTAGCGTTTTTATGACAAAATATTCATAAATATTATATTCGCCTCTTCCCTATTGACACGAATCTTAACATGTCATTTTTTTAATCCATCATGTCATTTGTTTTTTGTTTAAATTAAAATAAAATCCTTATTTTTAATAATTAGTAAATATTAGTTAGACGTGAAAATGGATATAGAAGATAGAAAGTTTATTTATATTTATTAAGGAATACTAATATATATTACTATAATATGAGCAATTCTTGTATATTTATAATTATATAAACTGAATCTCGGAAATGGCTCCAACGATTTTTATGAAATTTAGTATGCATGGGGTTTAGGGGGACGATAAATCGATCTAGCTAAGATTCAATTTTAGAAAATGTCGTTTTATCCGTGTTTTCAGACAATTAAAAAATATCATTACAATACGAAGGCAAATTTCGCTGTCATTTACAAGTTTATAGCTCAGGTGGGAATCGGGAAGATTCTAAATCAGAAAACCTGGGTTCGAGTCCAGATGTCTCCAGACCGACTTTTTTTTTCAAGTTTCATTTTTCTTTTGAGAGAAAAACTTTTATTAGGAGCCTTTTTTATTTAAATAACCAGTTCCAGAAAATATGATTCATATTTCATCAGTATGTAATAATTACTCATATCTAATGCATAAGCCTAGACAAGTTAAAATACCTATAAACAAAAACACAGAAATGAGGTTGGACTTGGTGCGTTGAGTCGTTAAAAATTCACATAATTTTATGAAAAACAGTGCACCCATTTTATTTATGACTTGCTGTGCCTCGCGGTTATACCCGCTTTAATTTGAGAAAAACGTACATGGTACATAATAATATGTTTGTGCTGTGCGTAATTATTGTGTAATTATTGTTAAGTACAGCAAACGAGCGCGCGGTGCGACATACATAGTTTCATTTGATTTTACATTATCTTCTAAATTATGGGTCCAAATTAAATGCTATAAAATACAAAGTTTGTCTTCATAAAGTTTCCTCGTTGATGTGAGTTTTTGTGAGAGATTTGAGTGTATATGATTCGTAAGGATTCATATGCCTGGCTAATAATAATGCAATAAAATCAACTTTTCAATTTTTGTTATTATTATTTCGTTGCGGAGTTATTTTAAAACTATGATATCTTCTAAGATATTCATTTCAAAAAGAAATATTTTTGATGAGTAACCTATTTATTTGGATAATGATTTATATCATGTCTATAAAACCACCTTCGCAAATAACATTATTTTAGAACAAACTTGACTTTTACTATAATAATGAGTCAACCTTAAGAGATAGATATATGCCGACACGGACTTTTTTACCCGACTGCGACAGAAGGAGGGTTATGTTTTTCGAGTGTATGTATGTATGTATGTATGTCCATTTCTTTGGCACACCCTACAGCCAAAACGGCTGGACGGTTTTTGACATATGAGATGTCGTTGGATTTGTCTAAATTGTAGTAGTGACATAGGCTATATAAATTTTCTAAATGGCGCGAAATATGATTTCGTAAAAAAAATTATAATGTATTTTTTTTTTTGTAACTTTTACGCAAGACTTTTACGTATATGGCAAGTTATTCTTACACTAATTATATGAATCTCTAAATCTTATTTCAACCTGATGTTAGTAAATTTCCATTGTTAATAAAATTTAAAATAAAGTATTAATATCGCTTAACGTTACTACACTTTCATGTAATTAAAAAAAATCAATGTTTTCAAGTCCGAATTTTAAAAGTAAATAAACAAATTGTTTTATGAATTATAAATATTTTGAAGACAAACTATTTGATTGTAAAAAGAATATAACGGTGTATGAAAAAAATATATAAATAAAATATAAGATAATGATTTATGCTTAATTGTAGGAAAATTGATAGATTGCGAATTGTGTAAAAAATTATGTAATATTATTTTGTTAAAGTAGTGGGATAATGAATGAAAAGAAAATTAAAAATTGTTTCTATTGACCATTAGCTGTATCATCGATAAATAATAATTAGAGATGAAACGGATAGCAGTTTGAATTGAAATAATATATGAATGAAATAAAAAATATGAGAGAGGTATTAACCCCCTTAACTTATAAAAGTATATAAATAAATGTGTTATGATAAATCAGCCGGTTGGAAGCGTAGAAAGAGTAGATATTAAAAAAAAGAAAATATAGATAGATAGATAGATAAATACTTTATTGCAGTCACTAAATTTACAGTGGATATTACATAATGACAGTACAAGATATTCACAATTTAAGTGTGCAAAGGCGGTCTTATTGCTATCAGCAATCTCTACCAGACAACCTTTAATGAAAGTAGGTTTCTTATCAGACTTGGGTAGTGCAAATTTAGGTCCCTAAACCTAGGTGTTTGCTAAATAATAATAATGATACTAGGACTAGCACTTTAATAATATGATATACATATACATTATAAATACATGCATATTTTGTACTGAGTACATAGTAATAAAATACATACATACACATATCTACACATATACAACAAATATATTTAAAATACAAATAATTAATAATTAATCAGTCACTATTATAGAAACAATTATTATTGTTCTTCCACTCTTGCTAAGTAATACTTAAACAAGCGACATTTAAAAATAGCAATTGATTCAGAATGACGAATAGCAAATGGCAGTGAATTCCAAAGATTGACAGCTTTAACCGTAAAGGAATTGCTAAAGTAGCGGGTATGACAGGTTGGCAACTTAAGACGATTGTCAGAACGAGACCGAAGTTCTAAATGACTAGAAGTGTCTGTACCTAGAAAACAGAAACGCTCTTTTAGATAGGAAGGGGAATAGGGATTGTATAAAATAGAGTATAACAGGACTAGCGTGTGGAGGTTTCGACGATATCTGATAGGAAGCCACCTCAGACGAGCCCGAAAGGAGGAGACATGGTCAAATTTGCGTAAGCCGAATATAAAACGAATGCACATATTTTGCAATCGCTCCAGCTTATCTAGCTTTTCTTCAGTTAAATCAGTGAAACAGGAGTCCGCGTAGTCCAAAATAGGCAAGAGAAGAGCGTGCGCCAAAGATATTTTAACTTTAAGAGGGAGAAGGTTTTTCCAACGTTTCAGGCTTCCTATCGAGGCAAACAGCTTGCGGCTTATCTCCGTAATTTGAGGGGACCAAGAAAGAGAATTATCAATTAGGAGACCTAGATTTTTAACACAAGTTGTTACGTTTAAGATGGAGGAATTAAGAGTTATTGGAGGTAAAGTTTTAAAATCAACTTTACAAATTTGTCCCGGACTTCCTATGATAGTAACCTGGGATTTCGCAGCATTCAAACATAGACCATAAGATTTACACCAGTTGGAGATACAACTAAGATCCACATTAATTTTATTGATAGCTCCAGCGATATCGTTCGCTGGAGTGGAAACATATAATTGTAAATCGTCAGCATAGAGATGATACGAAGAAAGGAGGGGTGGAATTGAGTCTATAAAAATCGAAAAAAGTAGTGGTGAGAGGACGCCACCTTGAGGAACGCCACTAGAGAGGGGAACATAGGAAGAGAGTGTATCGTTGGCTACTATGCGTTGCTGACGATTACGAAGGTAGCTGCTGAACCGAGAAATAGTATTAGCAGATAAGCCTATAGATCGTAGGAGAGCTAACAGAATATCATGGTCGACAGAATTAAATGCATTACTAAAATCTAGTAATACCGCTATCGTAAGCAACTTGTTGTCCATATTAAAGCGTATGTCATCGCAAACTTTAACGAGAGCAGTAACAGTGCTATGTCCCGTTCTAAAGCCTGACTGATATGGACTAAGAATACGATTTTTTAAGAGAAAGACATTAAGCTGTGTGAAAACAATGCGTTCAAGAACTTTAGAAAAAAAAGGTAGAATGCTAATAGGCCGATAGTGTGAGAATAAGGAAGGATTATTAATTTTAGGTATAGGAATAACATGTGCATGCTGCCACGCATTAGGAAATGTGTTAGATGATAAAGAAAAGTTAAAGATGTAAGTAAGGACAGGAATAATGTGGTCTAAAACTAGTAGGACAAGTTTGCGATTAATACCATCACTACCAGAAGCATCGGATTTAATCGATAAAATGTGTTTCCTAACATCCTCTGAAGTGACAGGTTGAAGTTCAAAAGGGGTATTGACTTTCAAAGGTGCTGCCCTAATGTGTTTTAAGGTGTCTAATTTTACTCGGTTGTCTAGGGATTTAACCTTAGCAAAGTGATTGTTAAGGGCATCTAAGTCTATACTAGATGATAGATTAGAGCGCTGACGACCAATACCCAGAGATTCCAAGAAACGCCAAATACGAGCAGGACTATTGTTTTTAATGGAATTATCAATAAAGTTCGACTGAGCGTCCCTGCATGCCCTGCTACACAGATTCCTTAGTTTTTTATATTTATTATGATTGTTTTCAGATGGTATGAGTTTGAACTTAGATTTTGCCGCATTGCGTTTTAACATTAACGACTTGATATCCTGCGTTAACCAGGGGGCTGGAAGGTGTTTAAGCTTGACAGGACGCAAAGGAGCGTGTTTATCAAAGAGCTCAGTCAGAAGACTATTAAACACATTTAACTTGTCGTCCATTGTGGGAGCGGTTTATAGTAAAATAAGGGTGGTTCATGTGCTGGGTACGCGGTTGAAAATAAAGGCCACTTCCCCGATTCCCCCCGGTAGGCGTCAGTACCTCTAATGTTAAAAGGGAAGCACTCACCTGTGTCTTCTCCTCCTGCACGTACCAGGCGCCTGGTGGTTTCAAGGATCGGGTGCTTACACACTGCTGCTGCGGTAGAAAAAGTTCAGTGGCCGTACTCCGGTCACACGCGAACTGGGTATCACCCTTAGCGGTTAAGCGGTTAGATCGCGTTCACACACGTCTATGAATAGCGGAAGATTTTAGCGTCTCTTCGCGGCGAATGCACTGAGTCGACTTGACAGGGCGCGGCGATTGCGCCTGAGTGTTGCCAGTGCTCCCCTTGTACATTATTAGTATTTCAGCCAAGCGGAAGAAAAGTGAAAGTGGCCGAAACAGCATCCCCCGCCTTGAAAGGCAATGCCTTTCAAAACGCAGAAATAATCAGCCCAAATAGGCTAATTAACAAAAGAGAGGGATGTGCGAGGAGGAGCAAAATAAAAATTGAAGATGCAATTGCAGAAGAAAGAAAAAAAAAGGAAGTATAAACATACGCGGTTGCAATATGAATGCAATAACAATAAAATAAATTATGCGGTTATAATAAAATGCGGTTACAAGAAAAAGTGCGGATATACATAAATAATAAACAATTAAATATAATTAACAAGAATATTAATATTTTTAATGCGGTAAAAGTAAAATAAATTGCGGTTTAATTTTTAAACTAATGCGAGAAAAGAAATAAAGTTAGGAAATATTGGGTAAAGGACAGAGGCGAACAATAGGACGCTTTAATGTACCAGTTTTAGTTTTAACTAAAGCTATCCTAACATGACCGTCTTTACCTTCAATCGTATCACTTACAATGCCTAATGGCCAATGCAATGGAGGGCTATTATCTCGCATAATCAGCACTATCATTCCCTTATGCACTCTCGGTACATCCGTATTCCATTTTTGCCGAACCTGGAGCGTGTGTAAATATTCTTCACTCCACCTTCGCCAATAGGAACGGACCAGTCCGTCAAGCAGCATAAAGCGTGATAGCAAATTTGGTTTATCCTCTTCCACGTTAGGCGATGGAAGATAAGCCAAAGGCGTCGTGTTTAAAAAATGTGCAGGGGCAAGAGGTAAAGGTTCCGCAGGATCTTCACTGAGTATTCCTAACGGCCTTGAATTAAGAATTGCCTCGATCTGGCAGAGTACGGTTAAGAGCTCTTCGTAAGTAAGGATTTGCGAACCAATCACTCGAAAAAGATGCGTTTTAAAAGATTTAATGGTCGCTTCCCATCCACCACCGAAGTGGGGAGCGTTAGGTGGGATCATTTCCCACGAAATGCGATTTTTAGATAATTCTGTTTTAAACTCTTCACTGAAAGCGTTAGACCTTAAAAATTGTTGAATTTCTGTTAAATATGATTTTGCACCAACGAAATTTGTGCCATGATCCGAATATATCCTTTCAACAGGACCGCGACGAGAAATAAATCGTTTGAAAGCATTCAAAAAAGCTTCAGTACTCAGATCGGTGGCAACCTCGATATGCACGGCACGAGTAGTCAGGCACACGAAAACGCATAAATAAGCCTTTTGGCTTTTTATACCACGTCTTCTAGTCAAGGTGATCATAAGCGGTCCACCGTAGTCAACACCGGTGTGAGCAAAAGGTTTGGATGTTTTTAAGCGGCAGTTGGGTAGGTTAGCCATAACCGGCGGCTGAGCAGGCTTAGGGCGTGCTCTAAAACATGCGATGCAAGAGTGAATTCTCGCACGTACAGTGCGACGAGCGGATAATATCCAATACCTTTGCCGAAGCAAAGAAATCACATGCTGCGGTCCAGCATGACAAGCGGTGCGGTGAACATTATCGATAATAAGATCGGCTATTTTATGTTTAGCAGGCAAAAGAATAGGATGTTTGTGATCAAAAGTTAAATCGCTATTCCCTAATCGACCACCGACTCGTATAACACCCTCGAACAAAAAGGGTCTCAGTTTACGCATCGAGAGAGGTGGTTGCTTGCCAGCTTGTAATAATTTTAATAAAGGCGAGAAATAAGCAGCCTGAACGGTGCGAACTATAAGGTTTTCCGATTTATTTAAATCTTCCGCGGTAATACTACCTCGCGTTTTTAAGCGTTTCGAGAATCGTAATACATAAGTAAGCACGCGAAGTAATTTTGACCAACTAGAAATCCGTTCAGTCAACGAAGTTAATGTAGAATTTTCCTTATTGGAAAGCGGTAAAATATTCGACAGAACGACTGCCTTATACTCAGGTAATTCCTGTGCGGAGTTAACTTGTACAAAGGGCTTAATAGGCCACTGAGAAATATCTTGGTGGACCCAAGGCGGTGCGTTATACCATAGAGTATGCGAAATAAGTTGCGCAGGAGTTAAACCACGCGACAAACAATCACTGGGATTTTCCTTTCCCGAAATGTGATAAACGTTTTGAACATCTAAACATTCTTGAATTTTAGTAACGCGGTTAGCTACAAAGGTTTTTAAGCGGTGCGGACTGGAATTTATCCAGTTAAGAACAATGGTTGAGTCACAAAAGGCAAAAAAATTATTAAATATAAAGCGGTTGTCATAAGCTTTAAGAACGACGCGAATCAATTTAGACATTAAATGTACTCCCATAAGTTCTAACCTAGCCAGACTTATTGTTTGAACAGGTGCAACCTTTGACTTTGCGCACAATATGCGTACAGAGACTCCGTCTTCCGATTGTATGCGAACATAAAGTACAGCTCCATAACCCATCTCAGAAGCATCAGAGAACCCTAAGAGTGCAGCGTTGCAACCATAAGTCACACCAATGTGACGTGGGAGGGATAAGTTTGACAAGAGTGGAAGCTCACTTTGGAACCTTGTCCATTGGGTTTTGATATGCGATGGAGGCTCGTCGTCCCAATCTAGCTTTATTAACCAAAGCTCTTTAATTAGGAGCTTAGCGAACATAATTAAAGGTGCGGCGAAACCATTACATCCCATAAACGGGCTATAACAGACAACATATTTCGCTTAGTACCTGGTACCTCAGCGGGGCGAATGAAAAAATTAAAATTATCTTCATGAGGCTCCCATGTTACACCTAAAACCTTTTGTGTTGCGGTTGAAGTAAAATTGAGTGATTGTGGATGTAAATGGTTATGCGGAAGAGAAGAGAGCACTTCGGGCGAGTTACTTAACCACTTATGGAGTTTGAAACCTCCAGCAGCGAACATATCAATAAGTTGCGAGGCTACCTTCTGCGCCGAGTGCACATCATTTATGGAACAACAAATGTCATCCATGAAGAAAAAACCATCGTTAATCACTTCAGAGGCGAGTGGAAAATTATTTTTCTCATCGTCTGCAAGTTGTCGCAGCGTGCGGAGTGCTAGGAATGGACTGGAAGTCAGTCCGAAGCAAACACGTTTAAATTCAAACAACTGAATAGGATCAGAAGTGTTGAAGCGATAAAGTATTTGTTGAAATTTATAAAACTGTGGATGTACTTTTATACGCAAATACATTTGCTCAACATCAGCACAGAGTGCGATTGGAAATAAGCGGAAATTAAGCAAAATTGTAAACAAGTCTGTTTGCAAATTTGGTCCGGAAAATAAAATATCATTTAGTGACACCCCTGTATCAGTACGTGCACTAGCATCCAAGACCATGCGGATTTTTGTAGTAATTTTATCTTCACGTATTACACCGTGATGCGGAATGACGTAAGCTAATGATGGAAGATTACTGTCTGCGAGTATCGGAGTAATGTAATCCTTCTCACAATAATCCGTAATAATATTATTGTAAGCGGAGCGGTAATTTGGATCGCGCAAGAAACGCTTCTCCAAAGCAAAAAAACGACTTTTAGAACTCTGCATTGAGTCACCTAAAGCCGAGGGGTTAGTCTTAAATGGAAGAGAAACAACATAAGTACCTGTTGCTTCGCGGGTAGTTGAAGACTTGTATAGATCTTCACATACTTGCTCATCATGACTAAGCAAGGCGGAGCGAGGAGTGGAAACTTCTTCAGTTTCCCAAAAACTTCTCATCAGCACATCTAACGGCTGGCCGGTAAACGTACACAACGTATGAGAAAGCGGAGCGGAGGTGCGGGGGGAGCGACACTTGACAGGAGCATCGCCCATTAAAATAAATCCAAGCGGAGTTTGAATCCCCGTAGGAGTACCTGGAGGTCCATGGACGCGGCCAGGCAGCAGTAAGCGGGTAAATAATTTAGCGCCAATCAACATCTCGACCTCACCGGGATCAGAGAATGTATCATCAGCAAGCGGCGTGCGGGCAAGATAAGACAACATCGACCTATCAATAGGCAGCGTAGGAATGCGGTCCGTAATATTTTCCACGACAAGTGGTTGTAAATTAAAAGAAATATTGCGGTCAAAGCGCGAGTAAAATTTAATATTAGTTTCTCCCTTAACCTCCTTAGAAGAACCACCAAACCCGTTTACTGTAACTTGTTCAGGAAGCGAATTAATTTTTAACGATAATTTCTTACAAAGATTAACAGTAATAAAGTCATTCATAGAACCGTTATCAATCAGCGCGCGTGCTACGTATTCGTTACCTTCTCTTGTATGTAATATAATACGAGCCGTAGCGAGTAAAACAGTGCGCTTGTCGCACACATTCAAAAACGTATTTGAACACATCGATAGCGGTTGCGCAACGTCATCGGTACGAGACGCCTCGCACAAGCCGGGCATAGCAGACGAATCAGCTGTCGCGCCCGATGACACAGCGGTGCGGTGCGGTGCTTGCTGAGCAGGGTTTTGTTCTGCGTTGGATCGGGGTTCGATTCCTGAGGCGGGAGTCGATATTACATTTTTATTAAAATGTAAAAGAGTATGATGCGTTTTAGATTTACATATACTACAGGATTTATTCGATTTACATAAAAATGTTTTATGATTAAAACTTAAGCAGTTGCAGCAACTATTGTTTTCTTTAACAATATTATAGCGTTCTTTAGGCGTTAATTTAAGAAATTTAGGGCAGCGATAAAATTGTTGGTGACCTAAATTTAAACATAATGAACAACAATTATTATTTAATTCGGAAGTAATAAAAGACTTAGTGTGCGTAGCATTATAAACCGGTTTAGGTGCGGAATTCGAAGAAGATTTTCTATATGAGTTTTTACTAGTGGATTGAGTATTAAAAGTATTCTTCGAAGGAAAAGTATTCGATGAGGAACGTTGTATAATTTTTACTTGTTCCTTTATAAACTTAATTAAAGATTCATAAGTGGGCAATTTTTCACTTCTAACATAAAGTTCAAAGTTACGAATAGTTTCTTTATCTAACTTTTGTAATGCTAAAAATAGAAAAATAAAATCTTTTTTGTCTGCAATATTCAATCGATCGAACGAACAAACTGAATTTGCGAATGTATCTAAGAAGACATTTAAACCATTGGCTGAAGCCATGGTCAGCGGTTTTAAATTTATTATTTGTTGTAAATATGTACTTCCGAGTGTGCGGATGTCTTGGTATTTGTCAACCAGCGTAGTATATATTAAATCGTAATTATCTGAGGTAGGCGGTATACCTGAAATAGCGGTTAATGCGGAATCTTCAAGAATACCCGACAGATAAAATACTTTATCAGAATTACTTAAATTTGTATTATTATGTACTGCGTTATTAAAACATTCAAAAAATGATGGCCAATTTTTTAAGTTTCCATCAAACGTTTTTAAATTAATAGGAGGTAAATTTAATCTAGATTTCTCCGTAGGCATCGGTGTATTCTGACCTTGCAGCTGTTGTACGACAGACTTTACGATACAATAAATTTCTTCGAACGCGTTAAACGTGTTATAGTCCGGAGAAAATTCAGGATCATTTTGCATTTTGAGTAAATTTAATTCGTCTATCGACTTAAGATAGTCTGTCCTCAACTGATCGACATTATAAGCGGAACGTAAAAATTTATCTTTTAACTGAGAAGTACTTATGTTATTAGACGCGTCATAAATAGATTGTAACCTACTAAAATAGGCTTGCATACGAGATTCTATTAACTTAATTGTCATAAGAACATCGGTATTTATCTTTTGCGATCGACTCATTTTGATTAATAATTAATTATGCGTAGTTTAAGGTAGGATAATAAAAATGCGTTTGAGTAGGTACTAATGATGCGAGTCAACGAGCCGAGAAATGCATTCAATACTAAGCGAAACGTTCAAAGGTCAATTTTATATTATGCAGTTAATATGACGAGTAACAAATAAAATGGTACATTAAAACGAATTATTGTAGCGAGTATAAGTATGCAAATTCACAAAATAATATGATATTGCAGTGTAAGTAAAAGCGAAAATTAATATGTTTAATATACTAATTATAAAAATAGCGGGAATAAAAATTCGTAAATTACAGCCTTATTAAGGTCTGTAAGCGGTGAGAGAAAGACCACGCGACCACGCGGTCTTTAAGTGGTGAAACAAAATATAATTGCAAAAAGCGGTAAAAAAAGAATGATAATCTAGGATCGAATCCAGCGAAGAAGGACCAGTTTGTGGGAGCGGTTTATAGTAAAATAAGGGTGGTTCATGTGCTGGGTACGCGGTTGAAAATAAAGGCCACTTCCCCGATTCCCCCCGGTAGGCGTCAGTACCTCTAATGTTAAAAGGGAAGCACTCACCTGTGTCTTCTCCTCCTGCACGTACCAGGCGCCTGGTGGTTTCAAGGATCGGGTGCTTACACACTGCTGCTGCGGTAGAAAAAGTTCAGTGGCCGTACTCCGGTCACACGCGAACTGGGTATCACCCTTAGCGGTTAAGCGGTTAGATCGCGTTCACACACGTCTATGAATAGCGGAAGATTTTAGCGTCTCTTCGCGGCGAATGCACTGAGTCGACTTGACAGGGCGCGGCGATTGCGCCTGAGTGTTGCCAGTGCTCCCCTTGTACATTATTAGTATTTCAGCCAAGCGGAAGAAAAGTGAAAGTGGCCGAAACATCCATGTTGGGAGCACTTTGAATCGTACCCCAATCGATATTATTTAGGTCCTCCAAGAAGCTGTCGTTGTCAAAATTCTTAAAGCTACGACGCATAGTAATGGTAGGTTTGGCCTTAGGTGGACGCATCCTATATGAAAGGTATACAAGATCGTGATACGAAAAGGCCTCAGCTGGATATTGGCCATGCGTATCCACAAGCTCAGAAGAAGACACCAACATTAAATCTAGTTTAGAAGGAGAACAATTTGGAAAGAAATGAGTTGCATTAGAAGGCAGTAATGTGAGATTTGAGCTGCTTATGATGTTAGTAAGTCGTTTGGCACGGCTGTCATTTTTAAGAAGACACGTGTTGAAATCACCCATGATAATTGTGTGATCAACGGTTGGGCTGTATAATTCTAAAAGATTCTCGAAATTTTGAAAATAGTCTATAAGAACGGATGGGCTATAAAAAACACCAAGTAGTAATTTTTTTGTTCCAAACGCTAGTTCAAGAAAAATATGTTCAGAGGAACTAGAGTACTGGGGCGGGGATTTGTCTAAGATGGTAAAAGGAAATATATATAAAAGACTCTCGAGATGTAATAATAATAAAGTTGTTATGATTTGTAATATTTGATTTGAAAATTATACAACTATTTGTGACTATAACTAATTAATTGACTATAGACTAACTACTTAAGTATAAAGTAATAACCTATACAAAATTATTTTCCCGGATTGACATTTATTTTTGGAAGAAGTTGCAAATATTATTTGCAAATATACTCGTATATCGTTTAAAGTTAAGTAAATAATTTATCATAATATTCTTATTTTTCTATTCCTTTAGAATAAATCGTAATAATAAGTTAATATAATAATTATGTAGCATTAACTCCAGGGTTTTGTAATAATTGAATACCTATATAATTAATAGGTATATTTATCCGTCATTGACCGAAACATTCATTGTAACATCCAAACTTTAATTGTAATGCTTATTATGTAAAATTGAAATATGTAGAATTTAGTGTAAAAAAAATATTTAAAAATTAAACCAAATTTTTTTTTAAATGCCGTGGAAGGTGTAGTGTACCTATGTATGTAAGCCTCCCTTCTAATATAAATTGTGTTACTCTAATAAATAAATAAAAAAGGATTGATAAACGAACTTTGGAGCAAACTAAACGTCTCATTTAAATCACACATTACTACCCGAAGGATGTAAAAAGGTACATAAGTCGTTCTGTACTTTTCGTTCCGCCCGCGGCGTCGCCCGCTAAACGAGAGTTCACAGCGTGTACATGATGCATAGACCACGAATTCACAAAAAAAACATAAGTCCTAAAATGTTCTTAAAAAAACGTTTCTGAGATAAATGGTTATATGTATTATATAGTATATAAATAGTGCATTATTAGCTTTAAATCATTCAAGCATTCCAAATACATCGGGTATGTAATTGAGAGAAAACTAAAAGCTAAGTATGTAAATTCAAAACCTATTTTCAATAAATATGTACAATTATATTTATTCTATATAGAAAGAAACAAAATTATTTCTTCTAGTATCTACTCAGATATTATTCATTATGAGCATTTAAGCAATAAAATCAACAATAATAATTTGTTTAGGAAAACTAAAACAAATAATAATAATCATAATTATTTTATATATATAATAATAATCATAACTAATTTGCAACACTGTATGTGTAATTAAATATATTGGTTCTCTAGAACAGTTTTATTTAAGTCGCATATTTAATAATTATAATTTTATGTATTGAATATTTATATTTTGGAAGATTAAATAAAACAAAACTAATTAAGAAATTTTATTAAAATATATAGTTTTTTCTTTTTGTATTAATAGTAATTTTATCTAGAACTCTTTCATAGAAGTATTGATATTTCTTCTCTATAAAAGATACAGCACGATAATTGATGCTATGCTAATTTTGTGAATTGTCTGCAAGGCTTTTTATTTTATTTTATAGCTGAAAAATATATGAAAATAACAATAAATGTTATTATTCTTATTAAGTTTATAGTCATTTTGATATAATTTAAATATTTCACCGACTACTATTATCATACTTTATCAAAATATTTAATTAAAATAACTTTATTCTAGAATGTGAAATAAAAAAAATTTAAACAAATATGTATACTTAGTCTTTAAATAATACAAATGTAAATTAAATTGTTAACATTACATTATATTTTTAATATTTATTAAATAATTTATAAAATACGTACCTTTTATTAAACTAAAAGTTTAACATTTATTTTAATCTCCAAAGTATATTTTTTAATTTATTTATTTTAAGTCGCTTTTAACATCTAGGGCCATTAGCGACTAAAATATATTAACAGTATTTCATAGCAATTAAATTAAAGTATAATAGTTAGTTAATCTTAAAAATTTTACAGTATTTTTATAATCGGTTAGACACTCTTTTAATGTCTTATGAAGATTAACATTACTTCTTTCTGTTTTAACATTGGACAATCAATTAATAAATGTTTTATGTTCAGCTCACTATCATATCTAGAGCATTTATTCTTCGGGATTTTACTGATAAGATGTATATGTGTGACGTAATACAGTGGCCTATTTTTAATCTATTTAAAACTATTTCATCCCTTCTATTGTCAAATTGCAAATATATAGTATTATAGAGTATTATTTATTATTATGCAAGAGTATTTTGTGTTAGTGATGAATCAAAGTTTTTAATAAAAATTTACTACAAAGTTTAAAGATAAAAATAATAATATAAGCAATTGAAAAAATAAATTATGACATATTATAATGTGTCTACAGTAGCTAACATGTAATTTTGTCGAATTTTGACGTGATTTTGACGTTTGAAGAGCGTTTTCAATATTATCGACGAGATAAAGTAATTAAAGCATTTAAACATTTAAAGTAAGCCGGTATACTTCTCAACATTTGTATGTTTAAAGTACATTCCTTATTGGAAAAGTGAAATGACATGACAGAATATAAATAAATAAATACTCTATATCCCAGTGTTATAAAAAGTATCCTATATTTTAATCAAGATCTTATTCTATATGTATGCAAAAATTTTATTGAAATCCTATTCAGCTGTTTAAGTGTGATTGTGTCACAAACCACCTCAAAAACTTTCGTATTTATAATAAAATATTAATCCCATTTGGATTAAATACATAATCATGCAAATACTAAAAAATGCTGTTATTATATTAACTAAGGTTTAATTAAAAACAATGTAAAATTATATTTATATAGACTTGTAAAGAATGAAAATATTTTTATATTGTCATCACATTTATTTCAAAGAATCAAAACCAAGCATTATATTAATTTAATAATACTGATATATTTCAGTGTCCTCTTTAATATTGAAAAAGAACTTATATAATGTATTGTAATATAATATTAATTTATGTTACTATTAATTGTATCGTAATATATATAATTATACAGTTTTTATTTATTGATTGAGTTTTATTTTTAATGCATTGTTTTTTGAATAATAAATTTAATTGCTTGTGTCTAATGTGTTAGTAAATTGTTGAAACTTGATTGATTTATGTAAAATTGAAATTTCTTATTTTTCTTCTGTAAAACTAAACTGTATATTTCCCGAATAAGTAAATAAATAAATTACCCTCATCACAGCCTTTATACCATATATGTAACTAATTGAATAAAAATCTCTTGTATTTTAACAAGTTATATAATATTAAAAAATTTGAAATAAATAAAATTAACATAATATGGCTAATATTTTTATATTGCAATCACATTTCAAAGATAAACAGGAACCAAAAATTACCTTCATCCCAGCCTATAATAATATAATATCTAACTTACTTAATATAGATCTCTTGTATAATAACTAGTTGTTTATTATTTATAATAAGACTAAATTAATTTAAAAAATCAAAAACCCGACTGCGTAAAATACTCTTATTATAAACTAAAAAGAATAAAACATTTTACTAGCTTTCATTTGATACCCATATTGCTACAGTAAGAAAAAAAATTCAAGGGGGGGGCCACCTCATTCTGCCATTTGCGGGCGCCATTTTGAAAATTTATATAGCCTATGTCACTACTACAATTTAGACAAATCCAACGACACCTCATATGTCAAAAACCGCCCAGCCGTTTGGGCTGTAGGGCGTGCCAACGAAATGGACATACATACATACATACATATACACATACATACATACATACATACATACATACATTCGAAAAACATAACCCTCCTTCTCTCGCAGTCGGGTAAAAAAAAGAAAGAAAACTAACATGATATTTGCTATTATTTTGTAATCACATTGATTTCAAAGATAAACAGAAATCAAAAATTACCTTTATCACACCTGTATTATAATATTTAACTTACTAAATATAGTCTCTTGTATAACTAACTTAATATTGATCTGTTGTATGATAACTAGTGGTTATTAAATAATAAAAAAATTGAAATAAATAAAAGTAAAATAATATTGCTAACATTTTTAAAATTGTAATGTTTCTTATAATGATTTTTTTTTTTCATTTATTTTCAAATTCTAGCTTACTTAAAATTATTTTACTTAATGGTAAAATAAAATAAATATTTAGAATGAATAGGGAGACGAATTACGAATTACAAATAACTTTTTATTTTTTTGTAAATAATCTAGTTGAAGTTTTGTCTTAGTAACAAAACATTTTTGTAATTTCATATCTGTTTTTTTTTCTTTGCTTTGACCCGTGTCCATTGTTTGAAATCTCACCCCGTTGCCTCTCTGCTTTTTGAGTTTTCTTTCCTTAAGTCTGTGTTCATTCAGTTAAAAATTATTTTCTTTAATTCAAAATTCAATTATCAATAACAGTCACTTTATAGATTGATAGAAAAATAAAATAAAATAATAATTCATCGCGAGGTATTGAACCCGAGTCGGCCGTACGAGAACATTGTACGCTGACCACTTAGACATCTTGTAGTTGCAATTGAAATATTTCCAAATGAGTCTAACAGAACGCGTGCATGCACAAAGCGGCAACGTCTCATGAATAAGAGGACGTGCTACTCCTCGCGATTGGTATACGTGTAGAAAGACTAACAGTGTTGTGGTATACGAAAATTATACGCAGGGAAGTGCAAAAGTTAAGGACGACATTAGTACCCTGTAATAACTGAAGAGCGAATATCCACAATTTTAAACTTTTTAAAAATATAAGTTGAGCAGGAATATAGAATGCGGAATAGAAATCAATATACGCAGACACTTTTGTAATAAAGCCAGTGGTAGTGATGGACGCCGTGAGTCGGTTTCAAAAAAGGACGCAAAATATCTTTCGTGATTTATATATATATATATATATATATATATATATATATATATATATATATATATATATATATATATATATATGTATATATATATATAATATATATGTGTGTGTGTGTGTATATGTATATGTATATATATGTATGTGTGTATATTTGTATATGTAAATTATATTTGTAAATAAAGATTATGTTTATTAAAAATGATTATATGTATGTAAATATGATTATATGTATTAAAAAAAATTATAATAATAATAAATAAATAATGGTCAGTATACGGACTCGCGTCATAGAGATCCTGACAATAAGTCTAGCTAATGTAAGTCTAAAATAGTACGCATGAAACTATATTAACAATCTTATACATTTAATTAAAAAAAGGCACGGGCAAATATAAGCCCGTGGATATTTTTGTTATAAAAAAAAAATCCAATCTTTAGAGGGGGGGGGACGCCGCCAGACAGCAGAGATACAGGTCCTACTTCGATGACGCCTCGCAGGCAACTAAAGCGAGGCGCGCGGGCCGTTTTCTTATATAATTTAAATATTTAATATTTAAAAAAAATAGAAACATTTATTTAAAAAAGTAACCGTTAAATGTTCTACTAAAAGTTATTACCTATTTTTACATGTGAATATTGTAACTTAAAATCTGATATTCTTCGAATAAAACTCGAAAAATAATCAAAAACATCCTTTCTTTATGTTTTTTTTTTATCGAGTCAAGTTACAATTATCGTGTTTTGAACCGTTGAATAATCAAGAACGTTTGTTAAACTATAACATATATTTTTAACGGATCAAAAAAATGAATATTACTATGTTTAAAACTCTATCAAAAACAGGTGATTTGGGATATACTGGCCTTAAAAACATAGAAACAAGTGGTGAATTTTTTAATTTATATGCAGAATTGAGATTGTACCTTACAAAATTCTTTGAGTAGGTATACTCGAATGTCCGTATCAACATTTGACGATATCCTAAGTAAAGTGCCACCTAAAATCACTAAAGAAGATACAAACTTTCACAAAAGTAAACTTAACTTCACTTTCAGGAAATTGTTCTTTTATTTCACTCCATAATTTTATTTATTTATTCATAAGTCAACACCAACAAGTAGTACAACAACAAAATAATACTTTATTAACAAAGTAAACATCGGTATACTGTTCTCTTATATTTACGCGAATATTACTCATTTAATTAAAAGTCTAAATCGGATTTTATCGCGTTTATTTGTTTTAAAACTTTACAGTTTAACGATTTTTAATTAAATTAAATTATTTCCCGACGTTTTGGACCCTTTACAGCGTCCATGATCTCGGGGGACTGAGGTGGTGGGTGTTCGAATAATGAATCAATTGTTACATACCCCGCTTTTTATACAATTATAAATTATTACTTTAAGTAAAAGTAATAGAATTCTCTTAATATATCTCCTAATGCGATTGATTAATTTTACTCTTCCTAGCATAGTCACCGGCAACATATAGGATTCAATTGCGCTTTTCTGTTTGGCCTAAGATCATCGCCGGTGTACCGTTGGGTGGTGTCAGAAAATCTATCCCCACGTTTTTTCTCAATCTTCATTGTTATTAGTATGTAGTCTTTCTTATCCCTACAACCTGTATGCTGTCAGTCCCCAAATTTATTTACACATAAGTTTGACGTAATAAGAATTAAAGCAAGTTTTTTCGTCTAAAATAAATTATACGTCAGACAATAAAATGTCGGTAGCCAAAAATATAATATATTTCACATATTGATTAGTCAAATTTAAAACAGTAGTTTTGACGGTGTCCCAATACCTTAAGTGAACATTTTTAAAATTAAAACATTATATTTGTGAAATTAAAAAAGAATAATCCGCAGAGTCGTAAATTTAAAAAAATATATATTTGCTGGTATGGTATCATTGAAAAATAGCTTAATTTCCTTCCTATTCCTACTAAATTTCTCTTACAAAATTTCCCCTTACTCCTACATTTAAAAGTGCTGTTTTTAACTCATAAACTCGAGGGTCTTCAAAATTTCTGTATTCGGTCTATATTTGGACTTCGTTAAATAAAAAGAAATTTTTGTTGTAACTATTCACAAAATGGGAAATGATGACGATATGTAAATGACGTCAGCAATGCTGAGTCAACACTGGAGCAGAAAGCAGTATCACTGTTAACTGCGCCAACAACGAGCCGGTCATATTTTTGTATAACTATTAATTAAATATAATATGCGTGTATATAATAATAATAATACAATTATGTATACATTATTAAGTATGAGTATTATGGAAACATCATCATGATTTTTTATTCAAGTAGCATTCATAAGCACTTTTTATTCGTTATTTTACAACGTATATAACATTTTAAATTAACTAACTATAGTTAACATGAAGATACCACTGTTTCGTAATGTAGATTCTTTAGAACTCTTAATAAAAACCGTCAATACATAACTCACACATTATAAATTTAGTCATTTCTCCCGCATGTAAAACAGCGCCATTAAGCCCAAACATACGTCTTGTCATTTGCCTAATCTTGCACTGACGTAATATGCTTTGGATATGTTTACGCATCATCATCATGTCCGGACAATGAAAATTTTATTATTATATTATTATTAAAACTTATACTTTTGTTACTTAATACTATATATATTGCCAGTATAAAAATTATTATCATTGCGTATTATTAAATTATTACGGCGGTATTTTACATTTTTCTGACACCTTTTTATCTTGTCTATCTTTTCTATAAAATTTTTGTTGTAAGAGATTAAAAATTTATACTAAATTACAAAAACGAGTTTCACTAAAGAAATTCCATTTCTTGAGCTTAAACAAGAAAAATTGGCGACCGTGACAGGACGGTTTGAAGAAAATTCAAGTTTTAAAAGCCGTTTATGTATTGCGTCATACTACTTGGCAATACGAAAGTTGCCTGAAGACCAGATTTGAAGCAAACCTTGATGTTAGAAGCTAGTCCTGCCTTCCTGGCCAACGAATCATCGAAAGATCGTACCGGAACGCCGAGATTCTTCAGCATCAACGCCAAGATAAGTGCCATCCCTTATTATCCTAATACTACTCTAAACCTTATTTCTTCTTCAAACTTCCAACTTCCATACCAATATATCCATTCTAAATTACGCCTATTCCAGTATTTAACTTCTATTTGTGCTATTTTCCGTAAATTTTATAACTTGATTTTTATTTGCAAACTACCTGCGTTATTTCGAACAAAAAAATTAAATTTCATTTAATTCAGTATTTCCCTAATTTCAAAGCGTTTTATGTTTATAATCACAATTATAAGTTCATTATTTACGTAGGGCAAAAATAATATACAGTAATATTGTAAAATTCACGCCGATTTGCCGACTTTTTCAGGAATAAGTCTGAGTACTTATTACAAGATACATCAAGTCGGGTGCAAAGGTCATCGTTCCCTGTCTGGCTGGCCCAGCACTGCTTCCAGACTGAGACCAGCTTTCCGGAGGATTACATCGCTAAGAGGAGCGTGAGAATATAAAGTTTTATTCCTTTTCTTATACTTTTAAACTTTGTCGATTCGTATAGGTATTTTTACTACTATTGTTTGCATATTTTACTATTTACATAAAGTTATATCGGTTTGTATTTCATAATGACTAACGATAGTGAAAAAACATCATCAAAATCATCTTTAAAAGAATTACTAGCGAAGCGTAGTTCTATTAAGGGTCAGATAACTAAATTTA
The DNA here is from genome assembly GCA_036937285.1 of Euphydryas editha. Classification (NCBI taxonomy): domain Eukaryota; kingdom Metazoa; phylum Arthropoda; class Insecta; order Lepidoptera; family Nymphalidae; genus Euphydryas; species Euphydryas editha. Next base: position 17,816,203 of record JAUPFZ010000010.1, read on the forward strand.
AAAACTACTTAGATAAAATTTCTAAATTATCGGAAATATCTAACATGGAAATTGCCGAGTTGGATTTAAAGTTAAATAAATTTCAAGGGTTGTCGACAAGGTTTGACGAGGTTCAGACAGAGATTGAGGTTTTAAATAATTCTTGTCTTGAATTAGAGCTTGATGAGCGTGAGCGAATTGAACATGAAATTGTTCAGTGTACTGCTATAGCTAAGTCTAAATTACAAAAATACGGTTGTGAGGAAGATGATAAGCGTCGTCTGTCTATGATAATTAGTGCAGAATCTGATTATCAAGGCATTGGTTTTCGGTTACCTAAGATACAAATTTCGAAATTTGACGGTTCACCATTCCGGTGGTTGGAGTTTAAAGATACTTACGTAAGTTTAGTTCACAAAAATGGACGCATTCAAGACATACACAAATTTCATTATTTACTTTCTTACCTAGAGGGTGACGCTGCGCGTGTTATATCCAATCTTGAGGTGTCATCAATTAATTATAAGGAGGCTTGGCAACTGATTTGCGAGCGGTATGATAACAAAAGAATTCTTATAAATCACCACTTAGATTCATTGATTAATGTTCGGCCGCTAACCCGTGAGTCAGATAAGTCACTTCGTTACTTGGTCGACAATGTCGCTAAAAATCTTAGAGCGCTAAACAGCCTAGGTCAACCTACTGAGAGTTGGGACTTGTTGTTGATATTTATGTTAACATCAAAATTAGATAATCGTACACTAATAAAGTGGGAAGAATACCGTAACACTTTAAGTGATGTGCCCAACTTAGAACAATTCAATAAGTTTATTATTGATCGCGCTGATGTGCTTGAATCACTCAATCAAAACAAGTCATTATATAACAATAACTCAAAACAACAAGATCACACACGCCCTTCACATTCATCAACTCACTATCACTCACAGTCTACTTCAAGTCATACTAAATCTAATCATAAGTTAAATCGTTCACAAAATACTAATTCTTTCGCTACTACAAGTACCTCACAATCGAGCAATAAAACATCTAAAGTTTATTACTGTGTCGTATGTAATGGAGATCATAGAATTTATAACTGTCCAGAGTTCAAATCTAAATCTATTAAAGAAAAAATTGCTTGTGTATCTCAATACAAATTATGCAAGAATTGTTTATTGCAAGGTCATCCCGTCTCTGAGTGCAAAATGGGATCATGTAGAAAGTGTAATCAGCGCCATAACACAATTCTCCATGATTCTAGTGTGTCAAATGATAACAATAGTGCGACAGTCGCTGCTTTCACACAGCCGAAAAATAGTCATGTTATTTTGTCTACTGCAATTATAGAAGTTTACAATCCATTAAATAATAAATCTGAGAAGGTCCGGGCTCTACTAGACAGTGGCAGTCAGTCTTCTTTCATTACAAAATCCCTGCAACAAAAATTAGATTTAAAATGTAATTCATTAGACCCATTAAATGTAATAGGAATAGGTAACAATATTTATAACAAAATATCAGAAAGTTGTAACACTCATTTTAAAGCAATACACGGTACTTACCAAGTCCAATTGCCATGTCTTGTTCTTGATCAACTTACGGGCGATATCCCTAAGGTTCTCGTCTGTATACATAACCTGGAAATTCCGAAAGGCATTTTATTAGCCGATCCAAAGTTCAATGAACCTGCACCTGTCGAATTGCTTATCGGTGCAGACATATTCTGGGATCTCCTATTGAATGAACAACGTTCTCTAGGTCCTAGCAATCCTAAATTACAAAACTCAAAATTAGGCTGGATCATAGCCGGTCCTATAAGTTTACCAAATATCGTAAAAAATATTCAATGCAATCAAGCAGTTGTTTCAGATAACGATTTAAATGAAATGCTCACAAAGTTCTGGGCACTTGAGAGTCTTCCACAAAGAAAAGTCCTCAGTCCCAATGAAATAGCATGTGAAAACCATTTTCTACAAAACACTACACGTTTGAGTAACGGCAGATTCTGTGTCAGGTTGCCACTAAAGACCTCCCCAGACTGTCTCGGTGAGTCATACGACCAATCTAAAAAACGCCTTCTTAATCTCGAGAAAAGATTTAGGAAACATCCGACATTAAAGTCACAATACGTAGAATTTATGCGTGAATATTCAAAATTAGGTCACCTTAAAGAGTCATCGATTTCAATTCCTAATCCTTCCTATTTTTTAGGTCATCATGCCGTTTTTAAAGAAAATAGCGAATCTACTAAAATCAGAGTAGTTTTCGACGGTTCCGCTCCTACGTCATCTGGATACTCTCTAAATGATATCCTCATGGTGGGACCTAACATACAAAACTCTCTTTTCTCCATTTTATTAAGATCACGTCAATACAAATATATTCTGACTGGAGATATAGCCAAAATGTACAGACAAATTGCTGTGAACGAAAATGACTGTAACCTTCAATTGATATTATGGAGAGAAGAAGAGTCTCTTCCTATCCAGACTTTGCAGCTAGGTACTGTGACTTACGGTACTGCAAGTGCCAGTTACCTGAGCACAAAGTGTCTATGGCAGGTGGGAGAGGAATGCGATGACGAATTAATAAAGTGTATTATACAAAATGACTTCCTGGTTGATGACGTCATCACGGGATCAGACAGTGAAGTTCAATTAATTTATATACAAAATAAGCTTACTTCTACTCTAAATTCAGCGTGTTTTCCCTTACGTAAATTTAAAACTAACTTACCTAAACTATATCATAATATTGAAATGAATACAAAAGATGAACTTACCTTAAGTGAGTCTTCTAACACTCTTGGCCTCGGTTGGGATCCAAGCGATGACACGTTCCGTATACCTGTAAAAATAAAATCTACAAATATTAATAACATAGTTACGAAAAGACACATAACGTCACAAGCTTTTCAAATTTTTGATCCGCTAGGTTTGTTAAGTCCATGCATAATTCAAACAAAAATTCTTATTCAGAAATTGTGGATCAGAGGCATCGATTGGGATCAGCCTGTGCCTGATGATTTGAAACAAAATTGGTATGAAATATCTAAAAACTTACCGTTACTTGCAGATCTTCATATCTCACGCAGAGTGCTCTGTGATTCACCTAAATCCATTGAGCTACACTCGTTCAGTGATGCTTCCAAAGTCGGATTAGGAGCTTGCATTTTCTTAAGATCGCTGAATGAAAATAATGAGGTAACAGTGAGGTTATTATGTTCAAAGTCCAAGGTTGCTCCTGTAAAACCAACGACAATACCCCGTCTCGAGCTTTGTGCAGCCTTATTAGCAGCAAACTTATGTAAGTCCGTTATTGATTCATTAAGACTCACCCTGACGAGAGTCGTACATTGGTGTGATTCTAATGTAGTAATATGTTGGATCAACAAGGACCCAAGCAACTTAAAAACTTTTGTTGGAAATAGAGTAGCAGAAATTTTAGAGCTGACTAACCCTAAATCATGGCATTATGTGCCCACTGACGCGAATCCCGCAGATTTAATTTCACGAGGCGTGAACGCTTGCCTATTGCGCGACAACATGATGTGGTGGCAGGGTCCCTCATTTTTGTATGATGATGAATCACATTGGCCAAAATTACCTCAAATTAACATTACAGACTTACCAGAAACAAAGGTTTTATATATAAATTTACCCGAGTCTACATTTGATTTCAAAGATTTTTCTACTTTTACAAAATTACAAAGAGTATTCGCATATTTTTTACGATTTTTACATAATTCTAAACAATCAAATAGACAAAATAAATTATCTGGAGTTTTATCTGTTGACGAACTGCAAAATTCTTTTCACTTGATTTGTCGAATTGTACAAAAACAATCCTTTCCTATTGAATACAAAAAAATGCTTTCAAATTCACCACTGCAATCGAAATCAAAATTATTAAATTTATCTCCATTTTTTGACAGCACTACTCAATTAATTAGAGTTGGTGGAAGGTTAGATAATTCTGATTATTCTTACGACAAAAAACATCCAATACTTTTGGATTCCAGTCACTATGTAACAAAGCTTTATTTTTTACGCGAACACTTACAAAACTTACACGCTGGTCCGCAGCTATTACTAGCAACTGTTAGGCAGAAGGTATGGCCTATCAATGGTAGGAAGCTTGCCAGGCAAGTCGTAAGGCATTGCGTTACTTGTGTGCGTGTTCGTGGTGAAACCTTACATCCTAAAATGGGTAATTTACCTACCAATCGCATATCAGTTGATTTTCCCTTTAAATCTGTCGGAATCGATATGGCTGGACCATTTTCTATCTTAAATAGAAAAGGACGTGGTGCTAAATTATCAAAATGCTACTTATGCCTTTTCATTTGTTTACGTTTTAAATGCGTTCATTTAGAACCAGTTAGTGACTTAAGTAAAGACGCATTTATAATGACACTCCGTCGATTTATTGCTCGCCGCGGCCGGCCAACTGAAATATTTTCGGACAACGGTCGAAATTTTACTGCTGCTGCTAAAGAAATCGGAATTTTCTTAAAACAAAATACTCAATCTTTTTCTGAATTTGCGTCGGGAGAAGGAATAAAATTTTCATTCATACCGGCCTATACTCCTCACTTTGGTGGAATCTGGGAGGCTGGTATTAAATCTGCTAAACATCACATTAAAAGAGTCATGGGAAATACTCATCTCACATTTGAAGAACTTTGTACATTGTTCGCACAAGTAGAGGCAGTACTGAATAGTCGCCCCTTGTGCCCAATGTCATCATCCCCTGATGATTTCCTTTCCTTGTCCCCAGGGCATTTCATAATTGGCAGACCGCTGAACGCGCTGCCATCCCCATGTCAAGATGACTGCAAGGCTACTCCCCGGCAACGATATGCCCGCCTTGAACAAATAAGGCGTGATTTTTGGAACCGCTGGCAGAAAGAGTATATATCGGAACTACAACTTCGGACTAAATGGAAGTCTAATACAACAAAGCTTAATATCGGAGATCTTGTTCTGCTTCAAGAAGAGAACGTACCACCACTGAATTGGCGTCTCGGACGTGTGGCCAGACTGTTCACTGGATCGGACGGCATCACCCGTGTGGCGGACTTCGACACGGCAAAAGGCTGCGTACGTCGATCACTCGTTCGCTTATGTCCTCTGCCGAACTCTGAAGATTTCCTAGGTTGAAGAGCTTGGGTCTTCAACGGGGGGAGGATATGTTTACGCATCATCATCATGTCCGGACAATGAAAATTTTATTATTATATTATTATTAAAACTTATACTTTTGTTACTTAATACTATATATATTGCCAGTATAAAAATTATTATCATTGCGTATTATTAAATTATTACGGCGGTATTTTACATTTTTCTGACACCTTTTTATCTTGTCTATCTTTTCTATAAAATTTTTGTTGTAAGAGATTAAAAATTTATACTAAATTACAAAAACGAGTTTCACTAAAGAAATTCCATTTCTTGAGCTTAAACAGCTATAAAATACTTTTTGATATAAAATTAAAATTTAATATTTGATAATTATTAAATCGCTTGTGTGAATTTATTATACGAGTATATGCGTATATGTTGTTTTATAATCGAGACGTTTACTTTGCGAAGTCGGAAACTTAGCATAATATTACTTAGCGCAATATTATTATTTAAAATAAATCCAAAGTAATTATTCTGAGTTTCGGACATTTCACCATTATTGAAAAGTCTAAAGCAGCATATAAGCGTCCCAGTACTGGGTAAAGGACTCTTTTCTATATAAGAGTAGGTAGGTAGGTAGGTAGGTACTTTTTCATGGGCCTCAACGTGGTCCACCCGCCGGTGCCTCGATAACGGTTCAAAATACTGTGGTATACGGGCCCACATGAAGTATCTGGGCCTGGTACTCGATGGAAGGTGGTGCTTCGACAAGCACTTTCGCCAACTCGCGCTGAAGCTCGTCGGCACCGCGTCCACCCTCGGTCGGCTAATGCCGAACATGGGCGGACAGAGTCTAGCATGCCGACGGCTCTACGCCGGGGTGGTCCGGTCGATGGCGCTGTACGGCGCCCCCGTGTGGGCAGAATCCCTGACTGCCCACAATAGATCCCGTCTGTGGCGTCCACAGAGGGTCATGGCAGTCAGGGCCATACGCGGCTACCGCACGGTAGGTGTCGAGGCTGCCTGCGCATTGGCCGGAATCCCCCCATGGGATTTGGAGGCGGAAGCGCTCGCCGAAGTTTATCGGCGGGTGTCGGCGGCATGGACGGGGGGCACTAATCCCCCGCCGAATGAAATCACCGCATGGCGGGACGACGCCCGCCGCACCACCTTCACGCGGTGGAAGGCTCGGCTGGAGACGCCCCGGGCTGGTCTTCGGACCATAGGGGCGCTTCAGCCGATATTGGAGGAGTGGACGGTGCGACAGCACGGAGTCGTCACCTTCCGACTCGTGCAAGTGTTGTCAGGGCACGGCTGCTTCGGCAAATACTTGCACGTTGTCGCAAGGAGGGAGACGACTCCGGGCTGCCACCACTGCGACTGCAGCGAGGACTCGGCGCAACACACGCTCGAGTCGTGCCCGGCCTGGGCTGAGCAGCGCCGGGATCTCGCTGCAGTCATTGGAGAGGACCTATCGCAGCCGGCCGTTACGCGAGCGATGGTCGGAAGGAGGAGAAGGCGGTGGAGAGGGCCCGGGAGGACTCAATCCTTTAGGACCCAATTCGCCGCCGGCACGCGGGGCGGCGCAGACGCTCTCACATGCGTCTGATGCCGCCCTAGCCGAGGCTGCGGACGGTAGGGTCGGGGTTTGCCCACCGTCTGCCGAAATTGCCTACCGCGAAGGTGCGATGCCCAAGTGCGCGGGGTGTCGCACAGGAGAGAGTGCTCGATGGAGCTGCCGCCTGTGGGTCACGGAGCAACGTACGCGGTACGGGTACGCGGTGAGGGCGCACGGCGGGTTATTTTAGTGGGTGAGGGCCCCACACTATCACGTTGTCTCCCCGGGCGACGGAATGTGCGTTCAGTTACATTTTTTCCCGGCAAAACAAAAAAAAAAAGGGTTGACGTAGTGTGACATTGTGTGACAAGGGGTGGGTAGAGGTCCGAAATTTCGTGACATCACATTTTAAAATATAACATATTTAAGTATAAAACACGAAATTTGAATTACATGCCTATTAACGAATAACATAAAAATATTTCCAACTCTATCAGTATGAACATAAACAAGGAAGCAAGTTTCGAATGATAGATATTGCCCCAGTGTCGAGGTTTATTTAAGCGATCGTGTGGCATCCGTGGTCTGTATTTTGCATCATACAAGGGCTCTAACCTACACAAACAATCACATAAGAAGCAATGAATTCCTCCCGGCCGATTTCGGCCACGGCGACTGCATTCAACACCGATTTTGTCTTAGGTGCGCTCGCGTGTGGCTTATGTAGCCATTTTTTTCGTAAAAATCCTCGCACACTGCGGGCACGTCAGCACACCGTTTACATAATTATACCTAAAGGCCACTGGTGGTCGGGCCTTTAGTTCATCTCGCTTAGCGTCCAGCTCATATAGCCGCCTGTCCTCAAAGTTTTGAACGCTAGTTTTAACTAGCGCCCTCCACTCAGGCCGTCTGGCTGCCTGCTTCTCCCATAGCAGCGGGTCGATGCTACATCTCTTCATGTGCCGCTTAAGCACATCCTTGTACCTGAGGAGTTGGCCGCCAAGCTTTCGCCTGCCTTCTCCAAGTTCCGAGTAAAAGACGCGCTTAGCAACTCTCCGCTCCACCATACGCGACACGTGTCCGCACCACCGAAGCTGACGCCGTATAAGGAAAGCCTCAATGCCACCTACATTGGCTCTTCGCAGCACTTCGGTATTCCTTATGCGATCAGACCATCGAATATTGAGTATTTTACGTAGGCATTTGAGGTGGAATCGGTCGAGCGCACGGATGTGACGGCGGTACACGGTCCACGTTTCGGAAGAGTAAAGAATTTTGGGTAGCACAACAGCCATGTAGACATAGATCTTTGTTTCCAGCTTTAGGTCATGGGAACTGAAGACCTTCGCATCCAACTTTCCGAACAATGCAGCAGCAGCACCAATCCTGCTGTTGATTTCCGCGTCTAGATCACATTTAGATGATATTTTGCTCCCCAGATAACGGAACTTGTGGACCTGCTTCAGTTTTTCGCCACCGAGTTTTATTACCAGTGTCTCGTTACCTTGTATGTCTAAAGACATAAATTCCGTCTTTTTGACACTGATTTTAAGGCCGAATTTTCGGCACGACTCGTTGAAATTGGACATTAGCTGTTGCAAGCCGTCTGGGGATTCTGTAACAAAGCATAGGTCATCGGCGTACACCATTTCGGTAATCAGAGCATGCGAGACTTTGGTGCGAGACTTCAATCGTGCCAGATTGAATACACCACCGTCCGTGCGGAAACGAATGCGGACGCCTTCAGAGGTTGATTTCAAGACTTCTTTAACTACAACCGCAAAGTACAACGCAAACAGTGTGGGTGCCAAGACGCATCCCTGTTTCACTCCACAGGTAACGGCGAAAAACTCGGACTGTTCATCGTTGACAGCGACACAGCACTCCATATCGTCGTGCAGGAGTCTCAGGAGTCTCACAAACTTCTCTGTACACCCAATCTTCGAAAGTACAATCCAGAGGGCTTCTCGAGGCACACTGTCAAAGGCCTTCTCAAGGTCAACGAAGCAAAGATACAAATGACGACCTTGCTCTCTGCTTTTCTCCTGCAGTTGACGTATAGAGAAAATGGCCTCACACGTACCTCGTTCTGGTCGGAAGCCAAACTGGGTTTCGGGCAAAAGCTGTTCAGAAAGCTTCATAAGGCGGTTAAGTAGTACACGGGCAAAAACTTTTCCGGGGACCGACAGAAGTGAAATACCGCGGTATGAATCGGAACAGGACCTGTCACCTCTGTTCTTATATAGGGCCTTTTGCGTGATGCTTTAAAAGTATATGGTACTTGTTCTTCTTTCCACATACAATCAAAGTGTACCCAGATAGCAAATTGCAACTCATCACCACCGTATTTAAGCAGTTCTCCTGGTATAAAGTCAATGCCCACCGCGCGCTTATTTTTCTGTTGATTGATGGCGAGGGCAACCTCTTCACGTGATAGTGAATTATCAAGCTCAGTAAATATTGGAAGTTGAGGTATCGAACGAATGTGTTCCAGGTCAGCAGCCCGATTCACATTCAGCAGGATGCTGAAGTGTTCCGCCCAACGTTTGAGTACTTCCTCTTTGCTTTTAATAAGACCTTTGCCACTAGCAGGCTTAATGGGTACTTTTGTAAAAGAAGTCGTACTAAATAACTTTCGAACCTCGTCATAAAACTCTCCAAGCTGGTTGGTGTCGGCGAGCCACTGAATGTGATGAGTCTTCTCTCGCCACCATCCATCCTTCTTTTTTCGAGATAGCCGCACAAGCTCTCGTTCACTTTGTCTGATCTCCGTAGTGTTCGCACTTCGATTTGATCTACGTTGTTGTCGGAGAAGATCTCGGTGTTTGCCGAATGCCCTCATCAAGACTTCGTCATTCTCATCGAACCAGTCCTCGATCTTGCGGACCTTTTGACCCAGAGTAGATGAAGCGGTGTCCAGAATATGAGATGACAGAGTACCCCAGTCGCAGAGAGCTCGGCCACCATATTTTTTGACGGATAGTAATCCCGTGGTCAGAGTGCGAGCATACTTCCTCCTTTTTCCAGGATCTTTTAGCCCATCCACGTTTAAACTTGCATAAGGCTTAGGTTTTCCAGATCGACGGGGAAGTTGGAGTCGGAGACGCAGTTTAGTAACAACAAGCCTGTGGTCCGTCCAACAGTGGGCACCGCGCATTGCGCGCGTGACTAGGACCTGGGAAACATCTCTCTGCCGCACGATGGCGTAATCAATTAAATGCCAGTGTTTGGACCTTGGGTGCATCCAGGTGTACTTATACTTAGCGGGAAGTCTGAACATTGTACTCGTGATGGCAAGTTGGAATTGTGCGCAAAGACTGAGTAACAGTTGTCCATTGCTGTTCATGCACCCGACTCCATGCTTACCCAAGACCTTGGGCCATGCATCGTAGTCCCTTCCAACTCTGGCATTAAAATCGCCCAACAGAAGAATTTGCTCTCCAGGCCCCACGCCTTTAATGCATTTTGCAAGCTCTTCATAGAACTTATCTTTAATGTCATCAGACTTGTCCAAGGTAGGCGCATAGGCACCGATGACATTAAGATATTTGTCATTGTCAAGATGTAGGCGCAGTGTGGTAACGCGATCCGAGATGTGAATCGGACACTCTTGAAGTTGCTTGACAAGCCTATTTTTGATCGCAAATCCAACACCTGACCGTCGGGGTTCTGAGGCGTCGAGTCCTTTCCAAAAGAAAGTGTACCCAGCACCGTGTTCCACCAGTTCCCCTTCTTCCGCTAAATGTGTCTCGCTGAGGGCAGCCACATCTACATCGTAGCGCAGAAGTTCTCTAGCAACAATAGCTGTTTTCCGTTCTGGACAGATATTTTCATCGCGATCGAGAAGTGTACGCACATTCCAGGCGCCAAAAGTCATATTTACTGTTTTTGGATGTTCGTTATTACCTTTGCGACGTCGACCGCGAATTTACCGATGCGGAGGCAGCCGCGGTTGCTGCCGTCCTCAGGTAGTGGGGAGAGCAATTTTTAAGGCACCTTTTCTAGCCCCTTCCCAGGCTGAGCAGGGAAAGCAGTGCTTCCCTGAATAGGGCTGCTTTGTCCCTCCAGGTGCTGCCGAACCCCTTCTGTCCCCCCAAGTCAGAAGGAAAGCGACCACGATGTTCCAAGAACACCCCTGGGGCTGCCCGTGTGCAGGTCTCAGACAAAGCCCGGTCTGTATCAAACCGAGCCTCTCTACCTCCACCCATCGCCACGGGGCTTTACGATACTCGGAGTCCTTATTTCGGAAGCAGTCAAGTGCGCAGGAGATATTTAGGTGCACAAACGTATGCGCAAACGCAGGTGCACACACTCGTCTTCCCCCTTCTTGATCCAGTGGAACGGAAGGACCGATACGACTGGGGAAGGGTTCCGATGATGTGTCTGGCCGATGGTAACTCTAAGCCCTCTACCATCGCCCAAGGCCGTCCACCAAGCCTTGCTATCCCACCGGGTCCGCCTATCTCGTTGCATATCTGCTGTGAGTTGCCTTCCCCACCGAGATAGACTTTCTGTTTTGAGCGGGAGGGAGCCACTGTAAGGAAGCCGTGAAAGGAACGGTTTAGATATTGGGAATGGATAAGGTTAGGGATACTACTGTCTTGGATGGATGCGTTTGAGACAGTAGCAGTTCGGGGAGCCGGGGTTGCGTACCCGTGTACCATACCACAACTACCGGACAGGTATATTGAGATGAATACCCCTTGGCTACAAGTTGCTATAAGAAGCAAAAATAAGTCATTTCTAGGTGTAAAATGGCAGAATATATGACGTCACACTAGGTAGGGGGGAGGAGTCTCACAAATGTGACCAGCTGTGACAAGGACGGTGGAAGGGTAAAAAAATCATCATATTCGTGTGACGTAATTTATGGATGGCCCCTAAGTACAAATTAAAAACAAAACTAGACCACAGTTAAACTTCTACTTCGGCTGAATATGCTGGAATAAATATAAAGAAGAAGAAATCCAAGAATTTGACGATGATGAAGATTTAACCCTGATTGGTTCTAAAGTCGAAAATATTGTTTCTTGTATCATTTTTATTTTATTATTAAAAAAAAACTTGATTTTATGTATCATTGTTTCATTTCATGCTATCCTAAAATAAATATTTTATCTAAATAGGTGATTGATTATTTATTGTAACTAGCATATAGTAAAACCATTTGTGGTTGGCGTGAAATCTAGCGCTTTTTGAAAAAGCTGTTTTAGCGCTTTCTAACGCTTTTTTACAGCGCTGACAGCGCGTTTTTGATAAGACTAGTTGGCAGCACACTGCTGAACCGATCAGTCGTTATACTACTCTACACGAGAACAACCACAATGAGGTCTGTTATCCTTCTTGTCATTGTGTGCGTTACACTGGCCGGATTTACAAAATGTAAAAGTAGAACCATCCCTCTCTCTGATTCTAAAATCCTTCAACCGTTCGCACCGTTACAACAAGATTCGCAAATAATCGGTGACAAAGTAATAAGAAGGAAACGAGACTCCATTGGTGATGGAAATAAATGTCTTGAAAATACTTTTCGTTTCGGTCCATTAGGACCATGCATGAAAAAGTAAGTTACATTTTTTTAATAATAAAAAACGTAGAAACAGGACTATGGTAACATTCTATTTATCATTATATTTTTTTAATATTTTATGAAACGTAACGTATATACTTTTATTAATTGTTTTGTATACAATTTTATATACAAAATTTTGAAAGTTCAAAACAAGTTATTAAAGCTCAAAGAAAAACTAGTTTGTTAACAATCGCAAATTATCGGTTTTTCAGTGATAAGATATTTATTCGCCAGTTTAAACAAGTTTTATTTTAATGATAAATAATTAACGGTTATCAAACATACTGAAAATAAAAAATGGTTGTCTGTAAAGTCGGTTTACAGACGATAATTTTTACGAAAACATTGATGTAGAATTGTATACTTTTATGAATCGAATTGAATTATTATCACATATACAGGTGACTGGTTAGATACTATCAATACTTAAGGAGAATACTCGGTACATGATTCTCATTCAAATTATGTAAAAATATAACATAAATATTAATAAGCTTCTAAGTAAAGTTGCCCAACAGTTATCTAATTATTTACGCGTCGTCTGGACACCCTAGTTTCCACGCGGTAGTTTACTTACGTCCAAACACCGCCAAGTGTTAACAGGGTTAGCGGATAATTTCCTACCATAAGTAACGATCGTTATCTTGTCTATGATAACAACAGGGATCGACGGCTGTACGTGCTCTCCGAGGCACGGTAGGGAGACCCACAAGAACATACACCCAGACCGGAAAAAAAATATTTGTACAAATACAAATATCTGTCCCGAGCGGGAATCGAACCCGTGACCACCAGCGCGTGGCGTTGCAGTTGAGGCAACTACTCATACCACTACACCAGAACGTCGCGCGACGTGTTTACATTTAATAATAATTAATTAATTTAAATAGTTTTTAAATGTAATTTTTAATAGTGTTTTAATATAAAAGTGTAAAAGTTTCCTAAAATTTTTTAGGAAAGATCAATTTTTTTCTTTTTCAAATCGCAAGATCATAGAATAAGATCAGATTTTATAGAAGATTTTTTTATACGTTGAAAAATGATAGTTACCTTTGAAAATATTTAAACAAAAAAAAAAAAAAAAACAACAAAATACAACAAAAATAAACTTTGTCATTTGTTGAACAGCTAACTGTTGTTTATTAAATAAAAGCAAGCAATAATAGAATCAAGCCATCTAGCGACCAGTAGCCAAAACAACTAATTGATTATAATATTGGCAGACGTAATAGTTCTGCTATATTTCACTTGGTGTCGCAATAAGAAGGCTGTACTCAGAATTTTTTGTTAATCATAGGTGTGGTTTGAAGTTGGATGGCACACACGACTACATAATATTATCATGATTTACTATTCTTATTATAGCAAGAAAGAAAATATTTTTTACTACATCACATTACATAATTCAAATATTGAACGTCAAAACCAACTACTACCGGTTCGAACCTTAGCCCAGAATATTAAATTACATAATTAGAATTTTCACTACAATAATTCGACTGAAATTGCCTCAGAAGAACACCTTATTTGCTGAGTGAGCTATCTTCAATAATAAACTTCCAATAAACTCGTAGTCAGTGTCCGACTTAAAAAAAAATCCTAAGTACGACCATGGGAGACCAGTAGTTTTGCTACTTGCCGATAGAGGCATGGTAATCACCGAACTTTCTAGACAAAATAAATAATTTACTTTAAATATTACTTACGAGTGGAAAGATATGTTTATTCCATTTGATTTTGATGTGATGAGCAACAAATTTGTTGACTAGGTAAATAATGTAAACTTTGAACAAAAATAAATATGAACTGTTTACCTATCTTGGTATTTCCGGCGTATTAAAAATGGCATCATACTTATTTACAACGATTGTCAATCATTAAACTACCTATTTACCTACATAACTACACTAACACACACACAGTCACTTTTAACAGTTTCGAAAGCAATGGTGATTCTGCATTTGTGTTGTGATAAGCCATACCTAATTAGGTATGGCTTATCAGTATGTATCTAATTAGGTATGGCTTATTATATTATATTAATGACAGATTATACTCACACACGACAGATTAGGTATACGCGTATGATCGATCTCTAGACAAATAAAAAATGTAATATTTAACAAGGACGGCTGAGTCAAATTATCATAGTTCATAATTTGAAAGAAGTTGAAATTTGGTTTTGAAAAAGGAACTGATTTAGAACAAACGTAACATCAAAGGTTTTCCTATTCATTGCAGAAAAAATCAAAAAGTTTTCTCCCCGTCCTGTCCACAGAGAGTAATTGATGGCTTCTGATAAGCATGCTTAATTATTGTTGTTTTCAACTTACTTTTATTTTTTACGAGATGAGATCAAGAAAAGAAATACAATAAAGAAACCATTTATACTACCTACTAATGAACGAAATTTCTAGAAAGGTATCAGAGTATGGAACGATTATATACCGAGGATCAGCGAACAATTTATTGAAAACTAACATGTTTACTTCTACTAATATGATTAGTATTATTTATTGTTTTTGTCTTTACTACTGAAATTGCTTATAATATTCTATTGTATTGTTCAATAGTAACCTCACAGTATAATACTTACTTTCAATGTGAAATCAATTATTACAAGTGAACTCTTATTAGATTTGTTTCCATAACGTAAATTAATCGTGTCAAAATTTTTTTTTTTACTTTATTATTTATGACAAACAATATCTGAACAAATTACACCATTAACTCCTATTGTAACTTATTTGTATACCAGTGTTTGCAGTCAATGTCAATGCTTACGCTACTAAATTCATATTTACAATTAATCAGTTTCAAAAGTATTCATAATTAATTCTGATGTAATAAAATAGTAGTGCCTTTGTACCAGCATTATTTATAAGTGCTTTTTCCTATTTGTATCCTATTGTGCATAAATTGTTAAATATATAAATAAATAAGTAAAATATAAGAACTTTTTTTATTAATTTATACGTTTTTTTTATAACGAACTTTAAATTGTCGCTTAATAATCTTAATATATAAAAGCGAAAGGTCACTCATCATGATATCTCTGGAACTATAAGACCTAGAGACTTGAAATTTGGTAGGAATATTCCTTTTGCCGAGGAGAGGTCAGCTAGAAACGGATTTTACGAAATTCTACCCCTAAGGGGGCAAAAAAGGGGGGCAAATTTTTATGGGACAACGTAGTTCCTTCGTCCAATCTACTTCAAATTTTGCATAAAATATTCTTTAACAGAAGAAATGCATCCCCTAACGGGGTTAAAAGGGGGTTGCTTTTACTTCGAAGTTGATTTGACAACTCAATCCGTCTATTATAAAATATTTTTCAGTATCGACGAACAAACAATTTTATCAATCTATCAATGCGCTCGTAAAATATGTCAAGCATTTGATTAGGATCCATGATGTTCTTGAATAATTCTTGCCAATTGATTTTTCCTAATTCAGAGTTAATGTTTTCGTAATTAGCTTTGTAGTAGTTATATCTAATTATTTTATTAGGCTTCAGAGCTTTATCGGGATGATAATCTAGAACAATATCAAGGGGAGGGTGATGAGGATCTATCTTGCTAAGACTAACTGTAGCTTCTGTTACTTGACAAAAAAGCTGATCAGCAAGAACCAAATCTAAAATTTTATTATTAACATTACAAACAGTATTATATTGTTCTAAGTTATTTAAATGAGTAAAATCTAGAAAGTCTTTAAATAATATGGAATGAGTACTACTGGGGACTGTAAGGCCTGCAGCGACTTGCAACTGAGTCCAGTCTATACTGCCCATATTGAAGCCCCCTTTTATTATACTATGGTATTTATTTAGTTTCTCTGTAACTGAATTAAAATTATCCATAAAATGTTTAAGAGTTTGTTTTTGTACAAGTGGAGGTAATATGCAATACATATTGCAATACTAGAACTAGTTCCAATATCAACAGTCACCCACAAGTCCTCAGATTCACTCTGCCAGTTGCGCATGGCAGTAGCAGTGAACTTCTTGGAAATCGCTATCAAAACGCCACCTCCTTCTTTCTTTAAATTTAATCTAGAGTTTTGTCTATCGCGTCTGAAAACATTATATCTAATATCAAAAGGGTAACTGCTAACAACATCTTCCTATAACCAAGTCTCTGTCAACACGATTGCGTCGTATTTACAGCAACTTACATTACGATAAAATGTTTCTATTTTAGATCGTAACCCTCGAGTGTTTTGATAGTATATTTTGAAATTAGCGAATTTTACTATTGTTAACAATATAAATTTGCTTACCTAACATAATCTTAAATTTTAAACAATCTTATTTAATGAACCCGTATTTCTAATTAATATAAATTCAGTGAAGTCATTTTTTCTCACATAGATGCGGCCTCCTCGCACCCAGACATGTTTGTAGCCCTTTTCCTTTGCCTTAATACGTGTTGCCGCGTGCAGTATCTTGTTAGCAGGACTCAAGTGTTCAGTAACGTATATTGGAGATTTCCCTCCCTCGAACCCCAAGTGTAGCGTGTTGAGTTTCTCAGTAACACATTTTGATTTGTTAAAATTAATTGAGGCTGCCAAAAATGAGTCGCGGAGTCTCGGTGTACTAAACTGCACTATTATAGATTTAGGCCGATTGCTGTTATTGTTGGACTTCATCACTCGCGTACAGTTGTAACATATTTTTATTACGGGTAGATTTGTTATTAAGAATGTTAGCGGGGATTGGAGTGGGAGCCGCTCGGCCTTATAAAAGGACGGGTTCGCTGGAATCTTCCTTTTCTCCTCTCTTCGGTGCCGGGTGCGACTTGTTGGGTGAGTTGTTGTATTTATTTTATGTAGAAGCTTGTAATGCCACTCTGTAGGTCGATATAGTACTTATATAATTCACTTTTTATTGTTAATGTGTGTTAGTTTTTAAATCATTATATATTATAAATTGTGTTAGGTTGTGTCCTTGTCTTGTGGGCCATTCCCATGTCAACCCAGAAACAACTGGGGGTTGACTATGGGAAGGCTCACCGGAGGGTGTGTCCTTCCAGGGTCCTGTTAGGCGTACGGTGCGGTTGTCCCGGTCTCTTACCACGAGGCGACTACTGCTGAGGAACCTCGGACCCCAACATTACCCGGTTTCTTTTTCGTGAACACAATGTTCTACGGCGAGAGACGCCGAGTGACGGACGGGGTACGCAGTCCACGTGTCCCGGCGCGCCATCATTCCTGACACCAATCACCAAGGCGGAGACCAGCTTGGGAGCCACCAAGGCGGAGACCAGCTTGGGAACACCTATGCACCGCGAGCTTTTAGTTAAGTGACCGTCTGGTTAACCTCCGGACCTGACCGGGAATAATTATCGAACCACGTGCTCATGTTCTCGTAAATTTAAAACCACGTAGTCAATCATAAAAAACCTTGTTAAAAATCTATTTCTAATTTTTGTAACTAACATAATATCTCTATATAAAATAAAGTTGGTAGTTCTGTTCACTTGAAATATTTTTTTATTATATTTCTCTCTTCCACAAATATAAATATTACTATCATACCGCCACAGTGGCGCCCAACGGCTATTAATTATTCCTGGTTCGGTAGTTTCTGGGTGTGGGAAATGGTCTTGTCCGTGTGTTTTTGTGTTTTTTTTTTTTTTGTTTTTGTGTTTTTTTGTTTCTCTCTAATTAGTACTATGTCGTTTTACAATTATTATTGTCACCGTAATGTATGACATTTTTTTAGATTTTTTTTTTTTTTCTCTCTTTAAGAATCTAAAACATTTAATGATAGATTATAACAATCATAGTAGTGATATTTAAATAGTTTAATATTTTTTCAAAGTGAAAAAAAACATTCATATATGAAATAATTAATTGTAACAGGCATAGTCGTGGCATTCATATTGTTTAGTTGTGTTTAGTAATTTTTTCAAAACTTACCCACTTTTAGTGTTATAAATTCTTAAACTTCTGGTAACAAAGTTTGTCGATTCACCCTCAATTTAAATATTGTGTATTGCTTTGTGTTTTGTAATTGAATATTAATTTAATTGTAATAATTTTTTTTCCTTTTTTCTTTTAACTTTGTTTTATATATATTTATATTTTTTATTTTGTTTATACCTCGGTTACAATGACTCACACCATCAAGTTCGTGTCTTTGCCTAAGGCTGAATTGGAATATGAAGTAATTGTTAGGAACGAGGAACCGGCAGCCTCGGTAGTAGCTCTGCGTATTAAATTGTGCAATTATCGGAAACTTTACCGTCAGAGGAGATTTTGGTCAGTCCATTAGATGTAGTAACGGATTCAGGTGGTAAGCCTTTGCGGACGAGGCTGCACGGGGTAGTACCACCGACCCGTTTCTCCTTAAAGAGGAACGGGTAGCCGATTATTGTCTTCTGGTTCCGCCGGGTAATCAAATACCATCTCCGATTACCCACATACGCGTGAAATGCACAGTGGTCATTAACATCAAATTTTTTTTTTTTTTTTTTCCCTAAACTTTTGTGTCGAATTTTTTTTTATATAACATTGCTTTCTATTTTTGTGCAATTACATTTTATTTATTTTTTAGCATTTGTTATTTTGCATTTGCGTTTGTGTGTAATTGACAAGTCCCTTCAGTGATTTTTTTTTATTGGTGCATTTATTGCATTCATTTTATTTTTTCTTTTTTATTGTTGTAAATCATTTATTGTTTTGTAATTTTCTTAAGGTCTGAAAAGATAATAGCGGTTACGTACATTGCTTTACATCGTTCTTAATATTTTTTTTTTAAGTTACCCACAATCGTGTTGCATTTCGTCGCGTATTATTTTAAAATATTTCAATTCTCTATTTTGATTTCAATCTAATTAATTTAACTTTAATATCCATATATATAGCCATTTTAACTTCTGTTTGGTGTTTAATAAAAATAATTATTTAAATTAGCTTGAACTTAGTCAATTTTTTTTTTTATTAATAATTCTGCTTAAGAGTGGACCGTACTATTAAATATTTGCTTTTAAATAAACCGGAGCTCACGTATGAAGTAGCCATACGCGGTTTAGAACCTAAGGAGAGGATTGTTAATCAATATTATGATATGTTAGCATTCGTTTTATTTTATCATATATCAGAAAAATTAAATTCAACATTATTTGGTTCAGTAATCGATTATGTTTGTCTTTGATGAATTAATATAAGCTTACTCGGAGTTTTTACGTTTAGTTGGGAGATTGTTGTTTTTTTTTTTCTGTGTTTAGCACATTATGGCGGGTTGCGACCTCTTGTATGGGCCTAATTCGTTTATTGTTTTGCGTTCTGCGCGTTTAGAGCGGATAGTGACTCTTTAAATAAGCCTACACTAATTTTCTCATTGCGTTTTCCGCTTTTATGGCGGGTTGCGACCTCTTGTATGGGTCTGATTCGTTTATTGTTTTGCGTTTTCCGCTTTTATGGCGGGTTGCGACCTCTTGTATGGGTCTGTCTCGTTTTGTTGTTTTGCGTTCTGCGCGTATAGAGCGGGTTGTGACTCTTTAAATAAGCCTACACTAATTTTCTCTTTAGAGCGGGTTGTGACTCTGTAAATAAGCCTACACTAATTTTCTCTTTAGAGCGGGTTGTGACTCTGTAAATAAGCCTACACTAATTTTCTCTTTAGAGCGGGTTGTGACTCTGTAAATAAGCCTACACTAATTTTCTCTTTAGAGCGGGTTGTGACTCTGTAAATAAGCCTACACTAATTAATTTATTGTGGCTGCTAGAGTGTCTTGGATGATTACCAATTGTCACTCGGTGTGTGAGGGCGTTAATTGTTTAGTTCAAATAACGCATATTTTGTAAGTGGATTTAATTGATGAAGTATGGTTGTGGATGACTGTATTGTGTAGCAGTTAGCAAAATTAATACATGAGTTTGTTGTTTTGTTGTTTTGCGTATCACTTTAATTAAATTTTTTTTTCTCTCTCTTTTTTCTTTTGAACTCACCCATAGCTCTTTCTTTTCTCCTCTGCACCCAAGAATTTTGCCTAGAGATGCAAAATTCTTCTCTGACGGGGGGGGTATTGTAATATATTTTTATTACGGGTAGATTTGTTATTAAGAATGTTAGCGGGGATTGGAGTGGGAGCCGCTCGGCCTTATAAAAGGACGGGTTCGCTGGAATCTTCCTTTTCTCCTCTCTTCGGTGCCGGGTGCGACTTGTTGGGTGAGTTGTTGTATTTATTTTATGTAGAAGCTTGTAATGCCACTCTGTAGGTCGATATAGTACTTATATAATTCACTTTTTATTGTTAATGTGTGTTAGTTTTTAAATCATTATATATTATAAATTGTGTTAGGTTGTGTCCTTGTCTTGTGGGCCATTCCCATGTCAACCCAGAAACAACTGGGGGTTGACTATGGGAAGGCTCACCGGAGGGTGTGTCCTTCCAGGGTCCTGTTAGGCGTACGGTGCGGTCGTCCCGGTCTCTTACCACGAGGCGACTACTGCTGAGGAACCTCGGACCCCAACATTACCCGGTTTCTTTTTCGTGAACACAATGTTCTACGGCGAGAGACGCCGAGCGACGGACGGGGTACGCAGTCCACGTGTCCCGGCGCGCCATCATTCCTGACACCAATCACCAAGGCGGAGACCAGCTTGGGAGCCACCAAGGCGGAGACCAGCTTGGGAACACCTATGCACCGCGAGCTTTTAGTTAAGTGACCGTCTGGTTAACCTCCGGACCTGACCGGGAATAATTATCGAACCACGTGCTCATGTTCTCGTAAATTTAAAACCACGTAGTCAATCATAAAAAACCTTGTTAAAAATCTATTTCTAATTTTTGTAACTAACATAATATCTCTATATAAAATAAAGTTGGTAGTTCTGTTCACTTGAAATATTTTTTTATTATATTTCTCTCTTCCACAAATATAAATATTACTATTATACCGCCACACAGTGAAATATTTCTTCCTTCTTAACATCGGTGTTTATAATTTTTCCCAATTTCATTACAATATCGATGATGTTTTCATTTTTTTTTTCTGGGGAACACACTGTATTTCGAGATTGCTAGCCCTGGTCTGTTGTTCTAAATTATTGAGGCGGGTTGACATATCATTCATAGTACTTAACATGCTTTCATTCTGTTCTTGCAATTCCTTAATCTTCTGTTTGTCCTCCACCATCATGTCACTCCTTTAAGATATCCTCATATTGAAGGCTTATAAAACTCACAGAATCTCTGATGTCCTTAATCTCTTCTCGCATTGATTTTAATTCGTTGTTCAACATTGTTCTCATGGTCAACGTAAATTTTCCCAATAAATTTTGTTCACCAAATTTTGTTCCCACAAAGTTTCCATTTGGTTCCCAATGACATCTTCTATTATCGCACGTATCCCATTTTCTGTAATAGGTGCTGGGGAGGGATCAGGTGGAGACTGCAGTGCTGGTCTTTTGTTGTTGCGTACAGTAATGTTTGGATTGAACCGAACAGGGGTATTGTCGTTGTTTTTAACATTAGGTGTCTTCGAAATGCATATGGGACAAGTCCAAGCAGTCAATTCGCGGGAGAAATCCAAGGCATTTATAGTGAAAAGCTTTTTTACAGCGATCGCATTGAAGAAACTCCTCAGTTTGGTCTGTCAGCTGACAACAACCCCATTTCATTACTGGTTCGACCATGGTGAAATTTTGAAGAAAAAAAAAACTACACTACTTCAATACATTTCGGGGATTTTTAAGTACGTATCGTACTCCTCCTCTCTCCCCGCTATCCACGTCAGCTACGATGATCTCTCATCGCTGCTCGTCCGAACCTGACATCTCCGCTGAAACAGTTCGCGTCGACTCCTCTCATACATACATACTCTCTTCATAAAAGAAAGCGTGCCGAGTCTGAAGACGACAACATACTGCATGATTTTATGCAAGAAATGCGACATATGTTTCAAGAACTTAAGAAGCATCAAGAAAAAAAGGCGGAGGAGGTATGTTCTGCTGTCGATTCAATTCGCTAATCAGAGACAAAGGACGACTTATTAAATGTTGTTTCCTCCGTGGGAAACGTACTTAAAACGCCAATACAATCTTATGAAGTTAAAGATGTGTATCGTATAAAAACTAAGGACCCTTTAAATAAAACTATTATTGTGGACCTGTCCAGTAATATTCTAAAGGAAAAGATAATAACTTCACTTCGTAAATTTAACAAATATAATAATGGATCAAATAAATTATCTACTGAACACCTCAAGATTTCAGGGCCCTCAAAACAAGTTTTTATTTCGGAAAATCTTACATCAAAAATGAAGCGCTTATACTTCCTCTGTAGAGACTTCGCCAAAACGAATGGCTACAGATATTGTTGGCTTTCTCATGGAAAAATTTTCCTAAGAAAAAAAGAGGGGACCCCGTTTTACCAAATAGATTCAGAGCCTGACTTAATGAAGCTGAAATAACAAAGTACTTCATGACTACACGATGTACTCGGGGGTTTAACAGTTTCCTCATCTGAAACTATTTTAAAAAAAATTCTATGCCTACTGTACATTACACTACACTACACACTTGCCTGCTTTTACACTTGCTCTGTCAAACTAAATCCTCAACTACGTATTCGCATGCATATTAAACACTTCATAAATTATATCGTGAACACATATAAAATAACCCGACTTGCTTCCATAGCTTTTATCGTTATTTCGGTAGAAGTCTGCGTTTTTTTCTGTAGTTTTTATAAACAGTTTCTTGTAACGGTTACACATATTTCTAAACTTTTTAGTTTCCCTCGTTATTTGTATATTCTTGTATTTTTTCTTATCGCATTCTAAATGGATGACATATTATCTTTCAATACTGATTTGGAGCAACTCTCACTGTCAAAATCCTACAATTGTTCACCAGAAGAGACTGGCAAATACATAAATAATTATAACAGATTTTTTAAAATTCTGCATTTGAATATTCGTAGTATAAGTCGTAACTTTAATGGTCTGCTGGTTTTGTTACAGAGGCTTGATTTCCAACTGGATGTTATTGTATTATCGCAATGTTGGCTGAGCAAATCTCCTAATTTTCCATCCCTTGATGGCTATCGGTCTTTTGTTTCTACTTATGTGAACCAAAATGACGGTGTAGTGGTTTATGTTCGCTCAAGTCTGAAATGTACAATGGATGTGATAAATATTGAACAGGCGAATAGCGTAATTTTGAAATTTTCCGACAACGTTGCTATTATAGCCATATATAGGTCACCATCGTACAATAATATTAATTCTTTTCTTACTAGTATTGACTATGATCTTGATACTTTAAAATTTTTTACGAATATCATTATGGTCGGCGACATAAATATAAATCTGCTCTCGGGTCGTAGCGACCCAAACGTAGATTCATACCTAAATCTGTTTGCATCACATGGAATGCTTACAGGTCACCTTCTCCCAACAAGGCTAAGAAACTGCTTAGATCATGTAATGTTTAAGTCACCAAATTGTCTCGTCACACTAGTTCTTGACACTGATATCACTGATCACGCGCCTATTTTATCTTTCTGCGACTATAAAGTCAAATTCCATCCTGTAAGGCGTGTGGTCCCGAGACTGGATATTGCATCTATAGTAAGCCATCTGGAACAAGCTGATTATTCTCCGGTTTTAACATCCCATGATCCTAATTATGCTACGAATGTCCTTATTGCATTAATTTCTGATACAATAACTAACAATACTATTGCCACCATTATTCCAAATAAAAACAGGATTTTAAAGCCTTTGGGGGTGCGTAGGAGGCGCTACTTAATGCGCCTCCTGTAACGCCCTTGTGTCCGTGTCGGACCGGGATGGGAACCCGGTCCTGCTAGACACGGCGTCGTCGGGACTGTTCAGAGGTTAGCCGGACAGTCCCCATGGAGGAGAAGTCTGGCCTTTTCGCCGAGGCCAGCCTGTCGCTGGAGGGATCCTGTTGCCTGCAGATCCGGGACCCTCCAATTAAAGAGGCTGAAGGCTCCCGCAGGGGTTTAGTACGGTATTGCACTCCCAATGTGCCGAGTCCGACATAGGTCTAGGACTGCCGACCCAGGCGTCCTGGATATCATCCGTAAATGGATTCCCCTGCGTAAAAAAAAAAAAAAGGATTTTAAAGCCTTGGATTACTCCCGGACTTTTAAGATGCATTCGCAATCGTGACTATTTGTTCCGTAAATTTAAAAAGCATCCTAACGATATTGTATTGAAAACAACTTTTACTCGTTATCGTAATTTTTGTAACAATCTTTTAAAAAAATTGAAGCGTGAGTATGAACCTAATGAATTTCTTAGAGTGAAAAAAAATTCTGAGCAAACTTAAATTCTGAGCAGTCTAATTCTGCAGAATTACTGAGGATATGTGCGAAGCCATCAGATTCTGTGGATGCGGTCAACAACTTTTTTGCTAATGTGGGTAAGAATCTTGCCGAAAGGAAAATTAAGTCATCTAGAGATGAAGACGATGAACTATGTCCGATACCAGTAAGTTTAAAATCTATGTCAATGATTAAGGTTGATAATGACGAAGTTAAATTTTTATATATTACAACTTAGAGATAAATGTGCGGTTGGTTGGGATGGCATATCTTCGATAGTCGTTAAGGCTGCCGTTCACGTACTTGTTCCTCTTCTAACTCACATTTTTAACCTCTGCTTAGATCGTGGTGTATTCACTCTTGCATTCAAAAAAGCACTAGTACACCGTGTCTTTAAAAACGGTGACCGTAGTAATATCAATAATTATAGACCAATCAGTCTTCTTACTACCTTGTCAAAAGTATTTGAAAAGATCTTAAATAAAAGATTGGTTAATTATTTGACAGTGAACAATATACTTTCCAGTAGTCAGTTTGGGTTTAGGGCAGGCAAATCCACTGAGGATGCAGTAGTGACACTTACCGGTTAAATTATTCAAAATTTTGACCAAAAGATTAAAACTGTAGGTATTTTTTTGGACTTATCTAAAGCATTTGACACTGTTTCTATTCCTAAATTAATTAAAAAACTCGAGCAGATCGGTATAAGAGGCATTGCTCTCGATATAAAGCTACCTGTCTGACCGTCAACAGTCCGTTGTAGTAGAGGGCTTTACCAGTGATTCGATTTATTTCAATTTTGGAGTCCCTCAGGGTAGTGTCCTTGGACCTACTCTCTTTCTAATTTATGTAAACGATTTGTGTTCGCTAAAAATACCTAATTGTGATATTATTAGCTATGCTGATGATACAGCTCTGATAGTCAGTGGTAGTACCTGGAAGAATGTAAGGGAACATTCTGAGTCTGCGATTAGTATTGATAAGAAGTGGTTGAACGGGAATCTCTTAACACTGAACTTAAACAAAACGAAACTCATCACTTTTGCTCCGAACAGATTGTCGCAGGCGCCTTCCCCTTTTACTGTGCGAGTTCATGACTGTTATAACTTGTTTGATACGTGCAGTTGTGATGTGTTGGAGTGTATGTCATGTATCAGATATCTTGGAGTTATGGTTGATACCTCCTTATCTTGGAAACAACACATTGAATCTGTTTCGTCTCGTACTAGAAAGTTAATGTATGTCTTTAAGAGTATACCATCTATAGCCGATCCTCAATTTGTGAGGTCTGTTTATTACGTTCTTGCTCAGTCTATTCTATCTTATTGCATAATAGCATGGGGTAACTCTCCAAAAATCTCATGCTTAGGGTTGAGAGGGCTGAGAGAGCTGTTCTAAAGGTAATGCTTAATAAACCTACTCTCTTCTCTACTTCTGCATTATATTCTGTTGCCAAAGTACTCACGGTCCGCCAGCTGTTTATACTGCAGACAATTTTACGTAAGCACTCAGAGCTTCCTTATGACCCTAATGTGACTAACAACAAACGAAGATCTTACAATATCTGCCAATACAAGCCCTGCCGCACTGTGGTTGCGAGTCGGCACTATTATTACGTGAGTTGCTCACTGTATAATCTGGCGAACAAAATTCTCAACATTTATCCATTGACTAGGGCTAGGTGCAAAAGGAGGTGCACTGATTATCTTTTAAAATAATCTTATTATGATTCTGAGCAATTTGTAAAGTCCTGATGTAGGAATTAAAACACACACAAACTATCACTCACACACTCACACACACAAACACACACACACATACACACACATACACACATACAAAAGAAAAACTGCCACTGCATGAGATTGCATGAAAAATTGTAATGAATTACTGTTATTTATACATGTTTTGTTTTTTCCCCCAATGTAATAATAGAACCATAACTTTAGTTTTTTTTTTTTTTATATCATCTTTCTTTATTGTTTCTAAAGTTTAAGAGTAATTAGATTATATTTTTTCTTTTTAATATTGTAATTTTTTGTATATTTGCATTAATAATCGATTTGAATTATCAATTTGTTAATATTACATATTTTTTATTAAATGTTGTAATATCATTAAACTTTTGAGTTTTAGAAAAGTTTAAGAATAATTTAATTCATATTTTTGTTTTTTGTTATTTCTCATTATTATTATTATTTTTTTTTTTACACGCACTTCTTAATCAATATGTACCTATGTAATTGGAGGGTGATGATCACTACAACACAGTTTATACTTATGTGGGATCATCGTTCTCATATGTTATTGTAATAATACTATAAATTTGGTGTTAAATAATAAATAAATAAATTCCGATCTCCAAGTCCCACAGGGGGGTTCCGACAATGCGCAGGCGGCCTCAACAACTACCATGCTGTAGCCGCATATGGCCCTGACCGGCACGATCCTCTGTGGATGCCACAGACGGGATCTATTGTGGGCAGTCAGGGACTCTGCCTACACGGGGGCGTCGTACAGCGCCATTGACCGGACCATCCCGGCGTAGAGTCGTCGGCACACTAGACTTTGTCCGCCCATGTTCGACATTAGCCGACCGAGGGCGGACGCCGTGCCGACGAGCTTCGGTGCGAGTTGGCGCAAGTGCTCGTCGAAGCACCACCTTCTGTCA
Organism: Euphydryas editha; assembly: GCA_036937285.1. Taxonomy (NCBI): domain Eukaryota; kingdom Metazoa; phylum Arthropoda; class Insecta; order Lepidoptera; family Nymphalidae; genus Euphydryas; species Euphydryas editha. The sequence goes on from JAUPFZ010000010.1 coordinate 17,843,420, forward strand.
AGTACCAGGCCCAGATATTTCATGTGGGCCCGGATACCGATCTCAGTATTATCAACCATCATCGAAGCACCGGCGGGTGGATCACATCGAGGCCCATGGAAAAGCAGGGTCCCAAACTTGTTAAGGACCACCCTAAGCCCCAGTGCCTCGATCCTCCTGACCACTCCGAGGTACCTGAGGTGGCCAGAGATCCCGCCTCCACGAAGATCCCACCCTGAGCTGTAACCAGAGTGTCATCGGCGTAACAAATTAATCCCAGATCAGAGGGCAATCGGCCACGGAGGACCCAGTCGTACCCAATGTCCCACAGGAGCGGTCCGAGAACAGAACCCTGTGGGACACCACACGACATGGGCCTCCTGACAACGTCCCCTTCCCAGTTCACGAAGAGGACATTGCGACTGTCAAATTAGTCTGCCACTAGCCGCCTTAGGTAGAGGGGCACTCTATGGAACCGGAGTGCCTCCGTTATGCAGCCGAATGGCAGACTATTGAATGCGTTGGCGATGTCGAGAGACACCGCCAACAGCACTCCCTTCGAGGCGACGGCCTCCGAAGCCACGATCTTCAGACGCAGAATGGCGTCCACTGACCAGCCCGAAACCTGAGCCAGGCGTCGGACAGGTCAGGGCCGACCCGCGTGAGGTGCTGGACGATGCGAGCAGCGACTACCCTCTCCAACAGCTTGCCTACCTCGTCCTGCTGGACACGATGGGCCTGAAGCTAGCGAATGATGTCGCAGGCCTTCCCGGCTTCGGCAGGAGCAAGAGCTTCCCCTCCTTCCAGCAGTGAGGGAATCGTCCGGACACCAGGCTTGTGTCGAACAGTACGGGTACTGCGGAACTTCAGGTGGTCGAGGACCAGGGCCAGCACTCGGGCGGGTACCCCATCCGGCCTGGGGGCGGCGCTTTTCCGCATACAGCTCGCCGTGTGTGAGTTCCAACTCCAAACCTATAGCAGAGGAAGTTTTGCAAACAAAGAGAATTGAGAAGTTGGAAGACTTTAAAATGATCGGACCTGACGCATGTGTTGATAGTTCATACATAATTTTTTTGGATAATATTGAAACAATAGCCTGTTGTTTAGTTAATTTACAGGATTGTCTATTTAGTAATCAAGTTTAAAAATTAAAATGCTTTTCTTTCTTTTATAGAGTTTTATTTCGAAACCTTGCATAATAAAAAGCACATGTCATATTATTAATAGAAGAGTAATTTCAAATCTCGCTTTGTTTTCCAAAAATGCGTGGACTTCTCTAAAATATCAGTACAATAGTTTTCATCATAATCTTCTTCGAATATTTCTTCTTTGTTTCTTGCACAAAACCAGCTTCTACTTTATTACTCCTATTATTAAATACGTTTTATATTTAAATATTACAAAATTACATTCTATAACAACACTTTATTTAAATAAATTGCAAATAAAATGACCAATCGCATCGCCGCCGCTCCGTCGATTCGTGAACTACGCTTGGACCGTCACAGTGACGTCACGCGCACCCGCGTACTCTGAATTTTAGCGGCAGGAATGGTATAATGTTTATAACTTAATATCATCGGTTAAAATGCTTCAACATGAAGAGGTATTAAAGTTTAGTGAGTGTCTGATGTAAAAGCATTTTTCGACGTTACGCTTACAAATATTGAAATAATCGAAGAAATATTAATTTTATTCACAAGTTTCACAAATTATTTTAAGATTTATACGAGATGGACAGCTAAATACAATTACATCACAACTCGTGAAATAATTAAATGAATTGAATTGAATTGCATCGTGGTGACATAATATTAATTTATGATAAAAGCATATACTAATCTAATTTTTTTATTACATAAAAATATTTTTAAATGTATAAAATCCAAAAACTATATCTATACTAATCTCATTTTTTTTTTTTCATTTCATTTCATATGATGAGAGCGTTGATTGAAATATCACAAAACGTTGTTTATCTTTAGGTAACTACACTTTGGAAGTAAACTATATCATAAAATGGTGTAATACGTTATGATATGACTAATTTTATTATCTGACCATGACACATATACAACCATATTATATAGCCTAAGTTCTTGCGTCATATCACTTACCGACTTTTGCTAAGCATTTAATATAACGTAAAAAACATAACCCTCCTTTTGTCGCAGTCGGGTAAAAATCTGAAATTATGTGTTATATATTAATAATAAACAACATATTAATACTATTTTCATAAATAGGAACCAACGAATAGTGAACAACAGGCCCCAGAGTGGCAGCGTAAGCGAAGCAATAGAATACTTCGACCAGACTGCGACTCTACTTGACAAGTTAAGAGCCGTTCAGAAGCAGCTACGGGAATATATTCGGTAAGAACCATTAAACAGTTACTTTATCATTATTCTTCAAATCCTTTTATTAAACTTTACATCACCGCACGGGCTTACTGCAAGCGTAACGACCCAATCTTTATAATAACGGAACATAAGCTACCCAAACAAAAAACCAATATTTACGCCATATAATATCAACCTGATCAGGAATTGATCTACACTCGTCACCACGGAATAGTAGTCCCCAGTTGTGGAACATTTATAGGTATTACAGTATAAAACATAATTATACTTTATCGACATATTATACTTTTAAAATATTTAAATCTTTCTAGAAACAAAAATCATCAAAAAAAAGTTTTTTAAAACATATCTTATTTTGTAAAAATAAAAAATAATTTGCCCTTATCTCTTTCATTGCAATCGTTTGGAAGTAAACAGTGGAGATTTTATTCGATACGTGACTGAACTGGCTCTGCTTTAGCTAGTAAAAATGTGCTATAGCTTCCTTAACTAGGTCTAAAATAGCCATTCATTGAATACAGTACAAAATAACTAAATTAATAAATATTTCAACTTGAATATAACTTTTAATAATAAATTATGGGGTAATAAATACTTTTATAAAATTATGCAGATATTCTTACAAAAAGTTTGAGTTATCAAAAACATTTTGAATTTATAAAAGTGTTAGGTATAACTGAAAAGTAAATTTAATAACTGTAAAAGGTCTTTATTTTTGTCATGTAATGTTGCTATGCTTAGATGTGTATTATATTTTTAAACCGACTTCAAAAAAAAGGAGGAGGTTCTCAATTCGACTGTATTTTTTTTTTTTGGTGTGTCACCTCATAACTTTTTACTGGATGTAGCGATTTTAATGATTTTTTTATATTCAAAAGCTAGTGCTCGTCTCGTGGTCCCATTTAAATTTGAGCGAGATGTGACTAGTAGTTTTTGAGTAATCCTTAATAATGCGTATTTTTGTCCCTGATACCGCGCGTCGCTGCGCGGGTCGCGTTGCACACAATCGTTCCTTGTAGCTTAATTTGTTTCGTAAGACTATCATATGTTATGTTTTTTATGTTTACTACGTGTTAAACTTTACAATATTATATTTTGTTTTTCAGATTATGACTCAGGTGTGGAGTTATGTTGCGCTGAACTTTGAGATAGCACGTTTCAAAGCGCGTCGGTGTCAGCCAACGTAGTTTACGTTGGCTGACACCGACTCCAAAAATAACAGTAATTGTACATTATATTATCGTAATAATTTGTGTATAGACAAAGAATACATAATTATTTTTTTTACTTTTTAGTGCATTTTTGTTATACATTTTTTTTGTTTTGAAGTCGGTTTTATTTTTTGTTAAATTTTTGTTTTATAATAAGGGAGTGTGTTAAAATTGTATTAAAATAAATACATACTTATACATGTAACGGCAAAAATTAATAAAGGATATTAAGTCATTCTGTGACTAATCAACGGTTGTTTCAATATAAGCTTTGTCTCTGTTCCGTTTATTTAGTTACTCATGTTTTTTGATGTTATACGCGTTGATTTGACAATTTTATTCATATGCGCAAGAGTTTTGTTCGTTTTAATTATTATATCGTATTAGTTATGTTTTAGTATCATATTTAATTTATTATTTTGTAAGTTTAATTGTTTTTTTTTTATATGTGTGAATTATATCACTTAATGTTATTGAATTATCTCGAAAGACTCTTTGGAGTGAATTGCGCGATATTTGACGCTTTATTTTTATAGTGAAAAGGACACTAACGTAGAATAAATACCTAGTTTAATAGTTATTATGTGAATTGTGCGAAATTAGACGCTTAAGTGTTAATAGTAACAATAGTTTTTATTTTATTTATTCTTTATTATAATTACACAGCCTCGGAGTACGCTGACATGATTTTTGTTTACGAAGAATGCTAATTTGGCAATAAAGAAGTACCGGGAGAGATGGGAACACCCGCGAATCCACATCTAGCACAGGAGACTTCCCACCAATACAGATTTTTGGTTAATCTATGGGCGGGCATACATAGAAACAACATAATTGGTCCTATTTTTACTGACGGCAGTTGAAATGCTGAAAAGTTTCTGGATCTCCTAAACGGATCAGTTGCTGATTACATTGACGAGCTTAGTCTAGAGGATTATAGCCAGATGTAGTATCAGCTAGACAGAGCACCTGCTCATTCAGTTGTGTCTGCCAGGGAACGTTTATCGGAAATGTTCGGACAGCAGTGGATTGGCTGTCATGGACCATCAAGGTGGCCAGCGAGATCACCAGATCTCACACCGATGGATTTCTTTTTGTGGGGTTTTATAAAAAACGACGTATACTCAACAGTACATACAGTAAATACAGTTGATGAATTAAAAAATAGAATTATTAGAGCTTTTACTAAATTAAAAAATATGGCCACTAATGGCGACATCATATCAAAATTAATAAATAACATTATAAGAAGATATAATATGTGCATCAGTGTTCATGGCGGACATATCGAGAATATAAAAATTTAAGTAAGCTACAATCACCTACCACACAACCCAACGAGTAGTTCGTTGTGTTCGTTCGTCGCGGTGACACCGCGCGTCATAACAGGTCAGTAAATCTATAGTTTACACATGATGTAATAAAATTTTACTATATTTGTCTTATTTAGTTTGTTTGAAAAAATCTTTTTTTAGATTTTGATGTTAGGACTTTATACCGATGACCGGTGTTATCAATTATATTATCGTTGTATTGTCATCCCCACTCTGTATATACACATATACATACACACATACATATACATACATACATACATACATACATACATACATACATACATACATACATACATACACGTATATACCGTATCATATAAATGAGTCGTAACAAAATATTGGCTGTAAAGGTGACTAAAAATACGCGCGAACACAAGTCTGTCACATATTTGTAACGAATTGGTAATTTTATGTTATAGTCAGTAACATACTAAAGTTACTGCTTATTTCCTTGTATTTTATTAGGTCATCATTTGTACGGAAAAAACATTCAAAATTGATAGAGAACAGTAATAAATATACCTATTTATTTATATTATAAAGCTAAAGCATTTGTTCGTCTGTTTGAAAATACTGATTTTAGGATCGAAGATTTATATTTTAAAAGGTATTTTGGGTTAGATAACTTGTGCATTGCAGAAGGAAATCCCTTGTCAAGAGTTAATAAATATTTCATGACATCTTATCATTTTAACCCGGATTTACACCGAGAATGTTTTAAATGATTTAGAAAATTCTTAAATATCAATACTTTTAATTAAAAAAAAGCTTTACCCGCGACTTCGTTCGCAATTGTTATGCCATTCATTAAGCCTCTAAGATAAAGTATGTACGACAGCGTAAGATGAGTTGTACGCTCAAAGATTTCTGTACATTTTCCGTCTTACTTATAAAAATCTCGTTAAGTAATATTTAGCCACCGTTTAGTTAATCCACTCATAAGCTATAAATCAAGGATTAACTTTTGTTTACTTATAAACATTGACTAGCTGTTACTTAGTTAAGAAACGAACAAAGAACGATACATAGATGGTTGGCACAGATTATAGCCAAAATAATCGATTAGATAGAGAAATTGAATGAACGAAATTGTTAAAAATTATATTCAAGCGACATCTATTAACATTATAGAGAAAACTCTAGCTCGATATTGTAGTGAGTCACTACTAGTGACCTCTATTGACAGTTAGGAACTTGGAATATTCTAATTTCTAATCATTTTTATTTTGATGGGTAATAATCGGATCCTGAATTACAAAATTCAACAAAGCTTATTAAATATTAAATTAATAAATTTACTTAAGATATAACCTAATTTAAATTATGTTATTATAATTAAAATTAGGTACCTAAATATCTGTATTAAACAGACAGATAACGCTCATTTAGTATATATTAATTTTTATATAGAGGAAATTTCATTCTAAATCTCTTCTTACTAACAAACAAACGCAAGTAAGTAGATCAGACGTCGCAATAGAACAGCTGATTTATGTGAAATCCGCCATCTTGCCGCTCAACGAGGGTTAAACTATGTCTCGGCAGGGTTTAATTTTGACAGCGATTTACGCATTAATTAACGACTTCTTAACGCTAAATAGTGTTTATGAGTGAGATTTTTGCTGATCAGTTGTTAAGCAATGGATTAAATATTAAGAAACGTTTATGAGTAAGACCGTAAGTGTTTATTAAACTAATTTAATCACAAGAATCGTGATTTTCTGTTGCACGAAACCTACATCTGATTAAGTTAATAAAAAACATTAGTTTAATTAAAGACCTATCTAACGGATGATTAATTCCAACAGCTTTAAATTAATCATAAGATCAACTAATTTTAAGATTAATTGCAACTTAACTAACGGAAAGTTAGCGACGGTTTCGTGCAACTCGCCGTAAGTCATCAATTTTTTACAATAATTCTGTATTAATATAATTAATAATTTTAACACCAAATAATATTTCGTTCATCTATGAAGGTATATGCAATATTCCAAAATTCACACTTTTATAAAAAAAATTAAAGGGTTCGTATCTTTACTTGCGTTGACGTTACAGACAGTTATTTTTTTTATCTGTGGATAGACATTTAAGAGATCAAAAACATCTTCATATTAAAGACAACGGTATAAAATGACAACGATGCGATTTGTAAAAAAAAAAACGAATGCGATGTCTAAAATTGTTTATAAATCCTAATTTCGCTTTTAGCCGGTGTACTAAGATTAAACTTAAACCAAATTTTATGTTAGACCTTCAAAATCAACTTGAAACTGGATCTAACTTTGTGCTACAGATTTTGTATATTGCCGGAATAAACCACATTTTTTTTAAATTTAAATAGCGTTTTTGACTCCTACTGCTCTCAATTACCCTGTAATTCGTTTTTCCATATATCTCTCATGTACAGACATCGGCCGATTAGAATTTTACAGTATGAATATATTACGCTACGAAACTAACTACGAAAAGAACAGGAGACCAAGCAGATTTACTCTTGTGGTAAGCTAGTTACTCATCTATATAACGCAAGCCCCTCACCTTCCGTCTGGCACAGGTTCTCAGCGGACACGGTTGCTTTGGTGACTACCTGTCGGACACCCCACAGGGAGCCAACGACCGAGTGTCACGATTTTGGCACGCCGGTGGCCTCTGCCCAGCACACCCTCAAGGTGTGGACTTGTCGCTCCCAAGCGTCATCGCCATGATGCTCGGCGATGACGAGTCCTGGAAGGCGATTTTCTCCTTCTGCGAGACAGTAATATCTCAGAAGGAGGCTGATGAGCGGGTAAGAGAGGAGGCCGCCAATGTGGCCTCTATCCGCGCGCTACGAATGGGGGTGCGTAGGAGGCGCTAATTAATGCACCTTCAGTAACGCCCCTGTGCCCGTGTCGGGCCGAGATGGGAACCCGGTCCTACTAGACACGGTGTCGTCGGGACTGTTCAGAGGTGAGCTGGACAGTCTCCATGGAGGAGAAGTCTGGCCTTTTCGCTAAGGCCTAAAAGGGCTTAAAAACTTTATAGAGACCTACTCAGCCCAAATACAGAGGATGAAGAGGTCTGTTGTTTTCGGAGATTTTAATGTAGACGTACGTAACGTAATGCTAATAACATAGTCCCTCGGCAACACAGAACCAATTACGGCAAAAAAAATATAGAATATGAAGGAGTACTACTGTATAATAAATTACCAGATCATGTTAAATCTTCCCGAAGCATGGGTAGCTTTAAACGTAAACTAAAATATTTCGTTTTCGATCAAGTACATATTTGAAAGTATGATTTAAAAAAATTAAAAAATAAATAAATAAATAATAATAATAAATATATAAATAACATAATAATAATAAATAAATAACATAATAATAATAAATAAAAAGTTTATATTTGTTTATATATTTCAATTAAAATAAATAGTTAAATACGCAACAACAATGCCACCTCTAGTTTCTGTCGATACACATCCATGTTTTATGAGTAGATATTATTAATTCTGCTTTGTAACCGGCTCCGATGATTTTGTCTTTAGTTAAAAAAAATTAATAACTACCGGCTGTTATTTTCACATTGTATAGCTTAAGTCGCATTCTACCCTAAGTTGTATTGTTATTGTTAATAGTATTTCTCAGTAAGCGAATTGTTATTCTAATGAGAAATAAAGCATCTTTAACCACAAGTGCCGAGTACGACATAGGTCTAGGACTGCCTACCCAGGCGTCCTGGATATCATCCGTAAATGGATTTCTTTGCATCACAAAAAAAAAAAAAACATTAACAACACGTATTACGCGGTTTTACGCAGAATATCGTAATAAAAAAAAACCCATAGGTAATTTAAAATCTATAATTATCCACATACAAAGTTTTTTTTCTAATCAGTTGATTTTTTTAACGTGAAAGAGAAACATCTATCCTTTGAACATCACTAATTTTAGCGCTTATAACATATTTTATAAGCATAAACTAAGAAAACTTAATCAGTATTTTTCAATTTAGATGTGATTATTGTAACATTACGTTACAATCGTTGAATTCATTAACAAGGTTTGATTCATGACCAGTCCAAGTTTTTGTGAGTGCATCAGGTAATATTTTAAACTGTCCTTCTTCTACTTACATATATTATACAAATAGTTACAAAATTTGGTACGAATTCGGTTGTAACATGCTTGGGTACACGTAAATACCATTTACTCATATTGTGATTTCATTTTATCAAGAATGCGTCGATTTCTTTAACGTTGATTAATCATGACTGTATCATTTTGACGTCGACTTATTAGCGTATTGATCCGCAGCCGCGGGTTCTGTTAATAATTGGCACATAAGAACGACTGCATCTACGTACTTATATACAATTTTACAAATAATCAATTTTATTGTGAAAAATGAGATTGCGAGGCGTGCACTTTTGGATTTTCCAAGCTATTGTTTATATGTATTATTTTCTCTGAATTTACTTATAAAGATAATATAAGTTTGTATCATGTCTCATTATTTGTCATAACAACGTTATTGCATTGTTTAATAATTATTTGATTATTATCATGAATGTAATTTAATGTCAAGGAATATTGATTAGTAAATATTTATGTTGTATATTAACTAATTTACGAATTGTATATTTGGTCAATTTTTCGTGCTTATGAAAATAAATATGAGTGTTAAGTGTTATAGGTATGTAATATATTATAATAGATGAGCAAGTTTCATTGTTCCCTGTGATTGTTTCAAACAGAATAATAAGAGAAAAAGACAGACTTTGTATTTAACCCTTTGACCGCCAAGCGCAGCGCATGGAAAGCGTGCCCTCCACGCCAAGCCTTTTTTTTCTATTAAATACCTACAAAATGCTAGTGATGAGACTTTCACAAATATCGATAAATATTTATCACTCCTGCTGTAATAGTATTTCCATATATAGGTGTTAAATTTATGTATGGACATTAAATTTATCAAATAAACGTTGCAATAGTAGCATTAATTAAGTTCCATAAATAAAATAACCGACTTAACAAACTTCACCGAAAAGTTTTTATCGAACAAAGCCCATCCCTAAAATGAGAGTGACGTCAATACTTGTCGCTTTAAAGCGACAATGGCGCATGGCTTCAAAGAAAATATGATTATTTTAGGGATGTGGTAATGGTTTAACATGTACAATAATAATATATAAAATAATAAAATATAAATAAATATAAAATATAATGAACACGTTTAATAGCTAACTGTTGTATTACGAATCTATATGTATGTGTATAATACAGAAAGTCACGAAAATTCATTTTCTCCACGGCATCTCCTGATCCTGTTTATGATCTGCCCAAAGACATTTGATCTTTCCTCAGGCCTGATTTTTTCCAATTCAAATGCAACTTAACTAGAAAAAGATTCGTTAATATTATCTGAAGGTCATTTACATACAAATCTCGGAAATAAGAGTGCATCGAGATTCATTTTTATTCGGATCGGATTTAACTCGGATGTTCGTTTTTAATTCACGAAACATTCTTCACACTGAGTTGCCTTCCCGGGAAAATGATCAGGCCTGATAATATATGAAAAATGACCGAGCGTGAACAGGCCTGATCAGACATGAACAGGCATGATCATGTCTAATTTCAGGCCTGCTCATACATGAACATGATCGTGTCTGATATCAGGTACCTATGAGTAGGCGTGACTATGTATGATCAGACCTGAACGTATTTTTACTCTTCAGATATGATCATGCATGAACAGACCTGATCAGACATGATGTCTAATTTTAGGCCTGCTCATACATCAGAGACAGTCGATAAAAATATACAATAAACTAGGTACCTAGAGTGGGTCCCAAGGGAGTTGCTGGTCTCCTACTGGGCACGTTCCCCGGTGGTGGACAGGGGAACGCCACTCGAATGCCTCGCGAGTGGTAGGGGTCTTCGGACCCCCGCGGACCAAAATCAGCAGCAGTGGGCGTGAAAGCGCAGGAGGGGGATGACTCGCTCTCCCCCTCCATTATGTGGCGCGAAAGCGTGGTAGTGGGCGCGGAGGCGCATAAGCCACTGGGCTTCCTGGACCAGCTGATGTGTGGACCCATCAGCCGGGCCTCGCCGTCTGGGGTAGCTGGGCGTCCAGTGGTGGGCGGGGCGCGAAAGCTCGGTGAGAGTGTTGGCACAGGAGGTGCGGCTGATGAGGGAGTGGAGCCGAGAGGGCGCGGAGATTTCGGTGGTGGGGCCGCTCCTGGTACCTCTCTGGATTAGCAGAGTGGATCAGTCGAGCAGCCCCAATCACATACGGCCCCTCCGTACGGCCACGTAGCCACCGGGCTAAGCATCGGGGCGTCAGTGGCGCCCCACTACGGCGCAGACAGTCGATGGGTTTTAGTGGGTATTCTGGCTTCGCAGCTAGCGAGTCCCACATACCCGTCTCCTGCGAGCGACGGGATGCGTAAATGCATTTCCCATCGTTAAAAAAATAAAAATAAAATAGGTACCTAGAGTGGAATCAAGAAGAATGTGATTATAAATTTATAAATAAAGTAAAGAATGTATTAATTAATAAATGTTATTATGATATAAATGAATATTTTAATGATAAACAATAACAACACCTATTATATATATATTAAAAGTAAGTTACGTTGACTACAACCGTGAGGGTCGAAAAAGAATGACATTTCTTCTAAAAGTAATTTAATTATAAAATAATTACAAATTATTATAAAACTAAAACATGGTGACTAAGTTCGATGTTAGAACAGAGTGCTTCATTATTCTTAGTTTCTGTATATAAAAGGCTCGGCCGGTGACGTTGGTCTCATGGTGCAATAGGGGTCTACGATTATTTGTCGATAATCTGATGCACGTTTTGCAGATGACGCGACTCTTGTCATGCCGCAATCTAGGTCATTGATGATATGTAATTAGTAATGTAAATAATTATATTTACCTAACAAAGAGCTTCCTCTGTACCTGAATATTACGTGCCCTGCGGGGTCCACAATTATCTTTTGTATTTCATAAGTACAATGTAAATTATGGTTGAGAAATAAATGAATAAATAAATAAATAAATTGTAGAAGGTTAAATACCCCAGACCAGTGCAGCTGAAGCCTTTGGAAATGGTAAAAAGTGAAAAAAATAATAATAGTAAGATGAAACCCATTGGAAAAGGAAGAAAGTATATAACAAAAATGCAAGGAAAATAATTTACGGGAGATAAGGGTCGGGAAGTGGAGGGCGGAAAAAAATTAATATTTAAAATATTATATATCAAAAAAAATTACAATGTAATTAAATACCTTTTTATGGTATGTTTTCACCAAATTTCGTGAAAATAAAATTATTTTTGTAAAAGATACAAATAAAAAACCAAAAACTTTGTTATTTGAATTTTTCACATAAATTTTGAGATTATGTGAAAAAAATGTAAATGCAAAAGTTGTAGATCTTTTTATTACTTACAACTTTGCCATTTAACTTTTTTCCATAGGACTTGTGGTTTTGCCGGAAATCGAGATAAACGGCTTTATACTCTTAACCCAACCCCCAACCACTTCCACTTCCCGTCCTCAGATCACCCGTAAATTACTTCTCTTTTCATTCTTGTTATATTCTCTTCCTTTTCCAATGGGCTTCATTATACTATTATAATTTTTTTTTGGTTTCAAAAATTATCGACTGTGGCCACATCACTAGTGTCGCTTTAAAGCGACAATGGCGTGTGGTGAACGTATATTTTTACGTCTTATCTTTGCCTAAAACAAATTCAAATTTCGAATTAATAGTACAAAGATCTAGCTTAATTTTGGTTCAAAATCATTAAGTGACATATGGATAAGACGACAAAATAAAAGAAAAATTATCCTTTTACATATTTGTATAATATCAGTTAACAAAGTAGCCCATCTATTTGTCGCCTTAAGGCGACGTTGGCGTTCTAGGGGCCGATTACGTTTGTCGCCTTATGGCGACGTTGGCGTTGAAAGGGTTAATTGTTGATGCCAACCACCACAGACGTTGTTTTTTATGGGTATCTTTAGTAAATTCTAATTATATAGGTCTGTAAATATCTTACAGATGACCAAGTTCCAGTCTTCCAAACGATAGTGTTATTTATTTTAATTATAAGTGTGATGGGGGACAAGTAAATTAAAAGGTTTGCATCTGATAAAAAATCGCTTTCTTCGGACAAAACAAGTTACAAAATAGTTTCAAGTGAATAGTTTATCATAATTTTTTATGAGGTCTAAATGAGAATTGGTAAAAAAAATATCTCACGATATATTTATGACCATGTCAGAGTTCCCTTTTTAGGTACATTATTATATAAATATTATAATACAATAAATAGGTAGGTAATAAGTTCTTGTGGCAAAAAATAACACTAAAAATAGATGTATATATTCTTAAACTATGTTAGTTAAGTTTATTTCATTAACCTAATGTCTTTAATATTAATTGTATATTTTTATAAGGACAAACAACCCACTGATAGGCAAAGGTTTCTTCTCCATATGGAAGAAGAGTTGGAGTTTAATCCACCACCCTGCTCTACTGCGGGTTACACGGCTAACAGATGTCTATAAAAACAACCGGGACCGACGGCTTTACTTGGTCTCCGAGGCACGGTGGGGAGACAATACATAAAAATTATACAAACCTCACAGTAACATTTAGTTTTTGTTTCATTGTAATTAAATTTAAAAATAAATATTTAAGAAAATAGAAATAGGTACTTACGCCTATACGACATAGACGCCATCTGGTCTAACGAATCTTAAAAACTCACAAAACTTATTTTTGAGTTATTATTTTGTTAAACTTAAAAGTTTACTAAACATGTAGGATAGGAATAGAAATCGTTTTAATATTTTTTATTTTTATTTTATTTTCTTTATTTAAGGAAAACATACAGCTTATATTATTACATATAATAACAAAATTTAAAACTATCTCACAAGCCTAAAAGTTTTCACTACTAGTTTTTACACACTTTGTGTGCACTTAAAAATATTTATATAAAGTAATACCAAAAACGAGACAAAAGATTTTACAAATAGAGAAAAAAAATACTATAAATAAGGTTAAGAATAAAATTAGGTTTACAACTTTACGAACTATTTATGAACAGTTTTAATTACGAGTTACTTTTCTAACCAAAGGTACATAAATATTCAATTTATTTCAAAATATATCAATATTACAATAATACTTGTTGTGTGCATTACAAGCTCTTGTCACGAATCGATTTTGGGCGTATTTAGTTCTACAAAGAGGAACACAAAATACCATTTTGGAGCGAGCACTCAGTCGCGGACAATTAAAGAAAATACGTGTGAGGAGGAAAGGAGAATCTATATGATTATTAATTAATTTAAACAAAAATATTTGATCTCCGTGTCCACGACGCAGCTCCAACGATACGGGACGCGGTGTAATGTGGCCATCAAAAATATAAGTTAATCTTCTAATGAATTTGTTCTGAATAGCTTCTATTTGACTCTTATAAACAAAGTACATTGGATTCCAAACTGTAGACGAACGAGTTGTATAATATAAAATATGTTTTTACATTCTTAAAATTTTTACACTGTCGAAAAATAAATCCTCACATTTTATATGCTTTAGCTGTAATCGTGTTAATGTGAGACGAAAAAGAAAGTCTACTGTCAAGAGTAACTCCAAGATCTTTCACCTCAGTCGTTCTTTTAATACACTTACTATTTAATTTGTAATTAAATTCAATTTTATTGACTTTACGAGAAAATGTTAGACAGAAGCATTTATCAATATTTAATTTTAAGCCATTGTTCAAATTGAAACAATATACAGTCTTCAAGTGATTTTATTACGGAAAATTTTTTAATATCATCTGCATAGAGAATCACTTTTGAATTTTGAAAACAGTCGACTATAGAATTAACAAAAATATTAAAGAGCAATGGACCGAGATGGGATCCCTGAGGCACCCTAGATATTATGGGAATAAAGCTAGATCTATAACCTTTAACTGCAACTGCCTGCGATCTTTCACGTAAATAAGATTTCATCCATCTCAGAAGGTCGCCGTGTATACCAATGTTTTCAAGCTTCTTAATAAGTAAATCATGATTGATTTTACCAAAAGTGTTTGAAAAATCAGTATACACGGCGTCCACTTGATGGCCACCATCCATAGCATCCAAAAGTATATCCAAAAACTCACATAAATTCGATTCCGTGGAACGGCCGCTTACAAAACCATGCTGATGGCAACTGATAAATGGTCTAATCGCTGGAAATAATGAATCGTAAACATTTTTTACAAAAAGCTTAGGTATGACTGAAAGTTTCAAGATACCACGATAATTAGCTATATTGTGTTTATCACCACTTTTGAAAATAGGGACAATAATAGATTTCTTCCACACTAACGGCATTACACCGGTTTTTAGTGAGAGATTAAACAAAATAGAAAGTGGTTTAGCAATTCTCTCTCTGCACTGCTTTAATAAAACAAAATTTTAAGAAAAAAAAAATAACCGATTTCAAAGTTCAAAGCAAATAAAAAACGGTAAAACAAAAATGCACTAAAAAGTAAAAAAATAATTACGTATTCTTTTGTCTGTAATCAAATTATTATGATAATATAATGTACAATTATTGTTGGTTTTGGAGTCGGTGTCAGCCCAGGAAATATGATGATAATATACCAGTTTTTGTTATATATATAAATATATATATTTGTTTTGAGGTCGTTTATTTATTTATTTAATTTTTTTTTCTTGATCTGTGAATGAGTGAATCTGTAGTGCGATAACTAATCTTATTTATACTAAGCTGGGCGGTGACAGTCACTATTGTTATTGCTACGTATATTATCGTATTTCCTTGGCTCCGACTCCAAAACCAACAATAATTGTACATTATATTATCATAATAATTTGATTACAGACAAAAGAATACGTAATTATTTTTTTACTTTTTAGTGCATTTTTGTTTTACCGTTTTTTATTTGCTTTGAACTTTGAAGTCGGTTATTTTTTTTTCTTAAAATTTTGTTTTATTTCTTGATTTTTAGTGAATCTGTAGTTCGATAACTGATTTATTTATATAAAGCTGGGCGGTTACAGTCCACAAGCTACAGGTATTTTACCACCCTCGAAAAAGCCGCAATCGACCTAAGGAATTTTTTTTTTTTTGCAAAAAATCCACACCAACTCGAAATACTACGATGATCTTACAAATCACCTATAGAGTTTTTTTTTTTATTGAAAACAAAGGTTATTATTCTTCATTCATGACATATTTTTAAATACGTATTTAATGATCTTTAAATCCCTTAATCAATATCCGCTCAACCGTTCATGTCAACTATAGTTGAGGTCGATTTGTATTATTTATCTCGCTTCTAAGTAAAATTTTCTACCTGATTGATTATATTCAATTATCCAAACCTAAAAGTCAAAACACAAAAAAAGGTTGGTTAAAAAAATCAATTGACAGTTGACCGCTTGCGTAGTGTGTCGAGCCGTCGCAGATGCATAAGATGCGCCATGCCATTTTTTACTAGCGTCTATTTACCCGAACAAGATCTGTTCACCATGTGCATAGATAAAATGAATGGGCTCTGTGAGTGTTTGGTTTATTACCCCTATTGTTTACGTTCAAGTGGAAAGACGTCAGATTATTTGAAATCTATTACAGATGGGATATATTGTTTATATTCTGCCTATCGAATTGCATTATGGAAACGTAACGACACAACGGCATAAGTCATAACGTGCCTTCCTTTCTGCCTTTCATTAGGTATTACTTATTATATATTATGTTATAAACATTTAAGTTAAATTATTAATTAATTTAAGTTGTTTATTTATTTCATTTCAATGACACCCAAGATTCTAACTGTCATTACTTTCCTGAGATTATCATATAAGATTCCGCTGCTAATAAACTAATACTTAGGTACACTATTGTTGCACACACAATGTCACATTTAAGATTTTAGTCTATGACAAATGACGCAAAATGGTGTCCGTTAAATATTTTAACAAATTAAAAATTTAAAAACAATTAGTAAACAGTTAGTCTAGTTAATCACCGATGAAAAGTTATTCCTTTACACTTTGCTGTATAACTATTTTCGAGATATGATCTTTTAAATACGGGACGCGCTTGAAATCTTAAAGTTCAGCGCAACATAACTCTACACCTGAGTCGTAATCTGAGAAACAAAATATAATATTGTATAGTTTAACTCGTAGTAAACATAAAAAACATAAAATGTGATAGTCTTCCGAAACAAATTAAGTCACAAGGAGCGATTGTATGCAACGCAACCCGCGCAGCGACGCGCGGTATCAGGAAAAAAGTACGCATTATTTAAGGATTACTCAAAAACTACTAGTCACATCTCGCTCAAATTTAAATGGGACCACATGACGAGCACTAGCTTTTGACTATAAAAAGAATCATTAAAATCGGTACACCCAGTAAAAAGTTATGAGGTAACAAACACAAAAAAAAAAAAAAAAAAAATACAGACGAATTGAGAACCTCCTCCTTTTTTTGAAGTCGGTTAAAAAGATAGGGTGAATGCCATCTGGCCCAGCACTCTTATTTGTATCAATTGACTTAAGATACCTCTCAACAATTATTTCATTAATAATTATTCCGTCAATAACACACTCGTTATTTTCTTTACTGCTTTCAATGAGTACATTATTACTGGGGCTTGGCTCAAATACTGAAAAAAAAAGAAAGAATTAAAAATATCTGCAATGTTCTGACCTTGCGTAACGCGAGAGTTACCTAAGTAAAGTTCATCGGGAATGTCATTGACATTTCTTTTAGATTTAATATATGTCGAAAAATGTTTAGAATTTATTGTTATATTTTCTTCACTTCGATTAATAAATAGTTTATAAAAAGTAATTTCTAATTCTTTTGCTTCTCTACGTAAGGTCGAATACCAAAAGTAATCACTCATTCTACCATATATTTTCCATTTTTTATGTACTTTATTTTTTTTGTTTATAATTTTTATTATTTTTTTATTGAACCAAGTTGGATATTGTTCATTCCTAGAAACAAACCCCGTAATATTATTCTCTATTATTTCATTGATAACATCATAAAAAATTCTCACTGCTAATTCAACATCGTCAACAGCCAAACGTTCTTCCCAGTCAATTTCCGCCATAATAGCATTAATTTTAGTATAATCAGCAGTACTAAAACGACGAACAAAGCGTGCTGCTGGCCGTAAGCACGGCATATCAAGCTGAGCACAGACAACGATGCACAAAGTAGGATGATGAGCATCCTCTGGTAATGATAAAGAACTTACACGATGTACCGAACAAGAAGTATCAGATATTATCAAATCAAGTTGCCTATTATTTATAGGTATTCTTTACAGAATTGAATTGTGCAAAACCATTAAAACACATAAAAGTATATAACTGTGACGTTAGTACATCTTCATGGGTGTTTTCTAAAAGCAATTACTTGTTCAGAGAGGAAGAACTAGCAGTAGCAGGCCCAGAATACCACTTAGCTAATTTTATATTAAAATCTCCATAAGCAAAAACTTATCATCAGGGTAATTTCATTTTAAATCTGAAATATGTTCGTAAAGCTCTGCCAAATTTTGATTTTGTGTTTGAGGAAAGTAACAACAGTATAGTCTCAACAGACATGTTTGTGATGTTTGTTTGAGTACTATGTGTACGCAAGTTACGTCAGCGTCGTATAAAAGAGGTAGCGGTGTTAATCTCATCATACTCACCGTTATGCCACGACGAACAGCTATCAGGGTACCACCCCCCTTTGAAATGTTCAGTTGCTCATACTTACGATCCGTTCGGTAAACACTATACCGCGAGTCAAATAATTCTGCATCGAAAATTCCCGGAAATAGCCAGGTTTCGGTTAAGCAAATAATATCATAATCCACATGTAATATATTACTATAAAATGTTTTAGTTTTAGACCTTAACCCTTGCACATTTTGATAAAAAATATTAAGGACCATGACTACAGGAATCGGTAAATAAATACTGATTATTAACTACCGTGATAATGTTTAGAATAATGGTGTACCGAGATACTAGCTCCAAAAATAAAAATATAAAATTAAAAGTATTCAATGACACAATAGTGAAATAAAAAATATCATTTATATCATTTTTAAATATTTTCAAGTAATTATTAATAAATAAAAAAAGAACCATTACGCATTTTAAAGTATAAATCAAGCAGCCCGCAATACACATCAACTTAAGTAAACAAAGAAAGGTAACAAGATATAATAATAACAATTTTCGCATATCTCTTATAGGTATAATTTTGTTTAGAGATCTTATATAATTTTGTTTAAAGATTTTAGATAAACATCATTTTCAATTAATATAGATACTATTATGTTAAATTATGTTAAATGTCACTTAAATATAAAAACGATATTCTACCATTCTAGGATAGATGGCGCAGAATACGTAATATAATTTTTTGAATCGCTCTATCCAAAACTTCGGCCAAAAGAATGACACTCGCCCGTATTTAAAGAACTTCTCTTTTGCATTTAGTACCTTAGTGTACTATGGTCTTGGTCGTTATGTGTTTGTTGATTGTATAAAGTTGGATGGTTATAGCTATTTAAGTTGTAATCTATATAATTATATAAAGAAAGTCGTGTTAGTTACACCGTTTATAACTCGAGAACGAGTGGACCGATTTTTATGATTTTTGTGTTTTTGAATTTGTGTTCGTCGGGAAAAATACTTATAAAAATATGATATTCATCAATGAATAAATAATGAATAAAAAAAACAGTTCAAATGTTTCATCCGTACTATCTATACATATAATAAATCTGTTACGAGTCCGTTTTACAATCTTAATCTTAATATATAAAAGCGAAAGGTCACTCATCACGATATGTCTGGAACTAGAAGACCTAGAGACTTGAAATTTGGTAGGAATATTCCTTTTGCCGAGGAGAGGTCAGCGAAGAACGGATTTTACGAAATTCTACCCCTAAGGGGGCAAAAAGGGGGGGCAAAGTTTGTATGGGACAACGTAGTTCCTTGGTCCAATCTACTTCAAATATTGCATAAAATATTCTTTAACAGAATTGATTGAAGACGTGTTTCGTATTTTATCAAAATTTATCCCCTAACGGGGTTAAAAGGGGGTTGCTTTTGTTTCGAATTTGATTTGACAACGCGATCCGTCTATTATAAAATATTTTCCAGTATCGACGCAGGTGATAAAAAATATAAATTTATAATTTTTGAAATTTTAGTTAAATACCCGTGCGAAGCCGGGGTGGGCCGCTAGTATAATGAATAAATTTATATAGTAAGATCGTGTAGCGAGGCACTGTAAATAAAAATACATATCAAACGGTTTCGAGACGACTGTGTATGGGGCTGTCCCAAATGCGTCATCTCGTATAAGTTCAGTAATTATTAAGGTCATTCAAATCGAATTCCTTTCGTGACTCGAGGTAAGGCGACATATTGAATAACATTAAATCATGGGATTTTTAATGTTTTGTTATCATCGGAGGTTATCGCATTTGTAACATTCCATTCGGATAGTGCACAAATAATTTTAAATAATTGTATTTTTGGTTTTTAATGGAGAAAAAGTCATTTATAATTTTACTAATTTAAAGAATGTCTTTAACCTGAATTGTTAGACTCCATTGTATTTGCTTTGTCTTCGTGCGTTTTTAAGTCAAGCGTGAACTGTCCGAGAAAATTCATAACTGAATCAGACGGAAATAATCCCACTGCTGGGCGTCCAAAGCGAATTGATGGAAAATAACTGCTGTCTATTTTTTCTACTATGAATAACGATCGCTATCAGTTGTCTATGATAACAACTGGGACCGACGGTGGCACATGGTCTCCGAGTCCCGGACTGGAGTAGGGAGACCCACAAGGATATAACACTTAGACCAGAAACAAATATTTGTACAATTGCAAATATCTGTCTCGAGCGAGAATAGAACCCGCGACTACCGATGTTAAGGCGGTCCTAAAAATAAAATTAATAATTGTATTAGAAGTAAATAAGTCGACTGTCCCTACGTACAGTATCGAAACTGAAAATTTGCGATTTTTTTTATTGCACTAAGAAACTCCTTTTTATATATGTTTTCATACAAAAAAGAGAATAAGCTAAATAAATACATATTAAACCATATTTTTCATGAGTATAATATCGATACTTAACAAATAAATGACAATGATAAATAAATGATGTATGTAGGGACAGTCGAAGTTGAGTTGTCTGAAAGAAATGGCTAACAAGGCATAACAAGCACTACGTACTATACAATATGTAATCTTTAAACAATGTTTAAAAAATATATTTGTGGTTTAATATAGAGTAAATGTTATATGTATACATTAAAAAAGTGACAGCAAAATTTGCTCAAATTTATTAATTCTTTTTCCGCACAAATTATACAGAGTGACTGGTAAATTACTATCAATATTTAAGGAGAATACTCGGTACATGATTCTCATTCGAATTATGTAAAAAAAAATAGGTACTTAATTTTTGACCAAATTTTCATAAATTTCAATTCAAGTAAATGAAACGTTGACACTTTTCCAGTCATGCCGGCGGCACGTGCACAGGTGTTGTACTGTGCCGCTTGTGCACATCTAAAAATTGCCAAAGTTCACATCATTTACCTAGTCAACAAATTTGTTGCTTAAACGAGTAAAATATCTTAGTATTTTTGCCTATCCTAAGCCAGGATTAAAGTATTAAGGGGGACTGGATCGTGCTTGTTTATCCTGCTACCCTGTTAACACGTGGTGGCGTTTGGACGTAGGTATTAAACTACCTGTTTTGTTTCGAAAGTGCAGCTAGCTGCTAGGGTGTCCAGACGACGCGTACGTAATTGGATAATTGTTGAGTAACTTTACTTAAAAGTTTATTAATATTTACCTATTTTTTTTTTACATAATTCGAATGAGAATCATGTTCCGAGTAGTCTCCTTAAATATTGATAGTAATTTAGTTGAATGTAAATCGAGAAAGAACTTCAAACTATAGAGAAAACAGTGAAAATATATTGATTTTTTTTTTAAATTATAAGTAAAAATGCATATTTTGAACTGGACAAATAATTTCGAAATCAGGAAATGTAAAGAAATTTAAAAATCATTTTTTACTATTAAAAAGTCGGTAAAACCATACAAAATAAAGTATTTATCAGCAATTAGTAAACACGTAGAACATCAAGTACATTATTTTGTTTAATGTAAACTGGTGATATTGACAGATTTCTAGTATTTTCTTTTATTTTAAAAATACTTGTATTTTAAAACGCAATACTTTGTAGAGTACAATAAAACCACAAGCACCTCACTCGTGAAAATTATGCTCGGTTTACATTATTCCAGTCAAGTGATCCAGCGAGAATCCAATCCAGTGCTGGACTGGATCTGTAACGTCTACATTATTCCAGTTATTTAGAAGTTGTAGAATTGTGAACACTACAGTGACAATGATTTCAAGAAGAGATCAGTTTCGAAAATATTTCAAACGTGCTCAATTACTCTTACTAAAAGATGTTATTAATGAGGTTGATAAGAAACTAAGAAAAAAGGAACGGATTTGGGTGAGAAATTGGATCAACGAAACAGATCAAAAAGGAGGGTCAGTAATGCTTTTGCAACAACTGAAGTTAGAAGATCCCACTGAATATAGACTGGCATTGAGAATGACAGCAGAAAACTTTGAGGAACTGTTATCATTAGTTTCAATTAGTATTTAACGTAACAATACATTATTCAGAGATGCTATACCTGCCAAAATAAAATTAGAAGTCACTCTTTCTTTTTTAAGTACTGGAGATAGTTACAGAAGCCTCAGTCATATGTTTCGATTGCCAAAGCCAACTATTTCAAAAATTATACCAGAAGTCTGTCAAGAAATTAAAAGGGCATTAAAAGACCACGTCAAGGTAAAGAAAAATTATTTATTATTATATCTATGACAATCACACATTTTTTAAAGCATTCATAATTTGTCTATGAATAAATCTATGGATTCAGAGTCATGATTAAATCTATTAATTCTGCGTCATTGCTTATTACATTTAATGAATCATCAGTGGGTTGTGTGTCTAGAGTAAATGCTGGATTATTCACTGGCATATAAGTACTAGTACTCGTACTTGGTCTTGCCGCATAATCGTCACTGCCTTGTGTATCTGCAAAGTATGCAGGACTACTCATTGTCATATTTCTGTATTTCAAATCGCGCAGACGACATTTTGTTATCACACTCTGAATTTCTTTTTGACCTAGGATAGCCTGTTCTGTAGAAAGAGTCCTTAATTGCTTTGCAACGTGATTCCCGAAAACGTCGAATTCATCTTCCCCTGTTTCTGGTTTGGATAAATCGTGTTGCATCTCTTTCATGCTATTGACTATTGTAGACAACTGTGAAATTTTACTCCGTTTTTTCCGCGGTTCTGATAAATTTGTGTTTGGGTTTGTATTGGTAGGGTTCCCAGATTGGTCACTAGGTTGAGCATTATCATTATTTTCTTTATTATGATCATTGTCAGTATTTTCTCTATTTTCCTGAAAATAAAATATTTCAACTTTATTTTTTACAGATACCCACTACGCAACAATGGAAACAAGTCGAGGAAGGCTTTCGGAAGAAGTGGAACTTTCCTTTGTGTTACGGAGCCTTAGACGGAAAACATATAAAAATTACGGGCTCCTATGAATATGGAAGTTCAAATTTTAATTATAAAAAAGAAAACAGTATAGTTATTATATTAATGGCTCTTGTTGGCCATGATTACTGTTTTACATTCATCAATGTGGTAGCGAATGGAAGCGCTTCAGATGGTGGCATTTTCAAAAACTGTTCAATCTATAATGAATTAGAAACTGGCTCTTTTATTCCAGAAGATGGAGTGATTGTGGCTGATGCAGCATTTCCTCTAAAAACATACTTATTGAAACCATATACTGGAGCCAGTTTAAATTTTGAACAAAAAATATATAATTACAGGCTGTCGCGTGCTAGACACATTGTCGAAAACGCTTTTGGAATTTTAGTACGTCGATTTAGAATTTTCGAAAAGGCTATTTCAACTAAGTTAGATACTGTGGATCACATTGTGTATGCAGCTTGCTCTCTACACAATTGGTTACGAAAAAAGTCAAGCAATTATATAACTGCTACGTGTGTAGACCGTGAAGATCACAATGCCCATCTTTTGATTGATGGTACATGGAGATCTGAAATAAGTTCTTTAGATACTATCATACAGCAGGGCAGTAACAACTCAACAATAGATGCTAGGGAAAAAAGAACTCAATTTACTAATTATTTTGTGAATGAAGGAAAAGTACCATGGCAAAATCATATGATACATTGATAATTTGTGTATTTTAACATATATACTAATAAATAAATAAAAATGATCTAAGAATACGTACATGTGTTTTACGCTTCACCATTGTATTTTTAATAAATGAATTAAATTCGGCGAACCATTTCAATTTGGGTTGGTAAACATTTCCACTAGCACCAGATGTGGATGACTTCTCAATCTTATCTAGTTCTAGGTAGTATGTAGAACGAATACTTTTTATTTTCTTTTTCACATCCTCCACTGTGAAACCTTCAATTTCCATACCAATGCACAGTTTTTGTAAAGCAGATTGGCGCATAGGTTTGTTTTTATAATCTTCTGATGATATGTCCCATAAACAAGTATTTTCTCTGTATAAACTGACAAACTTTAAAATTTGATCTTCAGATAACTTCTTCACCATTTTTAAATCTTTTTTTCGCCGCAGTAATCTGCAAAAACAACCAATACGTGTTTACTGTGTCAGCACTGAAATGGCACTGGATTGGCCGTGTACATTGTTCCATGTGTTTTCATTTGTGCGACCAATCCAGTTGCACTGGATTGGTCGCACTGGAGTCAAAAGTAGACCACCAGTCCAGTTACTGGACTAGAACGCTAACTGGATTCAGAGCATCCCAGTGCCGGTTCACATTTTTCCAGTAAGCAATCCAGCGCTGGATTTGATCGCTGGACTGGAATAATGTAAATCGGGCTTTAGTCAGTAGCTAGCAAATTACGAACGTACAGCCATAAACGAGCAAATATACATAAAACAACTAAATACACTACGATTCATTTACTGCACATCGATAAACTAATAATGAATCATTCTGTTTTACAACATTCCTTACCTTCGAACAAATCTTAAAATATTTTATTCGTCATTTGTAATTTAAAATAATTTGAACGATGATATAAGAAAAAATAAATTTATAATTTATTTGTTAAGCTATTTCTTTCTCTAATACGAATTAAATGGATTGGTTTAACTCACTTTCACTCAGTCGTCAATGTCATCAAACTTATAAATTAACAAGTTGTTCCTTTGTTTTTATTCGCCTAACTTCCGATCCTATATATAGAGAGAATATGGAGATAAAAAGTGCTATATTAGTCTATAAGAAGACTAGTAGATATTTAGTTTATTTAAATACAATTTAATGACATTGAATTAAACCGTGACATTAAATAGGATTCTATTCCTAACTAACGAAAACCTAACTTCTTACTGAAGCGTAAGAAAAAAAAAAAGAACTCGATGAGTCTTTCGGTCGTTATCATGACCACATGACACATGACATGATACGGACGTCAAAAACAAAACTTTTTTACACATTTCTTTAAATTAGTTTAAATAACAAAAATGGAATTAAAAGTATCATAAGTATTAAAAATTGTGTTTTTTCTTATCAAGTGCGTGTATAAATTATTTTATAAGTGCAATATGCGATATATAGAGACATTTTAATTCCAAAATATCACCCGTTTTGCGTGAAGTGAGAGAAAAGGGCGTGCGAAAGAGGCGTGCAAAATTAATAGTACATAGTAAGCGGCATTATAATCGGTTAAGTAGTTTTTGCGCGATAGAGTAATAAAAATCGATCCAAACTTTAGAATTTATAACATAAGTAGAATATAATTATTACGTATATTATAACATATTGTCCGTTAATAGTTGCTATAAGCAGCTATCACTGAAGTTCAATGTTAACCGCTTATAGAATTAAATATACATTTTTACCTTAAGAGGCAAAGTCCAATATTATAAAACATGAATTACGTTTCGTAACCAAGTCATCAGTATAGCCTCAATACGTAAAATCTATTTTTAGACATCGTATCAATATCTATATTATAACATTGATAATATCTAATAGTAAAACTTTCATCGAAACTTTTACTTCTTACTTCAACGCATAAGGAGGTGAATTTCTAAAAATATGTTTTAATTGGGTGTTGAAACATAACTTGTAATGACATTACAGTAATAATAATAAAGGGGAATGCCCACTCTCCATAGTGTCTCAGGCCCAATGTGGACATCAAAAAATCGTATAAAAATTGAGTGTTCTAAAATCTTAACAAAGTTAGATATCTGGGAAAAAAACTTAAAATGTCGCCATTATTGTAGAAATATTTTTTTTTTAACTTTTTGGTTATGTTATATATTATTAAGATGTGCATGAAAGAAAGATAATTCAAGGCCTTTTCTAAGTTTTTCAATAATTTATAATAATAAGATATAGATATAGCTTATAAGTTTGACAAAAAAGTTCTGGTGCCGTTTTCAGGTGGAAGAATTTTTTTCAAAACATTATCTTTTAACCATTATAGATTGGCATAACATTTATACTACGTATTTATTATCTTATAATATACCTACATAATGCTTCATTATATTGAAATATAATTCTATTATAGGATAAAAGCTAATAGTACCTATTAAAAAGAATATATAAAATATATATATAATATATATAATATCGAAAACAAAATAAAACGCATCCACATGGAGCATAAGCAACAAGCGAACAGTCAACAGAATCAATAATCATATTTCATTCATTTGAAAAATGTCATTTCAGTCATCAGTGTTGCCTCTTTTCACAAAAAAAATAAATCGATAAATCGGTTACGTAAATAAAAATAATCGATAGATGTTTTTTTTTTAAATCTTTATTGAATAAAGTAACAAACGTACACATTGGTTCTATCATAAATGTTTTCTTTTGATTAATTCTATACAGAATTACCAACAGTGGCTCGTTATTTGTACTTAACCGGAGTTTATTTTATTTGTTTATAAATCGATATTCGGATCGATTGACCATAGTAATTATATTTTATCTTCGGGCAATATTTCACCTCAACTTCATTTTATTTATTAATAAAATTCCCTTTTTTTATTGAAATATTACTGGTTGTAGTGGCGCTTATTTAAATGTTATCAAAAATCATGTCTATTTATGGCAGATTTCTGGACAAAGTAAGTCTTCGTAAGACAGTTGTCCACTGTGGGCCTGAAATGGGCATTCCCCTTTAGTAACACTGTAGAACAGGAACTACAGGACACGTCAACGCTAGCGTGTGCGTAATAATAATATGTATTATACAGCGGCGTGCACAGGATTATGACACTGGGTATGCGGCGGAGTACTCGGTCACTAAAACTTTTTCTTTTATACTCGTAGATATTTAGCATAGTCACAGCGACGCGACGGATCTCTGTTGGATCAGATGTTTTTCTGTATGATCATGCTTCTTTGCCGCGGAATAGAAATTATTCAAATCTGAATATCCCGAATCAGTCCACACTGTACGAGAATTACTAAACAATGTGCAAGGAAAACAATATCATTTAATCGTGTGTACACAACCACATAGCCAGTTATACGTTTCATAACTTTTATTTTATTAACATTAACTATAACACGAAACTTTCGAATTACATTCCCTTTTTTGCTGGTTTAATTGTTGTACCTATCTTTAGACACAATTTGAATCTTCTCACTGAATGACAATTTGTGAGAACTTGTTATTTTTAATTTTTAATAAACACACATTTTCAACACAAACCTCAGAATCAAATAACATTTAAAAACAAACAAAAAATGCACAAGTAAAAGCAAATCACTACAATTATTATAGACACTCAGTAATAAACTGTTAAATGTACTGTACGATTCACGAAAGATGACCACAAATGGCGGCCGTCTGCGCATGTACACTCATGAAGAAAAGACTTAACTTACTTAATATTACATAAATTATTTAACTAATATTAAAATATTATTTTGTCTTAAGTCTTTTCTTCATGGAAACCACGTACATGCGCAGACGGCCGCCATTTGTGGTCATCTTTCGTGAATCGTACAGTAATTATTTACAATACAAATCCTTATTAATTTATATTTAACACAAAAATATTTGACAAATAAACCTTATAAAAATGTTCTGACATAAATTGGCGTCTCGTCGCCGACATCAACAAAAACTTAACAAATAACAAAAACTTAAACAACGAAAACAACAAATATAAAAAAAATTTAAATCAAAGAAACATTTCTTTTCGACTGTATTCAAGTGCGTCAACGCAGCGATAGACGAATAGCGATTGAGCGGCCTGTCACGAGACGTGCGCGCACCAATGGCGTCGCTCCGGCCTTGACGCATTCCGCCGCCCTTTCCCCGCACCTCCAAATAGACCTAAAATATGACTTCTGCGCATGGTCATCTTTCGTGAATCTTAGTGTACACACTTTCAAATGTTAAAATGAAAAATCTTCTAAGATAACTATAAATATACTGGCTCAAATAAAATAGTAAACAATGCTTATCACATAAAAAAACCAAAATGGCCGCCACGAAACACAATTAAACATTACATTACTCGGATTATAGGTAACACATTTCCGATTAATCCCGACAACTGCCGAACTTTCGTAGACTGCCGCAGGAGTCGCGGCAGGTCCGGCTTTCGATATTCATGGGTGTGTGCGTTTGCGAACTGTGCACGGCCACCAAAATTACTACACACATGCGAACAAATCCCCTGCGGGACGCGACGGTATGACTTGGTTGATTAGGTACATTATTTTGCAGCGCCGAACATAATGTTTGTGTGCTTGCAAATAGGTGCTATTTATAAAATATTAGGCATTTTTAAGTTATTATATTTTGTTTATTCATTTATTTACTATCAATTAAAGTCATCTAAACCGTACGAACGTTTTATTAAAATATCTGTGAATGGCAAGTAAAGCACTGCATTTCTGCCTACAAGGAGCGCACGCCCCTGGTATTAGGTATACAACCAAACAATATATACATACATATATGTATACTCGTAAATATATAGTGATTGATTTGTTTGATTCAGCCTACTGATGTAAATGTATTTAAGCCTTTGAGGGTACACTATTGCCTTAGTCGCCTTTTACGACATCTCGGTAAGAAAGAGGTCGGGACTATTTTTACATGACTATCACTTACTTACACGGGACATCCTTATCTGTAATTTTAATTGCAAATAATTTATTATAATAATGAAATATTTATATATATATATATATATATATATATATATATATATATATATATATATATATATATATATATCTTATAAAGGAAACACAGAGAGTAGACAGGCAACTTATCAGTAACTTATGCGCCAGACAATCTATATCAGTAATCGATAAAACCGAAGAGTTGTTACGTCATATAACAGTAAGGAAAAGGACCGAATATGGAATATTTAAGGGCCTACATCCAAAATAAAACTTCGTTCGTTGGACGGAGCCTAGTATTATCGTCGCGAGAAACGAGGGGGGCCACGCCGCCGCTTGCTATCCGCGGTCAGTGTTTTTGTCGATACGCGTTAGCACATCGAAAATAGGCCAAGACCGAGTCGAACGCGCGCACGAAGGGTTCCGCTTCCGTACTATCTTATTCCGTATTATCTTTAAAAACTGCAAAAAAAATCATGTCTGTTGAATGGGAGCCCCCTTAAGTTTAATTTAATTATTTATTTTTAAAGTGTTTAATACAACACAATATTATGTGAATATTTCAAGCATCTACGAAAAACGAGCAAGAAAAATATCACTTTTGTTGTATGAGACCCCCCTAAATATTTATTTTATTTTTATTTAATTGTTTATGTTTAAAGTGAATATATAACTTAATAATATATAAATATAATAGTGTCCCGTTTTACCCTTTGGCTACGGAACCCTAACCCTGCGGTGTGTTTGTATAATTTTCAATGCGTTACGTAACTTTTACTGGACAAATGTTGTCGGTAAAATAGGCACAGGTCCGCCGTCAATGAATATTAGCGGACGACTAAGTGAAAGTGACGCAATTACTTCTTATATGCAAAACAAGAGATGGCTATATTGAGCGTGTACTCGAAATAAAACAACTTAAGTGCCAAAACACTTAATTATCTAAAAAATAAACTATGTCATCAAATAAAAATCTGATTTTTAGTAATTTTCGATACAACTATCTTCTATTTTTTAAATTAACTTCCACTGACTTAGTTAGAAATGACTAGCTGTGGCATTGAAAAATGTCTAATTTTAGATGATATTTTAGTAATTTTTTCTATCGAGAAAATTTAATTTAATCGTGTTTTCCTAATTATACAATTAAAGAACACAGTATCAAAAAACATATATAAAAAATTTTGATTCCTAGTCTGCATAATGAAAAAGTGGCATAGGGTAGAAAACCTTCTCTTTTTTGAATGTAGGCCCTTAAACAAATTCATAAAAAAATCAGTTGAAAAGTTTTATTTTAATCAGTCTATTAAGTTAAATTTAAATACAGTTGTAATCACTCTTGAAAAGTAATAAATAAATCAAAAAATAATAAACACTTTCTGTAATATTAGTAATTGAAATAAATCAATCAAAAATATGCCTCTCGAAAATGTGATCCTATTATGGAATAGGGTATTCCATAATAGAATAATGTCTCGTTAATAAAAAATAAAAAAATAAAATCATCCCTACAAGCAAAAATCACAAAAAGCTGCATATTCTGTTCCGGAACACGCAACGTGACACCACTGTCTACAGGCAATGCACTGAATCCACTCTTCTTCTTTTTTGTGTTTACTGAAAGAAACAGAGCAATACATGCATTCAGCGTCAGCATTTGGATTCTTTGGATTCTTGGTAGAAGAACTGAGGGTTTATCCTAACTATAATCATTAGATAAAGATATGGTATCTTTATCCAGCGGCGTGCACAGGATTATGACACTGGGTATGCGGCGGAGTATTCGGTCATAAAAACTTATTCTTTTATAGATTTTTAGCATAGCCACAGCCACGCGACGGATCTCTGTTGGATCAGATGTTTTTCTGTATGATCATGCTTCTTTGCCGCGGAATAGAAATTTAAATCTGAATATCCCGAATCAGTCCACACTGTACTAGAATTACTAAACAATTTGCAAAGAAAACAATATAATTTAATCGTGTGTACACAACCACACAGCTAGTTGTACGTTTCATAACTTTTATTTTAATAACATTTTTATTAATATTATATTATAGTTATATAACATGAAACTTTCGAGTTACATTCCTTTTTTTGCTGGTTTAATTGTTGTACCTACCTTTAGAGACAATTTGAATCTTTTCACTGAATGACAATTTGTAAGAACTTGTTATTTTTAATTTTTAATAAACACACATTTTCAACACAAACCTCACAATCAAATAACATTTAAAAACAAACAAAAAACGCACTACAATTATAACAATCACTACAATTATTATAGAAACTCAGTAATAAACTGTTAAATGTACACACTTTCAAATGTTAAAACGAAAAATCTTCTAAGAAAACTATAAATATACTGGTGCAAATAAAATAGTAAACAATGCTTATCACATAAAAAAAGCAAAATGGCCCCCACGAAACACAATTAAAAATTACATTGGTTACTCGGATTATAGGTAACTAACATTTCCGAATACTCCCGACAGCGGCCGAACTTTCGTAGTAGTCTAAGATCCGAACCTAAGTCGACCTTCACCGGTGTAATAATAGATTGAGACCTATTTTATAATAAATTTAGTATATTAAAAAATGTATTAAAAATGGGTTTACTGGAATAATCCTGGACAGGATATTTTTAATTAATTATAAAAAAAGTATTGAAGTATTTGTTAAAAATACTTCAAATTTACATAAATGATTTTTTATAATTATTTATATAATATATAAACATTAATAATATAATATATAAATATTAATAATATAATATATAAATATTAATAAAAATATTACATAAATGATTTTTTAATAATTAATTAAAAATATCCTGTCCAGGATTATTCCAGTAAACCCATTTTTAATACATTTTTTAATATACTAAATTTATTATAAAATAGGTCTCAATCTATTATAACACCGGTGAAGGTCGACTTAGGTTCGGATCTTAGACTATAGCCTGCCGCAGGAGTCGCGGCTGGTCCGGCTTTCGATATTCTTAGGTGTGTGCGTTTGCGAACTGTGTACGGACACCAAAATTTCTACACACATGCGAACAAATCTCCTGCGGGACGCGACGGCATGACTTGGTTGATTAAGTACAATATTTTGCAGCGCCGCTTGCCTGTCGCCAAACGTATGGCAAAGATAATGTTTGTGTGCTTGCAAATAGGTGCTATTTATAAAATATTAGGCGTTTTTAAGTTATTATATTTTGTTTATTCATTTATTTACTATCAATTACAGTCATCTAAAATGTACGAACGTTTTATTAAAATATCTGTGAATGGCAAGTAAAGCACTGCATTTCTGCCTACAAGGAGCGCACGCCCCTGTCTTTATCAGAAGATATTTCAGACTTCAACACTGGTTTCTTCTTTCGCTTTTTTTTCTGATAGCCGCTCGTTGATGGCTGTAGCTTGTGAACACTTTAGTTTTTGTATCTTGTACTGTTTTGACGACACGCTTTCTAATTGAGCTTTATAGAGAGATGCTGTAATTTTGCAAGCTTGAGTAGTCAGAGCAAGAAAGAGAGTCCGAGGTACATTAAAGACTTGTGCATCTCTCTTATAACTCATTTTTTGGGTTTCCAAGGCTTCAATAGCACTTTTCATATTAGTTTTGTTCCATGCTTTTCGTATTCTTACTGGCGGGGCCATGTTGATCATAAATATACATGTAAAAGAGTGGAATAGTAATTAGTCACCACATCAAAAACTTGCTAACGTCGAGGTTATGTTGAGTTCCTAATATGCAGATGTCATAGACTGTCGCCCAACAACCAAATATTAAAAAAGATATATTGTCGCTACAGGAATTTCTGTAACAACTTACTAAAGAGACTTAAACTTGCTTACGAAAAACTTGAATTTAATAGAGCAAAAAATAATGTATCCGCCACATGGGATGTTATTAAAAAGGTGGCCGATTTGGATTCAAAAAATTCTTCAGCTACTGGATTACTTAATTTGTGTTATTCTACCCCTGAGGACTCTGTTAATCAGGTTAATAGATATTTCTCTCAGATTGGCCCTCAGTTAGCTCAGAGTATTCGTTTGGGTTCAGGTTCCAATGCTGGGAAACTTAAGGAAGGTAACGTTAGACCATCGAACTTGTGGCGAGTAGCCACACGTCCAAACGAGGCACCAAAATCATACGATATGATCACACCATATTTGACGTCACTCGACCGGTTTTGGAACGCCGCCTACTTATCGGACCACCCTGGCCGGCGCTCCCACTACGAACCTGCGCTCGCGCATCATTTGTCCGAACGACAAATGGGCGTGGCGTAGATGCCTGCACCAATGGTCAACCTTCGTAGGATGCCGACCACGGCTGCGCTGTGGTGGGCAGAAGCATCTTAGTATAAATATCACTGTATTGTTTTAAAATATTACTTACTTACTTACTGCTTAAAATTTGGTAATCACAAGTAAATACTGTCGCATTTCCTTCCGGTGTTTTATTATACCTGTATACACAAAACTATATTGTCACTATTAACGGATACCTAATAGCTTCAAACTCTTTTGGTCTGATCCCGGTAGATCAGGGGGAAGTATTAAACATTATTACTGATCTTAGAAATGATTGTTCTGTTGGCTGGGATGGTATTCATACTAAGGTTATAAAATCTAGTGCTTCTGTTCTTTGCCCCTTTGATTGCTCATATTTGTAATTTGTCATTCTCCTCGGGTGTCTTTCTCAATGTTTTTAAAAAGGCTTTAGTCATACCAGTTCATAAGGGTGGTGATAGGGACTGTGTGGGTAACTATAGGCCTATTTCTGTGCTTCCAGTTATGTCTAAAATTTTAGAAAAGGTATTAAACAATAGGTTAATTAATTATTTAGAAAGTAAGGATCTCTTAGCTGCAAACCAATATGGTTTTAGAAGAGGAAGGTCAACTAAGGACGCCGTTCTTGATATAACTGAGTCTATTGTACGAACGTTGGACAATCAAATGAAGTGTATTGGTATCTTTTTAGATTTCTCCAAGACGGTCGATATTGTTTCCATCCCCATACTTCTCTCTAAGCTCGAGGATCTGGGTGTCAGAGGCCAGTCATTGGACATTTTTAGAGATTACTTATCAAACCGCTGTCAGCGGGTAGAAATTGACAACTACATCAGCGAAGTAGGTACGAACGAAGTACTGAGAGGGCAGGAAGATCTCTTTATTTTTAGTTTTTCGCTCTATTTGCTATCCCATGCTCCGCTGAAGCCACCCTGCATCTTACAGTAGACTTCTTTAACCCAAAAGTTATTAAAAATGTCTGCATGCACACCTGAATCCGTCCAATAGATGTACTCAGAAAGTATTGTTTGCTATCAGTCCTTCTAGAATTTACCGTATTTTTAACTTGTTTTTTCTCGCACAATAAGACGTTAGACACAACATACTGTTTCCTTTGCTCCCATGTCATATCTTTCCAGAACTTGGAAAATATATGATGTCTTTCATCGTCACTCAAGTTTGAACAACCACGGACCTTAGACTTTGTACAAAATGTAGAGGTGCACCTAGGACCCATTTCACGAGCTGGACGAGGTATATCGTGAAGTACGAAGAATTTCTCATTTCCTGAAACCATCCCATCTCTACGATACCCTAAGTACTCTTCTCCTTTCATACGTTTAACTTTTGTTATAGATTTGTCCCATTTTTTAGAGTCTCCAAACCCCTTAATGCTTCTTTTTCTATTAGAATTTAAATCTCCATACTCATCATCTGACGGTTGCGTCTCTAACAAAGAAGCAGGATTCACAATAGTCCTTGACACGGACGGCTGCTCTTCATCTAAATAAGGAGTTGTCTTCTAAGGCAATGACTGAGGAACTGGATCTTTTTGCACTATATTTTGAGGCAGTTCTTCAAATTAAGATGGAACTGTTTCTTGTGACAGTTCTTGAATATTATGTAGAGCAATTTCTTCTGTCTCAGCTGCAAGTATCACTGATTCTTGCGATATTTATTTATTTATTGCTAAAGTTCTTTCATCGTTACATACAGACGTTAATTCAGGTAGTATTTGAATAGGCAAATTATTTATATCTATATTCTCTAACTCCGATAAGGATACATTTCTTAGCTTTTTTTCTGTTTTTTTAAAGGAACTTTAATCTTCAACTGTTTACATAACTCCAAAATTTCTTCATTATCACTATCACTCGTAGAATCCATATTTTTAGCCCTGAAAGAAAATAAAAGTTACAGGTAATAACACTGCGTAACTCTTATCGAAACAGTGCGTAAGTCAAAGAATTCTCAATTCGGCAATTTATTATAAATAAATAAATAAATATTAACCAACAATCACACCACGTTAACCTAGCCCCTTAATAAGTTCGTAAGAACTTGTGTTACAGGTACTAGGAACGGAAATAAATTTAAGATATAAATACATATATACATAAATACACATCTATGACCCGGTGCAGACATCTCGTATATTCGTCATACAGATTATCTGCACCTGGCGGGATTCGAACCCGCGACCGCTGCGTAAAGTGTCCAGTTGCCTGACCACTAGACCAGCCGGCCGTCTGGTATTATAGGATAATTAGTATCGTATTATAGGATAATTACAAAACAAAATATCAATTTTTATGTTACATAGCTTAAAAAGTAAATAAAAAACAATGTTATTATAATAAAACTATTAAATAATGCAAATAATTACCTTTTTTATATGAATAAATCTCACACAGCACTTTGCAGTTTATGAATTTAAATGACTTCCGCTGTGTTGGCTCTTCAAGTTTACTTACGCGGTGCGGTGTCAGTTTTAAGCCGGCTCCACACGTTGGTCTTAACGCTCATACCAACGTTGAACTGCAAATTCGGTGAGGCGTACACACGTTGGCTAATAAACTAGTTCTGTCCCGTCAGAGCCAATGTGAAGATGTCCGATACAGAAATCGAAACTGCTCTGAGCGCTTTTATAGTACTGAGTGCACATTTATATTTGTCACTGAGAAAAACTAAAAAGCCACGTCAAAGAAGATGGTGAATGACGACACATCATAAAACACGGAATCAGTGAGTAAAGATTTAGTTATACACTCCATTTTAAATATTCTAATAACGTCAACAACAAACTACAATAAGGTTCAAAGAATTTATTCTCAAAAAGAAATATTCACTTACATGAGAACAACATAATAAATGTAACAATACAAATAGTCGCCTTATAAGTAGGTACTTAGTTAACGGAATAGAATATATGTTAGTTGTCGCTTTATATATTTAAATCGTTATAAAAGTGGGTATTCTCTAAAATATATTTCGAGAGTTGAGACTTAAATCCATTAACTGAGTTTACATTTTTTATATAAGATGGTAATTTGTTATAAAGTTGTGCTCCATCGAAAGTAATACTTTTTTTTGCAAATTTGGTTCTAATTTTTGGGAGAACTAGTAAGCTTGGTCTACGGGTGCTACGTTTACTGCTTTGTTTTATGAACGTCAAATTAGAATGTATGGATTTACTAATAATTTTTCTTATAAAAATGCAAGAATTATATACATAAAGTTGTCGTAGGTTCATAATATTTGTTTCTTTATAAAGTTTAGTCGTTGATGTCAAAGGTGGATATCGAAAAAGTATTTTAATTACTTTATTTTGTTTTCTTTGAAGTTCTCGTAGTTTTGTTTTGCCAGTGTTACCCCATATTTCTATTAAATACAATAAATGCGATTTTACTAAAGAATTGTAGATGTTATATTTTATTTTCTCAGGTATACATTTTGAAATACTCATTAAAGACCCAATCAAAGAAGAAAGTTTTTTATTTACGTAGTCTATTTGATATTTAAAAGTTAAGTAATTGTCTATTCGTAAACCTAGGTATTTTTCATACGTTTTCTGCTCGATTGGAAAGTTGTCAATAGTTAGTGGATCATGCGGTGCAATAATTTTATTTTTAGTTTTAAATATAATGTAATAAACTACAATTATATGAGCAGCTGTTTACAGGCGCTGTAATATTAAAGTATCTATTCTATATTTACATTTTCTTTCTTTTTTCGGTATGATGGAACCCGATTATTGAGTAATTTGATTAAAGGGCCATCTGGACAGTTTGATAACTTTTGTCGTATGTCTTCAATAGACTTCGAATACCTTCTACAGTTGATTGGACCAAGAATAAAAAAGCAAGATACAGTATTCAGAGACTCAATACCAACCAAAGTACGCCTTGCTGTGACACTTATATTTTTAGCGACTGGAGATTCATTCAAAAGTCTTCATTACCTATTTAAGATTTCTCGTATTAGTTATATTAAGTACTAGCGGCCCGCCCCGGCTTCGCACGGGTATTTAACTAACATTTTAAAAATTTAATTTATATTTTTTATCACCTACACCTGCGTCGATACTGGAAAATATTTTATAATAGACGGATTGAGTTGTTAAATAAACTTCGAAGCAACAGCAACCCCCTTTTAACCCCGTTAGGGGATGAATTTTGATAAAATACGAAACACGTCTTCAATCAATTCTGTTAAAGAATATTTTATGCAAAATTTGAAGTAGATTGGACCAAGGAACTACGTTGTCCCATACAAACTTTGCCCCCTTAGGGGTAGAATTTCGTAAAATCCGTTCTTAGCTAACCTCTCCTCGGCAAAAGGAATATTCCTATCAAATTTCAAGTCTCTAGGTCTTATAGTTCCAGAGATATCGTGATGAGTGACCTTTCGCTTTTATATATTAAGATTAAGATTATAAAACGGACTCGTTAACAGATTTATTATATGTAGGTATAGATAGTACGGATGAAACATTTGAACTGATTTTTTTATTAATTATTTTTTCATTGATGGATATCATATTTTAATAAGTATTATTCCCGACGAAGACAAATCCAAAAACACAAAAATTATAAAAGTCGTTCCACTCGTTCTCGAGTTATAAACGGTGTAACTAACACGTCTTTCTTTATATATATAGGTAGATTACAATTCAAATAGCTATAACCATCCAACTTTGTACAATCAACAAACCAATAACGACCAAATATTTTAACAACAAACAAACAATCAAGACCGTAGTACCCTAAGGTTAACGTGACCAATTAGTTTTTGGCTCAAAACGGGACATCAGTTTTTTTTTTTCTTTAATTAGTAAGTTTATTTACCTATTATAGGTACTAAGGCATGTACAGACGGCTGCACATAGCATGAAATACTTGCGCTGCAAGTATAGCGCCTATTGCTACTATGATAAGGGCGAGTTCAAGGTCAACCCATATATCATTTGATGTGCAGCCGTATGTACGTCAACAGAAAAACACAGTAAAACAAAAAATAAAAACAATTTTACCACGATTACACTAACACTTTTATTTTTCTTTATTTAGGAAGGTTAATTATTACAAATAAAAATTGTATGCAAAATATTTTTCTTACTTATTTTTGTATTTATCAGAGCAACATAAAATATATTCAATTAAAATACTGAAGTTTTCATGTAGTTTTTCGGCATAATCAACACAATATTTTATACGTCTTTAACATATTTACGAAGCAACTACTGCACGAATATCAATTAACACCAAAGTAATTGGGAAAAATGCGCGTCGCTATTCAGTGAAAAAACATAAGAATTATCGCATAGTTAATGCATTGCAATCTGTAACGCTTACATCCTCCTGCCCCGTTGCTAGGACAGACAAAATATATAGAGTGTCCACAACTGGTGTATCGTGACAACCCAGACGGCGATGCGCGGTCCAGCCGACAAAAATTTTCCGCCATTCGAAAAATGGGAATATTTGCGTCCCGGGGTTATTCTTGGGGACACCGGGACACACAACCGAAAAACGGGACGGTCCCGATCAAAACGGGACGTCTGGTCATGTTACCTAAATTAATAATTAATTAATTAAATGCAAAAAAATAAAAACGGTTTTTTAAATACGGACGAGTGTCATTCTTTTGGCCGAAGTTTTGATCAGCGCGATTCAGAAAATTATATTACATATTCTGCGCCATCTATCGTATAATGGTAGAATATCGTTTTTATATTTAGTGACATTTAACATAATTTAACATAATAGTATATTAATTGAAAATGATGTTTATCTAAAATATTAAAACGATTTCTATTCCTATCCGACATATTTAGTAAACTTTTAAGTTTAACAAAATATTACAATGAAACAAAAACTAAATATTACTGTGAGTTATGTATATTTTTTATGTATTAAAACTATTTAAATTGGTTTTGTACTTTTTACGTGATACGTGCACAAACAAAAAATTATAAGAGATGGCGCTGATTGAAATTAAATTGCGCTATTAAAATTTATTCTTGATGATATATAGTGTATTAATAAAACGGAGGTTTCTACAGATTTATTATTTGTAGAGATATAAAGCACTATGTCAGGATTACGTTCTTTGGGTAATTTTTGTATATTTTGTAAAATAAAACCATAATAATAATAATCAAAAACACGTTTATTGAGAAAAACAATTAGACAAAGTAATCGAGTCCTTTCATTAGCATTCGATTCTAATTTTGTATCTGAGCAAGAGTTAATGCCCGAGAGATAATGTCATTTGATAGATTTGTCACATTCGGAGTAGATGTGTAGGAGTCAGATGAACCTGTCACATATTCTGCTTGGCTATGATTTGGTGATACAACTGTATTACCACTATAATCATCAGCAATCTGATATGACGGCCTTGGCATCACTTGAAGTGAAGGGGATGGTGTAGGTGTAAAACGCACGGAATTCGGGGTAGGCCTTACGTACGAGCAAGTGCTGCTACGAGCAGGGCTATTAATATTTAAGTAAGACTCATTTCGCTTCTGATAAATAAGTTCATCTATATCGTGCATCATAACCTCCCTTTGTTGCTTATTAAATTTTTTAATTTTTTTGGCCAGTAGTTGACAGTATAAGTCTACCTCGTCCACTTTAGCTGTTACAGCTGTCTTAATCTGAGCTGGTACTTCCGTGACTTCTGATTCTCGCCGTTTTTTGGCTGACGTACAACTTCTATTTTGAATGCTGTCTTCGTTAGAAAAGATTCTATCTTTATTGCTGTCTTCTTTAGAAAACTCCATAGTCTAAAAATTCAAACACAACAAGTAAATTTCAACCCTTGGCTTGAGATTGCTCGAGAATTTGAAATAAAATGGCAATTTCCACATTGTTTGGGCACTATCGATGAGAAACACATTAAAAAAAATTGTGTGTGTCAGCTCCGACGCACGACTGGAGTTTACTCCTTAAGTACGATTGTCTAAACATACGCAAAAAGAGTTTATCCAACTGAAAATAAGATTAATACCATATGAAAGGGTAAATTAACAAATTAATGAAAATAATATACATATATAAATATATATTTATTCATTTTATATACATTTATTATAACTAATCGGCGAAATATTTTACATTAAACTTTTCACAATAGTCAATTTCAGATGTGCACAAATATTTCATTAGGAATGTTGATAAATTATGTAATTATTATTATCTGACAATTATCATTTATTTTTTAAATATTATTTTTCAATATTAATTAGAGCAACATTACTTTCGCACCACACCATAGGTGCGCGCGCACCGAAAAAGTAACGAGGTCATTCATCGGTAGATTTTACCTCTCATATTTTTCTCATACCGGGCGCCTTATATACAATATGAAAATCGATTCTTAAGGAGTAAACTCCAATACAGTCACCCATTAATAGTGGATCAGAGTTCTATAACTATAAACACAATTTCAGTATAACATTACTAGCGGTAGCTGATAGTGACTATAACTTTTTATTTGCTGACGTAGGAATACATGGACGTATGAGTGACGGTGGAGGATAGCATGCTTTATAATATAATATATGGACCTGATTCCCTTTTTCCGCAAGACGCTCTTTTGCCTGATCGAAATCTTCCTATGCCCTATGTTTTTGTGGCAGATGGAGCTTTTGCACTATCTAAAAGGATCATGAAACCTTTTCCTGGTACACCGCCAGTTGGCTTCAAAAATAACAAATTCAACGGTCGACTATCAAGGGCTCGTGTTGTGATTGAATGTGCATTTGGAATAATGACATCGGTATTTGGAGTGTTAAAAACCAATATGTTACTACAACCCGAAAAAGCATCTATTATAACACTCACTTGCGTTGTACTTCATAATTTTTTGAAAAAGAGTCAGAACTCCTACCGTATGTATATGCCGTAAGGTAATATAGATAATGTTTTAGAAGAGCAACAATTAAGATCACTAGATCAAATACCAGTAAGAACAACAGAAAATGCAAGAAAAATACGAAATGAATATGCATCATACTTTTATTCACACTAAAAAAAAAAAATCTACCGACCTACAAAATTATTACGTAGATTTAGTTACACACAGCCACAGGTCAGTTTTTGCTTTGTATTTTAGTATGCTATTATTTTTAAATTTACGAATAAGTACTCCAATTTTAATTTAAAAAAAAAATTGGTTGTCTGTAAAGTCGGTTTGCGGACGATAATTTTTACGTGATAACGTCATAAGAAAACATGAATGGAATTAAATTATTATCAATGAATTATCATTATTTTGTATAATATATATATATATATATATATATATATATATATATATATATATATATATATATATATATATATATAAGCTACAGGTAATTAATTGTATTTAATATAAAAGCGAAATAAAGTTAAATACTTTGATATGTAATACAAGAAATAATCAAGTTTAATAAATAAGCTAAGTTTAATATTAAACGTCAACCAATTTTTTTTTTTTAAACTAAAAGTGGAGTACTTACTCGTAAATTTAAAAATGATAGCTTACTAAAATACAAAGCAAAAATAAATATAAAATACACGGTTTTGTAACATTTTTAATTGATTATTTATTAATTTTCCCTGTTTAATGAATAAATAAAAAATGATTTCAATGCATTGTTTATGAAATTTTTACAAGAATAATGATAATAATAATAATAGTAATAATAATAAACTTTATTTGATAATTATATTTTTAATTGTTATTTTTAATTATAATGAATCGAAGCTGCAACGTAGTCTGACGCTCGACAGCGCGGTATTCTGACAGCGCCTGGCGCTCGGCGCGCTGTGATAAATAAATTCAAATTCATATTGTTTAAACTAATCGCGAGCAGTGAAATTTTCTGAAATCTTAAATTTTAATAAATAAAGCATGTAACCGATAAAAAAAAACTTCATTTTTCCACCGAGAAGTCAATGAAATTTGCATTTGTTAACTTAAAAGTTAATTAACAATATAATAATAAACAAATAATTTTTAGTCATCAATATTTTCTTAAAATATAAACATTTTAAAAATAAATTCTTCAAACCCCATTAATTTAACTTTAACGGTTGATTTACAATCCATTTTTTAAATTAAAAGTACCTAAAACTTTCATTGTAAAAAAAAATTATTGTTAAAATAGAAATTTTTAAAAATCGTTTGGGGGATCAATTTATGATGGCATGTACTTATAAAAAAAATATATGAAATTAATTTTTATGATCAAGTGGAAAATGGGGGGTCCAGTTGACGTGATCTGACCCCATGTATGTAATACGAAAACATCTTTTAATATGTAAGGCATAAAGGCGCGCTCAAGGTCAACATGTTACGTCTAGCCTGTCGTTCAGTGTACCTACCTACCCAGGTGATTTTTTCATAACGAAATAAACAACTAAGTGCTTTAGATTAAGTATGTAATTTATCACAGTTTGTAATTTTATCTAGGTAAATAAATAAAGTAAAAATTTATCAATGTTTATCTTACCTCTGTGTTAATAGTAACTGTATCTGATTTATCATAAATCGGAGCAAGAAAGCTGTCCATGAGCTCATAAGCGAACCAAATTGGTTTAAAAATATTATCTGTTGATGATCCAGATCGAGTAGAGTCACTAATTTTCTTTCTGTAAAGGCGATATGTGCTCATTAATGATTCTCGTTTTTTTTTTAAATCTTCAATTGAGAAATTCATTCCCATATTCTGTTGAATGGTGCGCCATGCATCAGCTAATAAATTTTTATTTTTATGATCCTTTCGATTTGCGTCCCATATTATTGGATGTGCTCGAAGAAGTTCAATAAATTTTTTGACTTTTTCATTTGTCCATGCCGGTGGCGATTTTGTGGATGAGGAAGCCATTCTCGCTCGATGTACGCACTCGCTGCGTGTCGCAACAGAACTGAGCAAAGCGCCAACGTGTGTACAGATCGCGAGCGTTGGCGCAGATTCCTTTGATGAAACAGACACGAGCCGGCCAACTACCGACGCTCACCCCAACGTTGGGACCAATGCCATTTTCTAGATCCACTGTTTAGAATCATCATATCAATCATACATATAAATATGACCGATATACCCACCTCTTTCATAAGTTAGTTTTAAAATCTGTTTTAAAGTTTTTAGCTCGCCTAAAGACATTTATTTTATGATACTAATTATTATTTACTGTTTTAGTCTTTGCTATTGAAATTGTTTATAATTCTATTGTATTGTTTAAATGTAGCCTCTCAGTATACTTAATACTTACTTCCAATGTGAAATCAATAATAACAAGTAAACTCTTATTAAATTCGTTGCCATAACGTAAATTAATCGTGCTACATTTTTTTTTTTTTTTTACTTTATTATTTATGACAATTTCTGAACAAATTACACCATTAACTCCTATTGTAACTTATTTGTATACCAGTGTTTGCAGTCAATGTCAATGCTTACTCTACTAAATTCATATTTACAATTAATATGCTAAATAAATAATAATAATAATAATGTAGCTTTCATATGATTCAATAATTAATTCTGATGTAATAAAATAGTGATTTTATACAATGATCTGTTAATTTTTAAGCCTTTATACGTGATGGGTAAAAATTTTCGTTATATTTAACTGTACCTACCTACTATTATTTTTTTTTTTTTACATTTATCTAGTATTTTCATTGTTTTTTTAATATTTCAATAACGTACTCTAATTTTAGGACATTATAAATTTTTTAATGTTGTTAATTATGTTGTGAATTATTTAATCTTATTTTATATCTTAAATCAATATTTTTTCCTTAATATATATTTTATTTGCTAACATTATACTTTAATTTAATTTAATTTAAAATACTCTATTATTATATTCCTAAATCATACAATTTTCTAGATATATTCTTAAGATATATCATAAGAATTAATATTAACTACGTCATAACCGTCGGGCGACTATTGAATACTTGATAACACAATACGGTTAGCCAATCCAACAAAGTACATTAAAATTTAATGTACTTTGTTGGATATTTAATATGACGGACTCTTCGTAGTCGACATTGGTTTGAGTATTGCCACAACGGCACGTGACATCATCCCGCTGCGCCGACGCGAC
Source organism: Euphydryas editha (assembly GCA_036937285.1). Classification (NCBI taxonomy): domain Eukaryota; kingdom Metazoa; phylum Arthropoda; class Insecta; order Lepidoptera; family Nymphalidae; genus Euphydryas; species Euphydryas editha. The sequence continues at coordinate 17,888,108 of JAUPFZ010000010.1, forward strand.
GCCGCGCACCGTCCGGTTTTTTCGTGTCTGAACTTGTTGAATACCTGTAATATTGTGTAAATGAATTATATTGTGGCTACCACAAGTAAATTAACTATTAACATATGTATTATGACGTATAACTATTTATTTATTAAGTATTAAGTATTGCTTGTTAAGTATTATGTTTGTATATATGTATGTATTTATGTATATATATTTTTTATTTTATTTATTGATTTATTTATTTATTAATACATTAAAATATATATACATGCAGTGCGTCATAAACAAAAGTTAGTTTACAGAGATCAAGAAAAGAAATACAATGGAGAGATAAAAATAAATAAATCGTTTATACTACCTACTAATGAACGAAATTTCTAGAAAGGTGTCAATAGAACCTCAGCTGGATACCTTGTTAAGCGAGAGTATGCGTATGGAATGATTTTATACAGATGATGAGCGAAGAATTTATTGAAAATAAAGTAACTTGGCTACATCGGGACTAAAAATGAACTATTAAATATTCGTTATAATTTTGAGTAATTAATTTTTCTATAGAGTTTTTGGCCACGCGTGCTTAAACTATTATTGCATAAGACAAAACGATTTAATTCTTAACTAGTATACTATAAATTCGCGGCCTGTAAGTTGAACCATGACCTTGAATGCGCAGTGACGATATTTCGGGCGTCAATGGTGGTGCGGTATGAGGTGCGAGGCGAGGAGCGTACATAACCACAGCAACGCGGCGACGCGTTGCCCCCGCGCATTCATTCTCCGTCCTGCGCTCCCCGCGCACGCTCCGCACGGCCCTGTAGTACAATCGCGCACGACGTTTTAAGAAAATGGCTCCACCAAAACCAACTTTAAGGAGTCAGGAGAGAAAAATGCTATTTAACGTTTTTAATTATTTTTTTAAAGAAAATACCATTACCGATTCGATGAAAAAAACTGCGGAAGCTACGAAAAAGTCTGTATCCACAGTTAAAAGGATTATAAAATAAAGTAAAAATTCAGAATTTATATTTAAATTTAGAACCCCTGGTATAAAGAGACAACGAATAAAACCAGTCACCGGCATAGACGATTTTAACAAGGGGGTAATAAAACGATGCATAAGTACATAATTTTCATATAACTGAGAACGAATTAACCACCATTAGTAAACTTCGCGCAAAATTACGTTCTGATATAAATTTTAAAGGTTCTGAAAAAAGTCTACGCTGCATCATTAAGAAACTCGATTTTAAATGGAAAGCTACCATGAATAATAGAAAAGTTTTCATAGAAACATCAGCCATCAGATTGTTAAGAATAAATTATTTACAAAAACTAAGACAGTATCGACAACAAAACAGAACAATTGTATACACGGATGAGTCATATATTCACGCTACTCACTCAACACCGAAAGGTTGGACAGATGGGTCCACTAAGGGATTAAAAAAAACCAGAGAAGACAACGTGTTATTTTAGTACATGCTGGATCGGAGATGGGTTTCGTGCCTAACGCCTTGTTAACTTTCAAGTCAGGTATGAAGTCCGGGGACTATCACGATGACATGAACTTTGATAATTATGAGAAGTGAATCCGAACTCAATTACTACCTAATCTTCCACCAAATTCAATTATAGTTCTAGACAATTCCTCATACCACAACAAGGAGTATAACTTGGCACCAAACGCGAACACAAGGAAAGCTGATATGCAAGATTGGCTTTCAGAAAAAGCAATAACATTTACGTCTGACATGTTGAAGCCTCAATTATACCAATTAATAAAAAATAACAAAGACCGCTTTAAAACATTTTGTATCGATGAGATTTTTAAGGAACATGGCCATGATGTACTTCGCCTGCCTCCTTACCATCCAGATCTGAACCCTATAGAAATGGCATGGGCAGCTATAAAGGGTTATGTTAGTTGCAAAAATGTAGGATGGAATGTGTCCCGTGTTACAGAGTTAGTAAACGAAAAAGTAAATGCAATAGGACCATGTGATTAGAAAAAGAAGCTTACGTCAAAAGCGACCACGTCATCGATAGTATGACGGAAGAATTTGTTATACGAGTTGAAGATACAGATAGCAGTGATTCTGAGTCGGATTCCTCAACTGACTTAGAAGATGAAATCGCAACTTTTGGCCCAAGTTCTAGTATACCATTGGGAAATTATGTAGAAGGGGTTATGCCAATGAGCGACAGTAATTAAACACAATATTATCTTTTGTTGTATTAAATATATATATTTTTAACTTTAACTGTTTTATTTAGTAATATCTAACGAGCAATTTAATTTAACGAGCCACGCCAGTTGTTCGAGATTAACGATAATTTGAAAGAAATTCCAAGATAATTTTTATGAAATTTGATTTTCCATTTAACTTGCTTTTAATTAAATTACTTCACTCCATTTTCATATTTCCAAAAAAAAAAATTAAATACGACAGAAGTTCACGGTATTGCCTATAAGAATTTAGAATTTTCGCGGGCACCGTGGATCATGCGTCTAACATTTTTGTCCTTAATTGTACCTGCGCGAACGGTCGCCATTTTGGTTCAACTTACGTGCCGCTTGTTTATACCTGGCTTAAAGACATTTATAGTGACTCATCGTTGTCACTCAGCTTAACCACGCCTCTTGACCAATAAGATCACAGTAAATTATAAAGTGTTCACTTTGAACAGTTGAAGCCCTTCAGACAGTACGCCAATTTAAAAAATGAATACCTCACCTATTCTTAAAAATAATAGTGGATCAATATTACATAGCGGAGAAAAACGAGTGATTTACAATGTTTTTAAGTACTTTAAACAGTGTGGTGACCAAAACGTGACTATGGAGAGTATAGTAGTAAAAAAGGCTACTGCATGCGGTGTTTCTGAAAATACGGTTCTGACGATTCTAATCATTTTTTAACCCTCCGATGCGCGCGCAACTTTTTGTGACATGAAGAGTCGCGCCTGGGTCGAAAAGACCTGTATTTTCAAGATATTTTTTACTATATGTTTAAGCACTTTTTGTTTTTTATTTTATTCAAAAATAAAGAACGTAATAATACAATGCCGAGATATAAAGTATTTATTTTTTATATAATGAATTTCAACATTTTTAACATAAATTACAATTTTTCGAAAAATACTTACTTTTTAGCATGTAGTAACAATTGTCACACTGTAACTTTTTTTTTACTATAGTAATAGTAAAATAAACTTTTTTTTTTATAGATAGTAATCAACATTACTCTAAACAGAGCAATAAAATTAAAGTTTTTATATAAAAATATTTTTTTTAATTAGTCTTCAAAATTACCGTTAAAATCAAGATCAAAAAAATTATAATTTCTTATATAATCAGACTTATGACAGTCTAATGTTAGTTTGTACTTCGTTTCTGGTCACAATTAGTACATAGAAATTGTGGTCCCTACAAATATAAGTGTAACAACATTTGCATTGGATTTTAGATATCAAAAACGTCCACTCCACATTTATGCAGATTTTAATCCGTAATTATTTCTGGCTTGCGTTTATCACCAATATCAGAACTTATTTTCGCATCATGATGCATTTTCGAGGCAAGAAGCACCACTTTTCTTTTATTTGGTGTATACGACACTAATGTACAATTCGGCTGAAAGCCAAAATATGTGGTGTTTTCTAAGCCCATAATCTTCATGTAATTCTGTCATCAAAGGAAAACTTGTGAACCAGTTGTCCATCACAACCTTACGATGAGAGCCCCTGATTTGCTTAACCGTTCGTTTTACAACATCCGATGGGAAATTACTAATATTATATATTCCTGCATTTTCCTTTCTAGTGTCCACTTCTAAGTAAGCAGTATAGTAAGATCTTGAATCGGTCATCGCAAATATTTTAATCCCATATTTGGCAGGCTTATTGTAAATTTCTCCTTCGATATCATCATCTTCCAAACTTCTGCTATTCTTTGGTCATTTAAGCGATTTTGCGATATCTACAAACAAAAATAAAACCAATAATAATAATATGATCATAAATAATTTACTTACACAAGACGTCGCGCGTGGGTCGAAACGACCCATTCTCACTTTAGACGCCCGTACACACCGAGCACCAAGCGCGAACTTGCTGAGGTGGTGCGTGCGGGCAGTCCTTATACTAACTTGAAGGTACTGGGCGCGACCATTTGAAGTAACTAATATTTAAAAAGTTATCGAACAGAAATCGAGGTACTGGGTCTTTTCGACCCACGCGCGCCCACCCGCGGGTTAATTTAAAGCCTACTTAATTTTAATATTTTAAAATACTGTCATATAAAGTTTTCTTTAATATTAATGGTTTAATTTTTACCCCAATATGAATACGCCTTTACTTTGATGAGTCACTATTTTCTTAACGCGAATAAACTATAATATGATTAGTGTTATTTATTGTTTTTGTCTTTGATATTGAAATTGTTTATAATATTCTATTGTATGTTTCAAAAGTTAACCTCACAGTATAATACTTTCTTCCAATTTGAAATCAATTATTACAAGGTATTATTAATCGTGTTACATTTTTTTACTTTATTATTTATGACAAACAATTTCTGAACAAGTTACACCATTAACTTAGGAGTTAGTAGTTACAACAGGTTTTAACTTATTTGTATACCAGTGTTTGCAGTCAATGTCAATGCTTACTCTACTAAATTCATATTTACAATTAATATGCCAAATAAATAATAACAATAATGTGGCCATAATCGCTTTCAAATGTATTAATAATTAATTCTGATGTCATAAAATACTGATTTTATAAAATAAATCGTTAATTTTTATCCCTTTCTAGGTAGGTATATAGGGTAAAAGTTTTGGATATATTTAATCGTACTTACCTACTATTAATTTTTTCTAACATTAATTATCTAGAATTTTCATTGGTATTTAATACTCCAATAAAGGTGTTATACTATATTTTTAAGACTGATATATATCTTTTTAATGTTGATTTATATCTTAAATAAATATTTTTCTTTTATATATATTTTATTTGATAATATGATACTTTAATTAATGTAATTATTATTTAAATGAAAACTCTATTATTTTATTCTTAAATAATACAATTTTATAGACCACTTGTCAAAGTCTTTTCATCCTTAAAACCTTACTCAAACTATTAAAAATCTTAAAAGTAGATATAATCGTATTAGTAATGCTGTTAAATGATTGATTTACCAGCAGGACTAGTTCTGTTCAAGTATTACAAAACAACAGTATTCATTTTGATTCATGTTGATATGTAATTAGAATTAATTGTAGTATTGGCGGAACGCTACATAAATATTTTGAGAATGTTGACAAGAGTTTACAAACTAACCGCAATGCAAGGCAAAAACCGCCCGTGTCAAGTGATGGTCGCCATGGCTGTATTGTCCATGTCAATATTTTTTGGACACGGGCATTAGTACGTGAAGTGTACCTTTCAACTACAGGTTGATTAACAAATACTATTACATTATCACCGGTGGCAAATTACGTAACAAAACGTGAGCGGCCTTGGGCAGTTTTGTGCAGTTGGTAAATTAAAAGCCCTCATTGCCCGGACACTCAAGCGGATATACTGACAAATAGTTGCATTGGGCAGGTGTAGATATTGTTTTGTTTTAGACCGAAGATTTTCCGTTTAAATTTCGTTTTCATTTTTTTTTTACATACAGTTCTAACTAACCTCACGCTCAACTCAACTCAACGTCAATACGTTTACTTATATAATCTAAAATATCACACAGCATAGTAAACCACTGAGGTTTGTTTTACGGTCGATGATCTGTGCTGTACCGTTATGAATTGTAAATGTTCCACTGTTCGGAAAAAGGTTATCCCGCAATGTGGATTGGTCAATGTAGACGAATGACAATTTTTTGAGAAATATGTAGTTCTTTCACAATATTTTCTTTTATTGCATAATATGAATCTAATCGACTGTTACTTTAATGGAACTAAGTTAAAAAACAAATGAACGGACCTTTTTTACTTAATTATTTATTACTTAATAGTCAACAACAAAACTAATTATTTTATAAGTAATTCTAGAACGTTCTGGTCATAGTCCTCTAGACGACAGCGAGGGTTTTCTGCTAGCACTTGTCCAACCTTCCCCAGTAGCCAAAAGGTCAATCAATCCTTTGCCCTGGAAGAAGTTATAAGATTGACTAAAAATAAATATAATATTAATTAATAAGAAACATATTATAAACGTATAGCAGATCTTGATGATTTTACCTTTTTTAGTAAACAAGTTTTAGAGACTGTATTTTAAGAATAACGATCAACCAAACAACTATATACATTAAAAGATTAGATCCATTTTAACAGATAGCTACACAAACGAATTGGTTCTCTGTTAGATTAAACTTCGTTTTTGTTAGATTTATCTTAATCAGGTGAGTAAGGATGCAACTTATATTGTTTATATTCTCATCTAATAAATACTTTCAATAAGTCTTACCGCTACATCAACCAATCCCCGTGACGCTACTATGTAATTTCCTATTATATCCAAAGCTGCTTTCGTCGTTTGCGATATGTGTATTTTCATTGCTGTAAAATATTTTTTATGTAAATATATAGTGCAAAATAAACATCACATTATCAAGATAAGACAAATGAATAATTTAATGAAAAAAATCGTTAAACTGTAAAGTTTTTTAAACAAATAAACGCGATAAAATCCGATTTAGACTTTTAATTAAATGAGTAAAATTCGCGTAAATACAAGAGAACAGTAAGACGAATGAAGTCTAAATACAAATTATATATATATATATATATATATATATATATATATATATATATATATATATATATATATATATATATATATATATTACATTTTTACAAGTAAATGATTTATTATTATTAAACTTTATAATTAATGTAAAAAATATAAAATAAAAATAAAATACAGTTGAAGACAAAATAATGTAATGTGTTTGTAAATAATTCGTTTCTTCTATCGAAATCAGTATTTCAGCTGAAGGTCAAGGCTATGTGCGTAAAACTGCTTGTCTGCTAAATAATATTCTAAAATATGTTTGGTTCAAATAAATTATACTGTAATAGATAATTAAAGCAGAGTGGGTACTAAAGTTAAAGTTGCATTACGCACGATAAGCGAATGAGTCGAAGTAGTATGCCCTGATTTCTGTCTTTCCCTCTTTTTATATGTATTTTGTAGCTTCATCGATGTTAAATTGATTTTAACACATGCACATGGATAGTATTATATGAAGGTATGTGTACGTATGCTCGCCCGTACTCTCCATTCGACTCGCCG